>CP106723.1:67774591-67819106 GCA_025506655.1 Gossypium rotundifolium | reverse complement strand
AAAACTTTTAAAAATTCCAAAATTGGCCCCTTTTTTTTCCCCCCCCCCCTTTTTTTTCCCCCTTTTTTAAAAACCGGTTTTTGGTTTTTCCCAAAAATTTTAAACCCCCCCCTTTTTTTTTCCCCCAAAAAATTTTTTCCCAAATTTTTTCCCCCCCAAAAACCCAAAAAAATTTTAAAAACCTTTTTAAATTTTTTTAAAAAAAAAAAATCCAAAAAAAATTTTTGCCCCCAAAAAAAATTTAAATTTTAAAAACCCCAAAATTTAAAAATTTTTTGGGGGTTTAATTTTGGAAGGAAAAAACCCAAAAAAAAATTTTTTTTTCCCAAAAAAAAAAAAAAAAAAAAAACCCGGTTTTTTTTAAAAAAAAAAAACCAAAAAAAAAAATTTAAAAAAAAAAAAATTTAAAAAAAATTTAAAATTTTTTTTTTCCCAATTCCTTTTTTTTTTTGGGGGTTTTTTTTTTCCCAAATTTTTTTTTTTTAAAAAAAAAAAAATTTTAAATTTTTTTTCCCCCCCTTTTTAAAGGGAAAAAAAAAAATTTTTTTTTTTTTAAATTAAAACCCAAATTGGGGAAAAAAAAAAAAAAAAAAAAAATTTTTAAAAAAAATTTTTTTTAAAAAAAACCCAAAAATTTAAAAAGGGGGGTTTTTCCCAAAAAAAAAAACCCCCCCCCCTTGGGCCCCGGAAACCAAAAAGGATTCCCCCCCTTTTAAATTTTTAAAAAAAACCCCTTTTTTAAATTTAATTTTGGGGGGAATTTTTTTTGGAAAATTTAAAATTTTAAATTAAAAAACCCAAAAAAAAAAAAAAATTTTTAAAAAATTTTTTTCCCAAAATTTCCAAAAACCCTTTTTTTTTTAAAAAAAAAAAAAAACCCCTTTTTTTTTTTCCCAAAAAGGGGGGTTCCACCCTTTAAAAACCCCCCCAAAAAAAAAAACCCTTTAAAAACCCCCTTTTAAAAAAAAAAAAAAAACCCCCAAAAATTTTCCCAAACCCCTTTTTTTTTAAAAAAAAAAAAAATTTTTAAATTTTCCAAAAATTTTTTCCCCCTTTTTTAAAAAAAAAAAAAAAAACCTTTTTTTAAAAAAAAAAAAATTTTTTTAAAAAAATAAAAAAAATTTTTTTAAGGAAAAAAATTTAAAAAACCTTTTTAAAAAAATTTAAAATTTTAAAAAAAACCTTAAAAAATTTTTAAAAAAAGGTTTTTTATTTTTTTAAAAAAAAAAAAAATTTTAAAAAAAAAAGGAAAAAAAAAACCCCAAAAAAAATTTCTTTTTTTTTTTTTTCCCAAGGTTTTAAATTTTTTTTTAAAAATTTAATTTTTTTTTTTAAATTTTTAAAAAAAAGGGGCTTTTTTAAAATTTTTTAAAAGGGGGGGTTTAAAAAAAAAGGGGGGAAAAAACAAAAAAAATTTAAAAAAAAGGGGGATTTTTGGTTTAAAAAAATTTTTTAAAAAGGGGGGAAATTTCCTTTTTCCAAAACCCCTTTTTTTTTTTTTTGGGAAAAAAATTTTGAAATTTCCCCTTTTTTTTTAATTTTTTAAAAAATTTTTTTTTTGGGGGGGAAAAAATTTTTTTCCCTTTTCATTTTTTTTTAAAAAAATTTTAAAATTTTAAAAAAACCCTTTTTTTTAAAAAAAAATTTTTAAAAGTTTTTAAAAATTTTCCCAAAAAAAAAAAAATTTTTTAATTTTAAAAAGGTTTCCAAAAATTTAAAAAAAACCCTTTAAAAAAAAAAAAAAAAAAAAATTTTTTTGGCCCCTTTTTTTTTTTTTAAAAAAAATTACAAATTAAAAAAAAAAATTTTCAATAAAATTTTTTTAAAAAAAAAAATTTTAAAAAAAAACCAAAATAAAAAAACCCCCCAAATTTTTTTAAAAAAACCAAAAAAATTTTTAAAAAATTTAAAAAAAAAGGAAAAAAAACCCCCAAAAAAAATTGGGAAAAAAATTTTTTAAAATTTTAAAAATTTAAATTTTTTTTTGGGGGGAAAAAAAAAAATTTTTTTTTAAAAAAAAAAAAAATTTTTTTTTTTTTTTTTAAAACCTTTAAAAAAATTTTTTTTTTTAAATTTAAAAATTTTATAAATTTTAAAAAATTTTAAAAAAGGGGGAATTTTTTGGGGGGGTTGGTAAAAAAATTTTTTGGGCCCCCTTTTCCTTAAATCCCCCAAAAAAAAATTTTTTTTTTTGGATTTAAAAAAATTAAATTTTTTAAAAAAAAATTTTTTTTAAAGGAAAAAAAAAGGGGGGAAATTTTTTTTAAAAGGGGGTTTTTTTTTTTTTTTAAAATTTTTTGGGGAATTTTTTTTTTAAAAACCCCAAAAAATTTTTTTGGGTTTTTAAAAAAAAAAAGGGGAAAATTTTTTTTTTAAAATTTTTGGATTTTTCCCCAAAAATTTTTTTTCCCCTTTTTTGGGGAAAACCCAAAGGTTTGGTTTTTTTTTTTTTTTTTAAAAAACCCCAAAATTTTTTCTTTCCTTTTTTTTAAAAAAAAAATTTTCCCCAAAATTTTTTTAAATTTAAAAAATTTTTCCTTTTTTAAAATTAAATTTTTAAAAAATTTTTTTGAAAATTTTTGGAAAAAATTTTTTTTCCCCCTTTTTGGGGTTTTTTAAAATTTTAAAAAGGGAAATTTGGTTTTTTTTTTTAAAAAAATTTTTGGGAAAAAACCCCCAAAAAGGGGGTTTTTTTAAAAAAAAAGGGGGGTTTTTAATTTAAAAATTTAATAAAAATTTAAAAACCCAAAAAATTTAAAAAAAAATTTCCCTTTGTTTTTTTTTTTTTTTTTTAAAAAAAAAAAATTAAAAAAAAATTTTTTTTTAAAAAAAAAAAAATTTAAAAAAAAAAAAGGTTTTAAACCCTTTTAAAAAAATTTTTTTTTAAAAATTTTAAAAAATTTTTGGGGGGGGCCCCAAATTGGAAAAATTTTTTTTTAAAAAATTTTAAATTTTTTTTTTTTTTTTAACCCCCCCTTTTTTTTTTTTCCCCGGTTTTTTTTACCCTTTTTTTTTAAATTTTTTTTTTTTTAAAAACCAAATTTTCCCCTTTTTTTTAAAAAATTTTTCCTTTTCCTTTTTTAAAAAACCTTTTTTCCCCCCCAATATAAAAAAATTTTTTTTTTCCAATTTTTTCCCCAAAACCCATTTTTTTAAAATTTTTTTTAAATTTCCCCTTTAAAAATTTTTTTGGGAAAAAAAAACCCCAAACCTTCCCCTTTTTTAAAATAATTTTTTTTAAAAAAAAAAAAAAAAAATTTTTAACCTTTTTTTAAAAAAAACCAAAAAAATTAAATTTTTTAAAAAACCAAAAAAAATTTTAAAAAAAAAAAATTTTTTTTTAAAAAATTTAAATTTCCTTTTTTTTAATTTAAACCAAAAAAAATTCCAAAAAAAATTTTTATAAAATTAAAAAATTTTTTTTTTTTTCCCAAATTAAAACTTTCCAAAAAATTTTTCCGGAATAAACCATTTTTAAAACCCCAAAAAAAAAAAAAAACCCAAAAGGCCCCAAAAAAAACCCCCCCCAAAATTTTTTTTTTCCCCCTTAATTTTTAAAAAAATTTTAAAATTTAAAAAAAAATTTTTAAAATTTAAAACCCCTTTAAAACCCCCCCTTTAAAATTTTAAAAAAAAATTAAAAAAAAAACTTAAAAATTTTAAAAATTTTAAAAAATTTAAAAAAAATTTAAAACCTTTTAAAAAAAAAAAATTTTTTTTTAAAAATTTTTTAAATTAAAAAAATTAAAATTTTCCCTTAAAAAAAAAATTTTTTTTAAACCCTTTTAAAAGGAAAAACCCGGGAAAAAAAAAATTTTTTAAAAAAACCCCAAAAAAATTTTAAAAAAAAAAAAAAATAAAAAAAATTTTTTTTAAAACCTTTTAAAAATTTTTTAATTTTAAAAAAAAAAAATTTAAAAACCAAAGGAAATTTCCCTTTTTTTTAAAAAAAAATTTTTTAAAAAAAAAAAAATTTAAAAAAAATTTAAAAATTTAAAAAAAAATTCAATTTAAAAAAAAACCCCAATTTTAATTTAAAACCAATTTAATTAAAAAAAAAACCCCCTTTTTAAAAAACCCTTAAATTTTAAAAAATTTAAAACCCGGGAAAAACCCAAAAAAAAAAAACCCAATTTCCAAAAAATTCTTTTAAAGGCCCAAAAAAATTTTTGAATTTCCCAAAAAAAATTAAGGGGGAAAAAAAAAAAAAAATTTCCCTAATTTCCAAAAAAAAAACAAAAAAAAAAAATTTTTTTTCCCCCAATTTTGGGGAAAATTAATTAAAATTTTAAAAACTTTTTAACCAAAAAAATTTTTAAAACTAAATTTTTTAAACCCGGAAAAAAAAACCCCCTTTTAAAAATAAACCCAATTAATTTCCTTTTTTTTTCCCCTTTTATCACCTTTCTTTCTTCGGGTCAAGTAGTCAATCCATATGCCCAAATTGCATGGTCTTGCTGTCCACATGGATAAATTGTGCATGGCCTACCAATATAGTGAAAAATACACGATTAATAAATTAACATGAATTAATATAAAATATGCTAGAAAATCATGTGCTTAAGCATAATTTCACATACTTTATAAATTCATGTCTAAAATGACTAATTAAGTAAAATTAACTAATTTCAATAACAATTACTCGAGATAAAAATAATAATTAAGTAAAAACGTGGTAAAACACATAAAAACCATATATAATTTCAAGTTTACACACCCCAAACTTAAATCATTGCTCGTCCCGGAAATGTTCATGCACAACACAACTTTTGCTAAGGAAATTTTGCAAAATGATAAAGTAGCACCATTGTTCATAGATAATCATGCGTCAATAAAATCATGCTAAAAAATACTCTTTATTGACAAGTTGCTCGAACGTAGATATTATTTCTCACTTTATATTAAGTACATCATAATGTCAACATGAATCATAGTTCACATGCATTTTAAAAGTCATACATAAATCTCACCAATAAACATGTTTTCCTTATCAACTAAACATAGTAATCCCAAGGTTTAATTAGTGTCTTCGTATGTTGAACTCAATAATTCCTCTCCACTAATGTAGCCATTATAATTATCTAATCAATAGGTCTTTTATTAGGTTGTAATGGGACTAGGCTAAAGGTAGGGATGAAGAGATGTGATTTTGAGGTTCAAAACATCTTAACCTTAAACTTGTCTTGGATCCTTTTGTGTCACAACCTTCATATAATTGGATATTTGGAAAACCCTCAAGCTTATTTCGAAAACATGCTCAATTATTTATTTATTTATTTTTCAAATTTTGAACAAATTTTGCTCTTTATTTTTGAGACTTTGAGCACTCTTTTATTTGCTCTTATTTTTCTATATTTGGGCAAACTTCTTTATTTTTTCAAGAAGTTGAGCAAAACATCTCTTTGCTCTTTATTCATTTTTTTTTTTGAATATGTGAAGAGCATGTACATCTTTTCATAATTCTCCTTAAACTTTAATCACCAAGAAAAATTTTTGGTTAAGATAGGTGAAAAAGAAGAGGATCAAATTCAAAAAGATGTTAATGTGGCTTATAATGTAGGTATTTTGCAATAAAGCCATTAAGCTCAAAATTAAGTTGCAAGGGATAAATCTCATATGGTCACTTGAAAGGCTTAAACGATCCAAAGAAAGTGTGCCTATATCATATTAGAATCTTATACCTCATAGGATTTTGCCTCAAGAAAATTACTAAGTCAATTCTAAATACTTAAACCTTCATACATGTCTATTTCTAAAGAAATCAAATTTTCATGGTAAATACTATATAATACTAAGATCATACAAGCATCCTATCACCGAGATAACATATAAATAACTTAGATAAAATCAAAGATCATTCTTGCAAGGTAGAATTGTAACATCCCAAAATTGGGCCTAGTAGGATTGGGCCCAATGGGCCTTAGGATAGGAATGTTTAAAATTTTCAAGAATATGAGAATGGCGTTGTTGCAAATTGGACATATTAGTTAAGTGAATTTGGAAAGTTACGAGGTTTCTATGAAGTTTCGCGTTCAAGTTGGGCCTTAGTAAAATTTTGTGTTTAAGCCTTTAAGGAGATGGAGTAAGTGTCCTTATAGCATATGGAAATAATTGAGTAAATAGCTAGCATAAGTGAGCTATTAGTAAAGAGGTTATGGCGCCACTTGTAGTACCTTGAGGGAAGGAGCTCGAATCACTTTGTGTGTAAATTTTGACTAATATTTTTCCACTCTTTCCTTAAGCATCGGCCAAGAAGTAAACATGGCAAGTTTGACTTCTTTATTTTTAGCATGGTGGCTAAGAAATAAGGTAAGGTTGAGGTTGAGGAAAGGAATCAAAAGAAATAGGTAAGTAAGGGGGACAAGAGGCTCATTTCATGGATAGTGTTTTGGAAAGTTTGGGTGGCCAAACTTTTATCCTAAGGGGGATGCATGTGGACGGTTTGGGGCTAGAGTGGTAGCCGAATTTTTCTTGGGTTATTTTGCAAAGCTTTGTGCATGATAAGGTTTTGGGTTCTTTTAGCATTTTGGTTACTCTTCCTTGCCAACATCTTTTTCTTCCCTTTTCGTTTTGGCCTAAACACCTAGTGCATTTGTTCATCTTACTCCTTTGTTTTGCCTTAACCCCAATTCATTTTTGGTTCATCTTCATTAGTTGGCCGAAACTAACAAGCACTTTTCTCCATCCATTCTTTCCTTTTGACCATTTCATCAACCTTTTCTTCTTCTTTAATCAACATCACTTTGTGTGATCTTCTTGTTCGATTTTCTCTATAGCCGAACCATTATCATCCTATTTCTTCATCATTTCATTCTCTATCGTGTGGGAAAACCTCATCTTGATCGAATCAGTAAGTAGTAGTTTTCTTTTGTCAATATGTAACACCCTAACCCGTATCCGTCACCGAATTAGAGTTATGAGGTATTACCAAACGAAACACAACTCGTATTGGCATTTATATATATATATATATATTATAATAATAAATCATATCACATTACAACAATGCTATACATAGCCTTAATAACATTATAACATATGCATGTCACTTTGTAATCACATTTAATATTTATGTACGAAAAGATCAATTCATAATATAACAAATTCGCATTTTATAATCAAACCAAAGTACATATATTGAATCATTCAAACAAAATGAAGTTGTATACTTTGCCATTACATCCAATTCATATTAACCTATGTATATTCGAACATATAATCATCTTATGCCTAGTATGCATCAGACATCCATTAATTGAATATTGTTAATTAACCATTATCAAACTTACAATATACTTAGTCATTTTAGTATATCATTAACCAAATAAACCACATATCTAATTATTCATTTTGTATGCCATTTGAATATCATACTATTTATCTTAGATAACTTATATAGCATATCCATCATTTAGATAGGTAAATGGTGCTCCTAATCATGCTTCCTTTCAAAACCAATAAATACACACACACACACACACACACACACATATATATATATATATGTATTAACCACATGTCCATTACTTAACATAATATAACTTATAAATATATATTCAAGATTGTCCATTCAAATTATTATCACATCATGCAACCAAATTTCATATCTAAACTCAATACCAAATCCATTTACCACATATTTAAATATTTATCACAAGTATATAACTAAACACTCATACTTAACATCCTCAATTCAAACCAACTTATTAAGGACTTAATGAGTAAACAAGACTTTATACCTATTTATTTATTTCAACACACACAAATATATATATATATATATATATATACTTTAGTCCATTTAATAAACAGATCAACCCATCACACAATGCTCAACACTTAAACATTTACATATCACTAAACCGAGTTCAACATGTCCAAATTATAACATCATGCTTACTTACCTATCATAAACTTATACCATAAACAATATGCATAAGTATAAACTCATTTCCAATGACCATCACAACCAAAAACACGGAACCCAAATCAATCAAAAGAAGATAAGCCATTTTCGCATGGCCACTATTCCACCTTTTTACTTTGCTATACATGCCATATATTAAAATTTTCAACTTAGTAAAATACCAAAGGAAACTGTCGATAGTGTGAGTAGTCTTGCTGACGATCCCCGAGCTCGTAACGTATATCCAAATCTATAAACAGAATGAACAAGAATACACACAGAGTAAGCTATTAAAGCTTAGTAAGTCTTAAGAAAACTTAACAAATCAATTGAATAATCAATCAAATTAAACCGACAATTTGTAACATTAATTTATTTACATAACACATATGAATTATTATAGCCAAATACCTATATCCTTTCATAGTCAAAACATTTATCATTATCTACTTTAAAAGTAGAACTTATCAAACGCACATTGATGAATAATTATACATATGTATACCTCCATATACAACCAAATAACAATTTCCATATAAATATGCATAGTAAGCCCACATAACCGAATGTATGCATTAATGTAATCTCACATATCCGAAATATATATGTATATATTTCACATGACCAAATGAATATACATAAAATTCCACGTAACCGGATATATAAACAAAAATTTTCCACATAATCGAAGATGCCGAATATACAAACACATTACCTATCACTTACTTATTCGATATAGATCACGTATAACATGTACTTATGTAAATACATACCTTATGGCCTAATTAATCTAATTCATTTAAATAAGCTTTAGCTCATTCAATGGCCACCATAACTCAATCATTTCATAAACATAAACTCGTAATATAGATCACCCAGATAAAACACGCTAGGCATAAGCTCGAATTACACACCCAAGACTAAGCCTGCTAGACCAGAGGTCCGATATTCATTCACCACTATAAGCCTCGCTAGACTAGAGGTCCGATATTTAATCACCGCACAAGGCCCGCTGGGCATTTAGCCCAATATAAATCACCTAGATAAGGCCCGCTAGGCATTAAGACCGATATAGATCAACGGCACAAGGCCTACTAGGCTCAAGTCCGAATATCTCACCTAAGACTAAGCCTACTAGGCACGAAGCCCGAATATGTCACCGGCACTAAGCCTGCTAGGCACGAAGCCCGAATATGTCACCGACACTAAGCCTGCTAGGCACGAATCCCAAATATGTCACTGGCACTAAGCCTGCTAGGCACGAAGCTCGAATATGAACACATTCAACCTTTCGATACACATTACTTAGTATTAAAATATCAACCATCTCATATTCTTCATTTTCCTTTCACCTATTAATCCAACATACATATTCACATTACATTAACCAAATTAAATTCACTACAAACTCATACTCCACATTCGGCCAACATGTATATTTATACTTTAAGATTTCTCACACGAATCATTTCATATATAGAACCTTTTACTCATTTCAAACTTATTGTACGAACATTCAAATAACACATATTATTCAATAACCTATCCGAATCGAATATTACACTTAGCCAAATTCTTCAATTTTCAGCATAAACTAAATTACGTAAATAATTTACGATGATTATTTTCTTAGAGACTTACCTCAAATATCGACGGACAGTAAAAACCGACTATTCGATAATTTTCATTTTTCCTCGATCCAATTTTGTTTTTCTTTGTTCTTGATCTAAACATGTTCAAATTAAGCTCATTCAAACACATTTCTATTCGATTTAATCCCAAAACACATAAATGGGAAAATTACCATTTTGCCCCTAATATTTCACACTTTTACAAATTAGTCCCTATTGCATAAGACACAAAATACATCAAATTTCTTCATACCCAAGCTATGCCGAATTTTACCCATGACTATACAAGCCCATATAATTCATTAATTTCATATTTTAGTCCCTCAAACTATTTTTTTAATTAAGTCCTAATTACTCAAAATCATCAAAAACTCCAATACAAGATATTTTAATCTAACACATATTTATCATAATATATCCTCAAACAACATAAACGTCCACGACCTCTTGTACTCATTATTCTCGTTTGCGTTTATCTGTTTAAGAGTTTTATGCATTAGTACCTTGTTTCACTTGATTATCCGCGAAGAAATTTTATGATAGGAGTTTTAGGAGTGGTTCTTTCGTATTCATACATGCACACAGTCTTTCTATTCATTCAAAGAGACGTTGTAGTTTTCATTGTGATTGTTTTTCCATTACCCAGGGGTATTTTCGTAATTTGTCCTACAGGGGTATTTTTGAAATTTTCCAAAAATAAAAGTTCTTGGATGATTTTGTCAAAAAGTATTTCAAAACTCTTAAATTCCCGGGGTATTTTGAAAAATTTTGAAATCTGGGGGTATTTCGGTAATTTTGGACCTCAGGGGTATTTTGGTAATTTTTCATAAATCAGGGTGAATTTGTAAAATCTAATAAATCAGGGATATTTCAAAAGTTGTAAAACTTTGATGGTTCTTTTTGAGAATTGCATTTTCCAAAACAGTGATGTTGCAAAATTTTGAAAATCAAGGTTATTCTGGTAATTTTGTTGGTTAGGGGCAATTTTGTAATTTTACTACTAGGGGTATTTTAGTAAGTTTTTTTTCATAATCAGGGCATTTTCATAAAAATATTTCCAAAATTGGGTTCTAATTGATTCCACCCAAGAAGGATATTTTGAAAATTCTCTTTTTGGAAATTTTTCATACGGAGGGTATTTTGGTAATTTATAGGCCAGGGGTATTTTGGTCATTTTTCAAACTGAGGGGTATTTTGGTTTTTTTTTTAAAACCAAGGTTTTAATTACTTCCAAAAACAAAATGCCTGTGAGTATGTCGTCTCAGCTAGGATGAACCGTCACTACGCACCAGGTAGGATTCAAGTGAGTAGGAGGTGAGTCACTAGATCGCTTAAATACCGTGCTCCCACCGAATCCAATCCTAGACATGCATATAACGATTGTCACATCCCTTACTCAAGGATAACTCATGTGGTTGTTTAAGGAATTATTAAATCTTATGCATTGCTCGTTGGGGTTCGCTAACCCTAGGGTTCAACAATTCCTTATTCTAATAGTCTACGTTCCCTATTTACCCTTCTACCCCTATCATATATTCACAAAAATAGATAGAATTACTTACCTAGGTGGATAGGTGCCGGAGACTCGGTGCCATGCTGTTCGAACCATAAACAATTTCCCAAAACATTCCAATAAGGCCTACTAACAAAATGAAACATTTTGGGCCTTGGGCCCCCACAACCAAGTTTTGAACCTGCTCGATACCAAAATGTAACACCCCAAACCCAAATTTCATGAGTCCCGACCGGATCCGGTATGTCACGAGTAAATAATTTGAAACATTTAAGTGTCCGTGAAAACTTGTTAAAATATGGCTAAGGTATTAAAACAGGTTTGATAAAACTCGGTTGGGAATATTCTTATGAAGATGGTTGTGTTGAAAAACCCTTTTGGAAACATTTGTTCATGTAAATTTTTAAAGTCGATAGAGTTATTAGTGACTTGGTAAACTTTGTTACCCGATGGTAACATCTTTGAAAACTCATAAAAGTTATTAAGTTTGAAAAAGATACTTTTAACCGGTTCACTTAACATTTATAAATTTCATTTGTAATATAACATAAGTAAAATAAATCAATTAAATAAACATCCAAATAATAATTAGCGGCCTTATTACTACCCAAAATAAAAATACTTAGAAAATAAATAAACTAAAACTGATTTAAATAAGGTTCCAAATCTGAGAAACAAGCATGGCCGCCTCGAGTCCTCCCTAGCTCCCTCTCCGCGATCTATTCATCTGTAAAATAGTATGGGAAGGGGTGAGTCACCAAGACTCAGTGTGTAAATCCCCTACCCGGAAATGTAACTCATACACAAGTTATTAATAAACATGCAAATATGCAACCCCACTAACCATCCGTACTCCTTTAACTACCCCGTGTGGTCAAAACCACTGGTGGTCAAAACCACTGATGACTAGAGTCACAAAACAAATGATGGGGCCAACCCATCGTGTGGTCAAAACCACTGATGACCATAGGTCACAATTATCATAATGTGGTCAAAACCACTGGTGGTACCAAACCACTGGGACTTAGTCACAATTTATCATCGGTGTGGTCAAAACCACTGGTGACCGAAGTCACAATTAATCTGATGGGGCCAACCCATCTTGTGGTCAAAACCACTAGTGACAGTCCATAGAAATCATCCCCTCCTCTCATCAATCCCACCATCATCATGCTTACATAACAATTATCATATATCATGCATTTATGTATAGCATAGCATTTAACAGCATGTGATGGCATACTCAAACATACATTATAGATCACAAAATAGGGGACTTACCCTGAATCCAATCTTATGCCCACAAGCAAATCACTACCAAAAAGATTAAAAGGCAACAATATGGCAATGTTAATTAATAAAGTGTGTAAAGAGTTTTACACACATTATTACCGAAATTCCTAGATCCCAAAGTTTCGATCTCATCGTGTTTCATCCTTGACCCTATATTCTACCAATCACCGGTTAGTACCATAGGCCTATTCGGCCAAATTAGTAATCCTAAAGGACTAACCGCACCTATAATCCAAATATGGCCCTAGGCCGAATCTTACCATCACTTACCAAAACAATTCAAAAACCCGGAAGCCTTTGTTGGCCTTGGCCGATTAGTCCCTACATCCATGGCATACAATCGGTTATACTTTAGGTACCAAAAATGGCCTTTGGCCGAATATAACTATTCACTTACCACACTTACCAAATCCCAAATTGTCACTTGACTTGTCGAGATCCCTACCAAAACACTTGTCGGCTTGCACAATTATACAAAATCAAGGCCTATGGCCGAATGTTACTTACCACCTTATCAAAACCCGAAAGCTTCCTTCAATCGGCTAAAGTCCTTCCCTACAATCGATTTAATCGCATTAATATGAGTCATAGGCCATTCGGCCATAACCATAAACCTAAAAGAAGTTGTCGCCCCTTACATTGATGACTATCTCGGTCTCTAACCACCACAAGTCGGCACCACTTGGTGATGTTAGGGGTTTCGGCTACCTTTAAGGAAGAGAAAAGAACCGAATGCTAGAGTGAAACAAAGACCTTCCTTAGGGATTCGCTCAAAAGAGAAAGGGTATGGAGTCACCTTAAAACAAAGAAAAGAGATGAAAGGAGGGACTTAGTGTGTTTCAGCTTTATGATATCAAGAAAAAAAAGAACAAAAATCAAAGAGAAAGAGATGAGGGAGATAGGGAATTCGGCTAGGTACTTGAGAGAAAAGAAGATGACATTAAATGAATTTAGGAGGAAGACATTCGGCTATACCTATGCCTCAAAACCGATTGTGAATGGCCTTGATGAGTCCTTCATTCGGCCAACTCTCACCCTTTGTGATAAATTTTATCACTTCATCAAATAAAATAGATAAAAAAAATGTTTATCCCTATCCCTCCAAAGTCCCATTTGCCGTCCAACACCTCCCTCTCTATGGCGCCATTTTGCAAAAAAAAAAAAAAAACCCCTATGCTATTGCCGTGACTCGAACTTGAGTCCATTCGCCAAGACCCTTAAGTGGCGCCCCAAGCCACTCCACCAAACGACTTTCATGTCCAAACTCCACCACAAAAATTCTTTTAAGGCCTTCTAACTTGGCCCCCTTTCCTTTAATGCCAAAAAGCCCAAAAATAAAACCTATCCCCCTTGTAACTCCCAAGATTCGAACCCAAGACTTGCCCAATCGTCACCTCTAAGCCCTTAAGTGGCGCATGAAAGCCACTTCGCCAAGTTATTCCTTGTGTCATGCTTCTCCCTAAATTTCTCTTAACCCCTATCTCACCTAGCTCCCTTCTTTTAAACACTTAATTTTTAGTCCTAAGTCAGGCCTAGCTCGGGGTTATTTCTAGACCCTAGAACATGCTTAGCAATCATAATATTCATTTCTTCAAGCACACACATGGGAAAATAATTAAATTACAAACAAATAGATAAAAAAAATGTTTATCCCTATCCCTCCAAAGTCCCATTTGCCGTCCAACACCTCCCTCTCTATGGCGCCATTTTGCAAAAAAAAAAAAAAAAAAAAAGAAAAAAAGAAAACCCCTATGCTATTGCCGTGACTCGAACTTGAGTCCATTCTCCAAGACCCTTAAGTGGCGCCCCAAGCCACTCCACCAAACGACTTTCATGTCCAAACTCCACCACAAAAATTCTTTTAAAGCCTTCTAACTTGGCCCCCTTTCCTTTAACGCCAAAAAGCCCAAAAATAAAACCTATCCCCCTTGTAACTCCCAAGATTCGAAACCAAGACCTGCCCAATCGTCACCTCTAAGCCCTTAAGTGGCGCATGAAAGCCACTTCGCCAAGTTATTCCTTGTGTCATGCTTCTCCCTAAATTTCTCTTAACCCCTATCTCACCTAGCTCCCTTCTTTTAAACACTTAAAAAGAAATTTTTAGTCCTAAGTCAGGCCTAGCTCGGGGTTATTTCTAGACCCTAGAACATGCTTAGCAATCATAATATTCATTTCTTCAAGCACACACATGGGAAAATAATTAAATTACAAACAACCCCTAATTTAGGATGTTACAACATGATATTAATTGAAAACATAATTGATTGAGGCACAAAACATGTTAACATGAATTAAATAAATCTTATTAACTTAATATAATTATCCCAAAAAAAATAGGATTTAAAACTCCATAGTTGATTTCAAAAGCATAAAACTCAAAGAAAACATGTTTAAAATAAACAACAAGAGGAAAGAGTAAACTCTATTCAGCTTTAGTAGCCTTTCGGATCTATTTTGACTAACTCGATTCAAATGTCTTTCGGATCTATTCTAACCGAGGAGCTTTACTCTTCTTAGTTCAAAGACTTTTCAAATCTATTCTAATCAAGCACTCCTCTATTCTAATTAAAGCTTCTTTTCCTAAGGGTTTAGAAGGTAGCCACTAAGGAGTGCTTTTAACAAATCTTTGTGGCTAAAGATGGAGAGGGATGGACAACTATGCAAGGGAAAAAGGAGAGGATTTGAGAGAACTAAAGTGAGAGAGAAATGTAGAAAATGAGAAATGAGGATTAGGGATGAGTTAGAAGTGAAGGATGGCAAGATATTTATAGGTGAGGAGTAGGGTATGAGTTTACTAAAAATAGTTCAAAATTACCTCCCTTCCCTCTCCCATGTGGCCAGCCATGTATCAAGGAAAAGGGATGACCAAGTCCTCCATTTTGAATTTGAATTTCAAGCTAAAGATAGCTATGTAGTGGACGGTTTCAACAGGTAAGTTGTTGGGCTGAATTTTTATTGTTTTCCAACTTCAAGGACCTTCATTTAAATATCCCAAACACACTTTTTGGGTAGCCAATATCAAGTACTGAAATTGGGCTTTTACCTCCCGTTGATGGACAGTTCTTCAGTCCAAAACTTAGCAGACATGTTCATCTTTTTATCACCTTTCTTTACTGGGTCAAGTAGTCAATCCATATGCCCAAATTGCATGGTCTTGCTGTCCACATGGATAAATTGTGCATGGCCTACCAATATAGTGAAAAATACACGCATTAATAAATTAACATGAATTAATATAAAATATGCTAGAAAATCATGTGCTTAAGCATAATTTCACATACTTTCTAAATTCATGTCTAAAATGACAAATTAAACAAAATTAACTAATTTCAATAACAATTACTCGAGATAAAAATAATAATTAAGTAAAAACGTGGTAAAAACACATAAAAAACCATATATAATTTCAAGTTTACACACCCCCAAACTTAAATCATTGCTCGTCCCGGGAAATGTTCATGCACAACACAACTTTTGCTAAGGAAATTTTGCAAAATGATAAAGTAGCACCATTGTTCACAGATAATCATGCGTCAATAAAATCATGCTAAAAAATACTCTTTATTGACAAGTTGCTCGAACGCAGATATTATTTCTCACTTTATATTAAGTACATCATAATGTCAACATGAATCATAGTTCACATGCATTTTAAAAGTCATACATAACACTCACCAATAAACATGTTTTCCTTATCAACTAAACATAATAATCCCAAGGTTTAATTAGTGTCTTCATATGTTGAACTCAATAATTCCTCTCCACTAATGTAGCCATTATAATTATCTAATCAATAGGTCTTTTATTAGGTTGTAATGGGACTAGGCTAAAGGTAGGGATAAAGAGATGTGATTTTGAGGTTCAAAACATCTTAACCTTAAACTTGTCTTGGATCCTTTTGTGTCACAACCTTCATATAATTGGATCTTTGGAAAACCCTCAAGCTTATTTCGAAAACATGCTCAATTATTTATTTATTTATTTTTCAAATTTTGAGCAAATTTTGCTCTTTATTTTTGAGACTTTGAGCACTCTTTTATTTGCTCTTATTTTTCTGTATTTGGGCAAACTTCTTTATTTTTTCAAGAAGTTGAGCAAAACATCTCTTTGCTCTTTATTCATTTTTTTTTTTGAATATGTGAAGAGCATGTACATCTTTTCATAATTCTCCTTAAACTTTAATCACCAAGAAAAATTTTTGGTTAAGATAGGTGAAAAAGAATAGGATCAAATTCAAAAAGATGTTAATGTGGCTTATAATGTAGGTATTTTGCAATAAAGCCATTAAGCTCAAAATTAAGTTGCAAGGGATAAATCTCATATGGTCAGCTTGAAAGGCTTAAACGATCCAAAGAAAGTGTGCCTATATCATATTAGAATCTTATACCTCATAGGATTTTGCCTCAAGAAAATTACTAAGTCAATTCTAAATACTTAAACCTTCATACATGTCTATTTCTAAAGAAATCAAATTTTCATGGTAAATACTATATAATACTAAGATCATACAAGCATCCTATCACTCGAGATAACATATAAATAACTTAGATAAAATCAAAGATCATTCTTGCAAGGTAGAATTGTAACATCCCAAAATTGGGCCTAGTAGGATTGGGCCCAATGGGCCTTAGGCGTAGGAATGTTTAAAATTTTCAAGAATATGAGAATGGCGTTGTTGCAAATTGGACTTATTAGTTAAGTGAATTTGGAAAGTTACGAGGTTTCTATGAAGTTTCGGGTTCAAGTTGGGCCTTAGTAAAATTTTGTGTTTAAGCCTTTAAGGAGATGGAGTAAGTGTCCTTATAGCATTTGGAAATAATTGAGTAAATAGCTAGCATAAGTGAGCTATTAGTAAAGAGGTTATGGCGCCACTTGTAGTACCTTGAGGGAAGGAGTTCGAATCACTTTGTGTGTAAATTTTGACTAATATTTTTCCACTCTTTCCTTAAGCATCGGCCAAGAAGTAAACATGGCAAGTTTGACTTCTTTATTTTTGGCATGGTGGCTAAGAAATAAGGTAAGGTTGAGGTTGAGGAAAGGAATCAAAAGAAATAGGTAAGTAAGGGGGACAAGAGGCTCATTTCATGGATAGTGTTTTGGAAAGTTTGGGTGGCCAAACTTTTATCCTAGGGGGGATGCATGTGGACGGTTTGGGGCTAGAGTGGTAGCCAAATTTTTCTTGGGTTATTTTGCAAAGCTTTGTGCATGATAAGGTTTTGGGTTCTTTTAGCATTTTGGTTACTCTTCCTTGCCAACATCTTTTTCTTCCCTTTTCATTTTGGCCTAAACACCTAGTGCATTTGTTCATCTTACTCCTTTGTTTTGCCTTAACCCCACTTAATTTTTGGTTCATCTTCTTTAGCTGGCCGAAACTAACAAGCACTTTTCTCCATCCATTTTTTCCTTTTGACCATTTCATCAACCTTTTCTTCTTCTTTAATCAACATCACTTTGTGTGATCTTCTTGTTCGATTTTCTCTATAGCCGAACCATTATCATCCTATTTCTTCATCATTTCGTTCTCTATCGTGGGAAAACCTCATCTTGATCGAATCGGTAAGTAGTAGTTTTCTCTTTGTCAATATGTAACACCCCTAACCCGTATCCGTCACCGAATTAGAGTTATGAGGTATTACCAAACTAAACACAACTCGTAATGGCATTTATATATATATATATTATTTAATAATAAATCATATCACATTACAACAATGCTATACATAGCCTTAATAACATTATAACATATGCATGTCACTTTGTAATCACATTTAATATTTATGTACGAAAAGATCAATTCATAATATAACAAATTCGCATTTTTATAATCAAACCAAAGTACATATATTGAATCATTCAAACAAAATAAAGTTGTATACTTTGCCATTACAACCAAATCATATTAACCTATGTATATTCGAACATATAATCATCTTATGCCTAGTATGCATCAGACATCCATTAATTGAATATTGTTAATTAACCATTATCAAACTTACAATATACTTAGTCATTTTAGTATATCATTAACCAAATAAACCACATATCTAATTATTCATTTTGTATGCCATTTGAATATCATACTATTTATCTTAGATAACTTATATAGCATATCCATCATTTAGATAGGTAAATGGTGCTCCTAATCATGCTTCCTTTCAAAACCAATAAATACACACACACACACACACACACATATATATATATATAATGTATTAACCACATGTCCATTACTTAACATAATATAACTTATAAATATATATTCAAGATTGTCCATTCAAATTATTATCACATCATGCAACCAAATTTCAGATCTAAACTCAATACCAAATCCATTTACCACATATTTAACTATTTATCACAAGTATATAACTAAACACTCATACTTAACATCCTCAATTCAAACCAACTTATTAAGGACTTAATGAGTAAACAGCACTTTATACCTATTTATTTATTTCAACACACACACACATATATATATATATATATATATTCGACTTTAGTCCAGTTAATAAACAGATCAACCCATCACACAATGCTCAACACTTAAACATTTACATATCACTAAACCGAGTTCAACATGTCCAAATTATAACATCATGCTTACTTACCTATCATGAACTTATACCATAAACAATATGCATAAGTATAAACTCATTTCCAATGACCATCACAACCAAAAACACAGAACCCAAATCAATCAAAAGAAGATAAGCCATTTTCGCATGGCCACTATTCCACCTTTTTACTTTGCTATACATGCCATATATTAAAATTTTCAACTTAGTAAAATACCAAAGGAAACTGTCGATAGTGTGAGTAGTCTTGCTGACGATCCCCGAGCTCGTAACGTATATCCAAATCTATAAATAGAATGAACAAGAATACACACAGAGTAAGCTATTAAAGCTTAGTAAGTCTTAAGAAAACTTAACAAATCAATTGAATAATCAATCAAATTAAACCGACAATTTGTAACATTAATTTATTTACATAACACATATGAATTATTATAGCCAAATGCCTATATCCTTTCATAGTCAAAACATTTATCATTATCTACTTTAAAAGTAGAACTTATCAAACGCACATTGGTGAATAATTATACATATGTATACCTCCATATACAACCAAATAACAATTTCCATATAAATATGCATAGTAAGCCCACATAACCGAATGTATGCATTAATGTAATCTCACATATCCGAAATATATATGTATATATTTCACATGACCAAATGAATATACATAAAATTCCACGTAATTTCCACATAATCGAAGATGCCGAATATACAAACACATTACCTATCACTTACTTATTCGATACAGATCACGTATAACATGTACTTATGTAAATACATACCTTATGGCCGGAATTAATCTAATTCATTTAAATAAGCTTTAGCTCGTTCAATGGCCACCATAACTCAATCATTTCATAAACATATACTCGTATTATAGATCACCGGTATAAAACCTACTAAGCATAAGCCTGAATTACACACCGGCACTAAGCCTACTAGACTAGAGGTCTGATATTCATTCACCAGCTATAAGCCTGCTAGACTAGAGGTCTGATATTTAATCACCGGCACAAGGCCTGCTAGGCATTTAGCCCAATATAAATCACCGGCATAAGGCCTGCTAGGCATTAAGCCCGATATAGATCATCGGCACAAGGCCTACTAGGCTCAAGTCGAATATATCACCCAGGCACTAAGCCTACTAGGCACGAAGCCCGAATATGTCACCCAAGACTAAGCTCGCTAGGCACGAAGCCCGAATATGTCACCGACACTAAGCCTGCTAGGCACGAATCCCAAATATGTCACTGGCACTAAGCCTGCTAGGCACGAAGCCCGAATATGAACACATTCAACCTTTCGATACACATTGCTTAGTATTAAAATATCAACCATCTCATATTCTTCATTTTCCTTTCACCTATTAATCCAACATACATATTCACATTACATTAACCAAATTAAATTCACTACAAACTCATACTCCACATTCTACCAACATGTATATTTATACTTTAAGATTTCTCACACGAATCATTTCATATATAGAACCTTTTACTCATTTCAAACTTATTGTACGAACATTCAAATAACACATATCATTCAATAACCTATCCGAATCGAATATTACACTTAGCCAAATTCTCCAATTTTCAAGATATACTAAATTACGTAAATAATTTACGATGATTATTTTCTTAGAGACTTACCTCAAATATCGATTTGACAAGAAAAATCCGCTATTCGATAATTTTCATTTTCCTCGATCCAAGTCCATTTTTCTTTGTTCTTGATCTAAACATGTTCAAATTAAGCTCATTCAAACACATTTCTATTCGATTTAATCCTAAAACACATAAATGGGAAAATTACCATTTTGCCCCTAATATTTCACACTTTTACAAATTAGTCCCTATTGCACAAGACACAAAATACATCAAATTTCTTCATACCCAAGCTATGCCGAATTTTACCCATGACTATACAAGCCCATATAATTCATTAATTTCATATTTTAGTCCCTCAAACTATTTTTTTAATTAAGTCCTAATTACTCAAAATCATCAAAAACTCCAATACAACATATTTTAACCTAACACATATTTATCATAATATATCCTCAAACAACATAAACGTCCATGACCTCCTGTACTCATTATTCTCGTTTGCGTTTATCTGTTTAAGAGTTTTATGCATTAGTACCTTGTT
This sequence comes from Gossypium rotundifolium, assembly GCA_025506655.1. Lineage (NCBI taxonomy): Eukaryota > Viridiplantae > Streptophyta > Magnoliopsida > Malvales > Malvaceae > Gossypium > Gossypium rotundifolium. The sequence continues at coordinate 67,798,028 of CP106723.1, read as the reverse complement.
TCACTTGATTATCCGCGAAGAAATTTTATGATAGGAGTTTTAGGAGTGGTTCTTTCGTATTCATACATGCACACAGTCTTTCTATTCATTCAAAGAGACGTTGTAGTTTTCATTGTGATTGTTTTTCCACTACCCAGGGGTATTTTCGTAATTTGTCCTACAGGGGTATTTTTGAAATTTTCCAAAAATAAAAGTTCTTGGATGATTTTGTCAAAAAGTATTTTGAAACTATTAAATTCCTGGGGTATTTTGAAAAATTTTGAAATCTGGGGGTATTTCGATAATTTTGGACCTCAGGGGTATTTCGGTATTTTTTCACAAATCAGGGTGAATTTGTAAAATCTAATAAATCATGGATATTTCAAAAGTTGTAAAACTTTGATGGTTCTTTTTGAGAATTGCATTTTCCAAAACAGTGATGTTGCAAAATTTTGAAAATCAAGGTTATTCTGGTAATTTTGTTGGTTAGGGGCAATTTTGTAATTTTACTACTAGGGGTATTTTAGTAAGTTTTTTTTTTCATAATCAGGGCATTTTCATAAAAATATTTCCAAAATTGGGTTCTAATTGATTCCACCCAAGAAGGATATTTTGAAAATTCTCTTTTTGGAAATTTTTCATACGGAGGGTATTTTGGTAATTTACAGGCCAGGGGTATTTTGGTCATTTTTCAAACTGAGGGGTATTTTGGTTTTTTTTTTTAAAACCAAGGTTTTAATTACTTCCAAAAACAAAATGCCTGTGAGTATGTCGTCTCAGCTAGGATGAACCGTCACTACGCACCAGGTAGGATTCAAGTGAGTAGGAGGTGAGTCACTAGGACTGCTTAAATACCAGGCTCCCACCGAATCCAATCCTAGACATGCATATAACGATTGCCACATCCCTTACTCAGTGATAACTCACAGGGTTGTTTAAGGAATTATTAAATCTTATGCATTGTTCGTTGGGGTTCGCTAACCCTAGGGTTCAACAATTCCTTATTCTAATAGTCTACGTTCCCTATTTACCCTTCTACCCCTATCATATATTCACAAAAATAGATAGAATTACTTACCTAGGTGGATAGGTGCCGGAGACTCGGTGCCATGTTGTTCGAACCATAAACAATTTCCCAAAACATTCCAATAAGGCCTACTAACAAAAACGAAACATTTTGGGCCTTGGGCCCCCACAGCCGAGTTTTGAACCGGGCTCTGATACCAAAAATGTAACACCCCAAACCCGGCCCATGAGTCCTGACCGGATCTGGTATGTCACGGAGTAAATAATTTGAAACATTTAAGTGTCTGGTGAAAACTTGTTAAAATATGGCTAAGGTATTAAAACAGGGTTTGATAAAACTCAGTTGGGAATATTCTTATGAAGATGGTTGTGTTGAAAAACCCTTTTGGAAACATTTGTTCATGTAAATTTTTAAAGTCGATAGAGTTATTGGTGACTTGGTAAACTTTGTTACCCGATGGTAACATCTTTGAAAACTCATAAAAGTTATTAAGTTTGAAAAAGATACTTTTAACCGGTTCACTTAACATTTATAAATTTCATTTGTAATATAACATAAGTAAAATAAATCAATTAAATAAACATCCAAATAATAATTAGCGGCCTTATTACTACCCAAAATAAAAATACTTAGAAAATAAATAAACTAAAACCGATTTAAATAAGGTTCCAAATCGAGAAACAAGCATGGCCGCTCGAGTCCTCCCTAGGCTCCTCTCTCGCGATCTACTCATCTCAAAATAGTATGGGAAGGGTGAGTCACCAAGACTCAATGTGTAAATCCCTACCCGAAATGTAACTCATACACAAGTTATTAATAAACATGCAAATATGCAACCCCACTAACCATCCGTACTCCTTTAACTACCCCGTGTGGTCAAAACCACTGGTGGTCAAAACCACTGATGACTAGAGTCATAAAACAAATGATGGGGCCAACCCATTGTGTGGTCAAAACCACTGATGACCATAGGTCACAATTATCATAATGTGGTCAAAACCACTGGTGGTACCAAACCACTGGACTTAGTCACAATTTATCATCGGTGTGGTCAAAACCACTGGTGACCGAAGTCACAATTAATCTGATGGGGCCAACCCATCTTGTGGTCAAAACCACTAGTGACAGTCCATAGAAATCATCCCCCTCCTCTCATCAATCCCACCATCATCATGCTTACATAACAATTATCATATATCATGCATTTATGTATAGCATAGCATTTAACAGCATGTGATGGCATACTCAAACATACATTATAGATCACAAAATAGGGGACTTACCCGGAATCCAATCTTATGCCCACAAGCAAATCACTACCAAAAAGATTAAAAGGCAACAATATGGCAATGTTAATTAATAAAGTGTGTAAAGAGTTTTACACACCTGTTACTACCGAAATTCCTAGATCCCAAAGTTTCGATCTACTGTGCTCTATCCCTTGACCCTATATTCGGCCAATCACCGAAGTTAGTACCATAGGCCTAATCGGCCAAATTAGTAATCCCGAAGGACTAACCGCACCTATAATCCAAATATGGCCCTAGGCCGAATCTTACCATCACTTACCAAAACAATTCGAAAACCCGGAAGCCTTTGTTGGCCTTGGCCGATTAGTCCCTACATCCATGGCATACAATCGGTTATACTTTAGGTACCAAAAATGGCCTTTGGCCGAATATAACTATTCACTTACCACACTTACCGAAATCCCAAAATTGTCACTTGAATTGTCGAGATCCCTACCAAAACACTTGTCGGCTTGCACAATTATACAAAATCAAGGCCTATGGCCGAATGTTACTTACCACCTTATCAAAACCCGAAAGCTTCCTTCAATCGGCTAAAGTCCTTCCCTACAATCGATTTAACCGCATTAATATGAGTTATAGGCCATTCGGCCATAACCATAAACCTAAAAGAAGTTGTCGCCCCTTACATTGATGACTATCTCGGTCTCTAACCACCACAAGTCGACACCATTTGGTGAAGTTAGGGGTTTCGGCTACCTTTAAGGAAGAGAAAAGAACTGAATGCTAGAGAGAAACAGCACCTTCCTTAGAGGATTCGGCTCAAAAGAGAAAGGGTATGGAGTCGGCCTTAAAATAAAGAAAAGAGATGAAAGGAGGGACTTAGAGTGTTTCAGCTTTATGATATCAAGAAAGAAAAGAACAAAAATCAAAGAGAAAGAGATGAGGGAGATAGAGAATTCGGCTAGGTACTTGAGAGAAAGGAAGATGACATTAAATGAATTTAGGAGGAAGACATTCGGCTATACCTATGCCTCAAAACCGATTGTGAATGGCCTTGATGAGTCCTTCATTCGGCCAACTCTCACCCTTTGTGATAAATTTTATCACTTCATCAAATAAAATAGATAAAAAAAATGTTTATCCCTATCCCTCCAAAGTCCCATTTGCCGTCCAACACCTCCCTCTCTATGGCGCCATTTTGCAAAAAAAAAAAAAAAAAACCCCTATGCTATTGCCGTGACTCGAACTTGAGTCCATTCGCCAAGACCCTTAAGTGGCGCCCCAAGCCACTCCACCAAACGACTTTCATGTCCAAACTCCACCACAAAAATTCTTTTAAGGCCTTCTAACTTGGCCTCCTTTCCTTTAACGCCAAAAAGCCCAAAAATAAAACCTATCCCCCTTGTAACTCCCAAGATTCGAACCCAAGACCTGCCCAATCGTCACCTCTAAGCCCTTAAGTGGCACATGAAAGCCACTTGGCCAAGTTATTCCTTGTGTCATGCTTCTCCCTAAATTTCTCTTAACCCCTATCTCACCTAGCTCCCTTCTTTTAAACACTTAATTTTTAGTCCTAAGTCAGGCCTAGCTCGGGGTTATTTCTAGACCCTAGAACATGCTTAGCAATCATAATATTCATTTCTTCAAGCACACACATGGGAAAATAATTAAATTACAAACAAATAGATAAAAAATGTTTATCCCTATCCTCCAAAGTCCCATTTGTCATTCCAACACCTCCCTCTCTATGGCCCATTTTGCAAAAAAAAAAAAAAAAAAGAAAAAAGATGCTATTGCTGTGACTCGAACTTGAGTCCATTCGCCAAGACCCTTAAGTGGCGCCCAAGCCACTCCACCAAATGACTTTCATGTCCAAACTCCACCACAAAAATTCTTTTAAAGCCTTCTAACTTGGCCCCTTTCCTTTAACGCCAAAAGCCCAAAAATAAAACCTATCCCCTTGTAACTCCCAAGATTCAAACCAAGACCGCCTAATCGTCACCTCTAAGCCCTTAAGTGGCGCATGAAAGCCACTTCGCCAAGTTATTCCTTGTGTCATGCTTCTCCTAAATTTCTCTTAACCCCTATCTCACCTAGCTCCCTTCTCTTAAACACTTAAAAGAAATTTTAGTCCTAAGTCGCCTAGCTCGGGTTATTTCTAGACCCTAGAACATGTTTAGCAATCATAATATTCATTTCTTCAAGCACACACATGGGAAAATAATTAAATTACAAACAACCCCTAATTTAGGATGTTACAACATGATATTAATTGAAAACATAATTGATTGAGGCACAAAACATGTTAACATGAATTAAGTAAATCTTATTAACTTAATATAATTATCCCCAAAAAAATAGGATTTAAAACTCCATAGTTGATTTCAAAAGCATAAAACTCAAAGAAAACATGTTTAAAATAAACAACAAGAGGAAAGAGTAAACTCTATTCAGTTTAGCAGCCTTTCGGATCTATTTTGACTAACTCAGTTCAGCTGTCTTTCGGATCTATTCTAACTGAGGAGCTTTACTCTTCTTAGTTCAGCAGCCTTTCAAATCTATTCTGACTGAAGCACTCCTCTATTCTAATTAAAGCTTCTTTTCCTAAGGGTTTAGAAGGTAGCCGACTAAGGAGTGCTTTTAACAAATCTTTTGTGGCTAAAGATGGAGAGGGGATGGACAGCTATGCAAGGGAAAAAAGGAGAGGGATTTGAGAGAACTAAAGTGAGAGAGAAATGTAGAGAAAATGAGAAATGAGGGATTAGGGATGAGTTAGAAGTGAAGGATGGCAAGATATTTATAGGTGAGGAGTAGGGTATGAGTTTACTAAAAATAGTTCAAAATTACCTCCCTTCCCTCTCCCATGTGGCCAGCCATGTATCAAGGAAAAGGGATGACCAAGTCCTCCATTTTGAATTTGAATTTCAAGCTAAAGATAGCTATGTAGTGGACGGTTTCAACAGGTAAGTTGTTGGGCTGAATTTTTATTGTTTTCCAACTTCAAGGACCTTCATTTAAATATCCCAAACACACTTTTTGGGTAGCCAATATCAAGTACCGAAATTGGGCTTTTACCTCCCGTTGATGGACAGTTCTTCAGTCCAAAACTTAGCAGACATGTTCATCTTTTTATCACCTTTCTTTACTGGGTCAAGTAGTCAATCCATATGCCCAAATTGCATGGTCTTGTCATCCACATGGATAAATTGTGCATGGCCTACCAATATAGTGAAAAATACACGATTAATAAATTAACATGAATTAATATAAAATATGCTAGAAAATCATGTGCTTAAGCATAATTTCACATACTTTCTAAATTCATGTCTAAAATGACTAATTAAGTAAAATTAACTAATTTCAATAACAATTACTCGAGATAAAAATAATAATTAAGTAAAAACGTGGTAAAAACACATAAAAACCATATATAATTTCAAGTTTACACACCCCCAAACTTAAATCATTGCTCGTCCCGGGAAATGTTCATGCACAACACAACTTTTGCTAAGGAAATTTTGCAAAATGATAAAGTAGCACCATTGTTCACAGATAATCATGCGTCAATAAAATCATGCTAAAAAATACTCTTTATTGACAAGTTGCTCGAACGCAGATATTATTTCTCACTTTATATTAAGTACATCATAATGTCAACATGAATCATAGTTCACATGCATTTTAAAAGTCATACATAACACTCACCAATAAACATGTTTTCCTTATCAACTAAACATAATAATCCCAAGGTTTAATTAGTGTCTTCATATGTTGAACTCAATAATTCCTCTCCACTAATGTAGCCATTATAATTATCTAATCAATAGGTCTTTTATTAGGTTGTAATGGGACTAGGCTAAAGGTAGGGATAAAGAGATGTGATTTTGAGGTTCAAAACATCTTAACCTTAAACTTGTCTTGGATCCTTTTGTGTCGCAACCTTCATATAATTGGATCTTTGGAAAACCCTCAAGCTTATTTCGAAAACATGCTCAATTATTTATTTATTTATTTTTCAACTTTTGAGCAAATTTTGCTCTTTATTTTTGAGACTTTGAGCACTCTTTTATTTGCTCTTATTTTTCTGTATTTGGGCAAACTTCTTTATTTTTTCAAGAAGTTGAGCAAAACATCTCTTTGCTCTTTATTCATTTTTTTTTTTGAATATGTGAAGAGCATGTACATCTTTTCATAATTCTCCTTAAACTTTAATCACCAAGAAAAATTTTTGGTTAAGATAGGTGAAAAAGGAATAGGATCAAATTCAAAAAGATGTTAATGTGGCTTATAATGTAGGTATTTTGCCATAAAGCCATTAAGCTCAAAATTAAGTTGCAAGGGATAAATCCCATATGGTCAGCTTGAAAGGCTTAAACGATCCAAAGAAAGTGTGCCTATATCATATTAGAATCTTATACCTCATAGGATTTTGCCTCAAGAAAATTACTAAGTCAATTCTAAATACTTAAACCTTCATACATATCTATTTCTAAAGAAATCAAATTTTCATGGTAAATACTATATAATACTAAGATCATACAAGCATCCTATCACTCGAGATAACATATAAATAACTTAGATAAAATCAAAGATCATTCTTGCAAGGTAGTATTGTAACATCCCAAAATTGGGCCTAGTAGGATTGGGCCCAATGGACCTAACGCGTAGGAATGTTTAAAATTTTCAAGAATATGAGAATGGCGTTGTTACAAATTGGACTTATTAGTTAAGTGAATTTGGAAAGTTACGAGGTTTCTATGAAGTTTCGGGTTCAAGTTGGGCCTTAGTAAAATTTTGTGTTTAAGCCTTTAAGGAGATGGAGTAAGTGTCCTTATAGCATATGGAAATAATTGAGTAAATAGCTAGCATAAGTGAGCTATTAGTAAAGAGGTTATGGCGCCACTTGTAGTACCTTGAGGGAAGAGTTCGAATCACTTTGTGTGTAAATTTTGACTAATATTTTTCCACTCTTTCCTTAAGCATCGGCCAAGAAGTAAACATGGCAAGTTTGACTTCTTTATTTTTGGCATGGTGGCTAAGAAATAAGGTAAGGTTGAGGTTGAGGAAAGGAATCAAAAGAAATAGGTAAGTAAGGGGACAAGAGGCTCATTTCATGGATAGTGTTTTGGAAAGTTTGGGTGGCCAAACTTTTATCCTAGGGGGGATGCATGTGGACGGTTTGGGGCTAGAGTGGTAGCCGAATTTTTCTTGGGTTATTTTGCAAAGCTTTGTGCATGATAAGGTTTTGGGTTCTTTTAGCATTTTGGTTACTCTTCCTTGCCAACATCTTTTTCTTCCCTTTTGGTTTTGGCCTAAACACCTAGTGCATTTGTTCATCTTACTCCTTTGTTTTGCCTTAACCCCAATTCATTTTTGGTTCATCTTCTTTAGTTGGCCGAAACTAACAAGCACTTTTCTCCATCCATTCTTTCCTTTTGACCATTTCATCAACCTTTTCTTCTTCTTTAATCAACATCACTTTGTGTGATCTTCTTGTTCGATTTTCTCTATAGCCAAACCATTATCATCCTATTTCTTCATCATTTCGTTCTCTATCGTGTGGGAAAACCTCATCTTGATCGAATCGGTAAGTAGTAGTTTTCTCTTTGTCAATATGTAACACCCCTAACCCGTATCCGTCACCGAATTAGAGTTATGAGGTATTACCAAACGAAACACAACTCAGAACAGGCATTTATATATATATATATATATTTAATAATAAATCATATCACATTACAACAATGCTATACATAGCCTTAATAACATTATAACATACGCATGTCACTGTAATCACATTTAATATTTATGTACGAAAAGATCAATTCATAATATAACAAATTCGCATTTTTATAATCAAACCAAAGTACATATACTGAATCATTCAAACAAAATAAAGTTGTATACTTTGCCATTACAACAAAATCATATTAACCTATGTATATTCGAACATATAATCATCTTATGCCTAGTATGCATCAGACATCCATTAATTGAATATTGTTAATTAACCATTATCAAACTTACAATATACTTAGTCATTTTAGTATATCATTAACCAAATAAACCACATATCTAATTATTCATTTTGTATGCCATTTGAATATCATACTATTTATCTTAGATAACTTATATAGCATATCCATCATTTAGATAGGTAAATGGTGCTCCTAATCATGCTTCCTTTCAAAACCAATAAATACACACACACACACACACATATATATATATATATATATATAATGTATTAACCACATGTCCATTACTTAACATAATATAACTTATAAATATATATTCAAGATTGTCCATTCAAATTATTATCACATCATGCAACCAAATTTCAGATCTAAACTCAATACCAAATCCATTTACCACATATTTAACTATTTATCACAAGTATATAACTAAACACTCATACTTAACATCCTCAATTCAAACCAACTTATTAAGGACTTAATGAGTAAACAGCACTTTATACCTATTTATTTATTTCGAACACACACACACATATATATATATTCGACTTTAGTCCATTTAATAAACAGATCAACCCATCACACAATGCTCAACACTTAAACATTTACATATCACTAAACCGAGTTCAACATGTCCAAATTATAACATCATGCTTACTTACCTATCATGAACTTATACCATAAACAATATGCGTAAGTATAAACTCATTTCCAATGACCATCACAACCAAAAACACAGAACCCAAATCAATCAAAAGAAGATAAGCCATTTTCGCATGGCCACTATTCCACCTTTTTACTTTGCTATACATGCCATATATTAAAATTTTCAACTTAGTAAAATACCAAAGGAAACGCCGATAGTGTGAGTAGTCTTGCTTGACGATCCCCGAGCTCGTAACGTATATCCAAATCTATAAATGTAATGTACAAGAATACACACGAGTAAGCTATTAAAGCTTAGTAAGTCTTAAGAAAACTTAACAAATCAATTGAATAATCAATCAAATTAAACCGACAATTTGTAACATTAATTTATTTACATAACACATATGAATTATTATAGCCAAATGCCTATATCCTTTCATAGTCAAAACATTTATCATTATCTACTTTAAAAGTAGAACTTATCAAACGCACATTGATGAATAATTATACATATGTATACCTCCATATACAACCAAATAACAATTTCCATATAAATATGCATAGTAAGCCCACATAATCGAATGTATGCATTAATGTAATCTCACATATCCAAATATATATGTATATATTTCACATGACCAAATGAATATACATAAAATTCCACGTAACGGATATATAAACAAAATTTTCCACATAATCGAAGATGCCAATATATAAACACATTACCTATCACTTACTTATTCGACATGATCACGTATAACATGTACTTATGTAAATACATACCTTATGGCCTGAATTAATCTAATTCATTTAAATAAGCTTTAGCTCATTCAATGGCCACCATAACTCAATCATTTCATAAACATAAACTCGTATTATAGATCACCCAGATAAAACACGCTAGGCATAAGCTGAATTACACACCCAACTAAGCCTACTAGACTAGAGGTCTGATATTCATTCACCAGCTATAAGCCTGCTAGACTAGAGGTCTGATATTCAATCACCGGCACAAGGCCTGCTAGGCATTTAGCCCGATATAAATCACCGGCATAAGGCCTGCTAGGCATTAAGCCCGATATAGATCACTGGCACAAGGCCTACTAGGCTCGAAGCCCGAATATATCACCGGCACTAAGCCTGCTAGGCACGAAGCCCGAATATGTCACCGGCACTAAGCCTGCTAGGCACGAAGCCCGAATATGTGACCGACACTAAGCCTGCTAGGCACGAATCCCAAATATGTCACTGGCACTAAGCCTGCTAGGCACGAAGCCCGAATATGAACACATTCAACCTTTCGATACACATTACTTAGTATTAAAATATCAACCATCTCATATTCTTCATTTTCCTTTCACCTATTAATCCAACATACATATTCACATTACATTAACCAAATTAAATTCACTACAAACTCATACTCCACATTCGGCCAACATGTATATTTATACTTTAAGATTTCTCACACGAATCATTTCATATATAGAACCTTTTACTCATTTCGAACTTATTGTACGAACATTCAAATAACACATATCATTCAATAACCTATCCGAATCGAATATTACACTTAGCCAAATTCTCCAATTTTCAGCATATACTAAATTACGTAAATAATTTACGATGATTATTTTCTTAGAGACTTACCTCAAATATCGACGGACAGCAAAAATTGGCTATTCGATAATTTTTGTTTTTCCTCGATCCAAGTCCGTTTTTCTTTGTTCTTGATCTAAACATGTTCAAATTAAGCTCATTCAAACACATTTCTATTCGATTTAATCCCAAAACACATAAAGGGGAAAATTACCATTTTGCCCCTAATATTTCACACTTTTACAAATTAGTCCCTATTGCACAAGACACAAAATACATCAAATTTCTTCATACCCAAGCTATGCCGAATTTTACCCATGACTATACAAGCCCACATAATTCATTAATTTCATATTTTAGTCCCTCAAACTATTTTTTTAATTAAGTCCTAATTACTCAAAATCATCAAAAACTCCAATACAACATATTTTAATCTAACACATATTTATCATAATATATCCTCAAACAACATAAACAACAAACTATCATCAATGTCTTAACTCAAAATATTCATCAAACTCAAAAATTAAAGTATGGTTGTTGAAGATTTCTAAGCAGCGATCTCAATAACGTAAAAATTATCAAAAATCGAACAAAAACGAACGTTGATTGAGCTTGAAAAAGAGCCAAAACCTACATTGGTTTCTTTCTTTTTCTTTTCTTCGTTATTCGGCATGGAAAGAAAGGAAATGGAACTATGGCTTTCTTATTTTATTATTATGTCATTATAATTTATAATATGACATTATTATACATTAATATATATTTTTAATATAACAAATAATATATAAAACATATAATGATGGCATGTTGCCGTCCACTACATTTGAAAATGGGCTATTTGCCCTTTAAGGATTCCATATTAAAAGGCCACTATCAACTAAGCACTTTACACTATAGTTTGTAACTTTTATATTTTACGCGATTAAGTCCTTTTATTTAATCGGGCACCTAAACAACAAAATTAAGTCACGAAAATTTAACACAAACAAATTCACACATAATAAATACGGAAAATAATTTTAAAATATTTTTTGAAGTCAGATTTGTGGTCCCAAAACCAATTTTCTAATTAGGGTCAAAATCGGACTGTTACACAATAACATTGTTTCATTCGAATTTTTCCTTAATAAATCGTGTGTTCTTACTTCTCTCTCTCGTTGAGTCTGAGTTACATTCTTTTCTGTGATATGGCCATCATTGGGCTTAGGATTTTCAACAAGGTGAAGGAGCACAAGTGATTTGTATTAACCAAATCGTTATCGTCGACTCGTCAAGTAAGTGGGGTAAGAACGTCATTATAAGATTTGTTTTGGCCAAAGGTGGGATAATTGCTAACAACTATTTCGCTCACCAAATATTGTTAGGACAGGATTTCAATAGCCAAAGGGTAGGATCGAGGGAGATCACATTTGTGGTAAGTGGAGTTAGCCTAGTAAAGTGTTTCTAGTTACGATTATCAAAGTAGAGACTAACCTTCTGTCAACTATCATTATAGGTGTTGAAATCGGTGTAAAGCACAACTCATTATTAAGGTATGTAATCCCGTACTTTCTGAATATATATTTGAAATGGTGTGTGATCTCACACTTCTCTGAAGGCTTGCATGAAATATTCTGTGATTTGGTCCAAATACCAAAGAAAATCGAAACCAAAGATTCGTAATCACTTTCGCGTATGATCGTAGTGGTAATCATATTTGTAATAAAACAGTTTTGGTTAGAAATAGTGACGTGTTTTTGAAAAATCACGAAAAATAAGAGAAAGGGAATTAGAAAGTGAATGAGATATCAAATTAAATTTTACTATGTCTATTTTGATATGGAAGAAACGGAGAAGGAAAAGGAATTTTATATTATAAGATATGTTAATTTTAGTGAGACTGGTTCTGAATGACTTCGTGGTTCTTGATCTGTCTTGGTAAAATCATATAAAATTGTACAAAGTTATTTATGAGTTATAATTGATATGTATGGATTCCTTAGTGAGTCTATTTTCAATAGAGACAAGTGCGAGCAGCATATGAAAACCATACAATGAGATATTTGAATTTTGGGTAAGAGAGGTCAGAATCGTTTAACAGTGAAACAAGGGAAACTTTAAGAAATAAACTGTACTAAATGGTTAAGCCAGAAATTCTGGAAAACTTGTAGTAAGAATATATATGAGCCTAGTTTCAAGGAAAATTTACGTATCTGAATTTTGAGTTTGCTAACACGAGTTATAGTCAAAGTGACGTAGTTGGATAGTTTCAATTTGTATGCCCCAAATCAGTAGTTAAAGTCTTAGGTTGTGAAATTACCAAATTACCCTTAGTGGGTAAAATTACAGAATTACCCTCGATGGGTAAAATTACAAAAATGCCCCTGATGGGACGAATTATGAAAATGCCTTAATGGGCCGATTTGATAAGATTGCCTTGAAGGGTCGAAATACGAAAATGCCTTAATGGACCGATTTGTTAATTTGCTATATGGGCCAATTTGTTAATTTGCTATATGGGCCGATCTGATAATTTGCTATATGGGCCGATCTGATAATTTGATATATGGGTTGATCTGTTAACTTGCTATATGGGCTGATCTGATAATTTGTTATATGGGCCAATCTAATATTTTGCTAAATGGGCCGATCTGATATTTTGCTTAATGGGCCTAATTGATAAACTGTTATAATGGGCCATAATTTTTGTAATAAATATCCGAATAAATTACTGTTGTTATATTGTAAAAATCATGATTTGTTATACATCATATACGTGATTTGCATGGGATGGGATAATGTTGAAGAGAAGTTCTGGTGGCTCTACTACATAATTCTGATGGCTCTGCCACATATTTTGGTGACTCTGTCACAATCTGTCTTGTAACATCCTGAATTAGGGGTTATTTGTGATTGTATTGTTGTGCATATGATTGGATTGCTGTAATACTATTTATGGTGTAATAAGACTTAGCTATGGACCTTGAGTAGGCTCGAGTGGTAGAAAAATTTCATTTGTAAGCTTTAATAAGACAAGGAGCCATAGTAAACAGGGGTTACAAGTTTTAAAAAGGGAATATTTGACACTAATAAGGCCTTGGAAAAGTGGCAAGGGGTGCCACTTAAGTGCTGAAATTGACGCCACCAAGGGGAGCAAGGGAGCCTAGGTTCGAGTAGCAGAATTATCTTTTCTGCTCTTTATTTTTACGGTAAGAGAGAGAAAGAGAAGTGTTCAACTCAAACTCTTTCAGGATAATAAGGATTTTTATTTGAATAATTTTAAATGATTGGCCAAGAGTGATTCAAAGTGTTGGCCGAATCTAAGACTCCTTGTTGGGGAGGAGTAAACGGCAAGAAGTGTGTAAAGGTGGTGGCCGAATTTTCTTTAGGCACCTAGCTTGACATTTTCGGCTAACACATACCAAAAACCAAAACCATGGATCCTCTTTTCTTCTTCTTATCCTTTGGCCGAATCTCCCTACACTCTCATCTCCCATCTATTTCTCTTCTTCTTTCTCAAAACTGAAACCACCATTAATCCCCTACTTCTCTTCTTTTTGTTTGCTTAAAATTGAAACCCTCTCTACCCTCCCTCTGCCGAATTCCCCATCTTCTTTTCCTTCTCTTCTCCTTTCTCTACTAGCTAAATCTCTTCCACTCTTGTTGCCGAAATCTCCTCTCTCCCATTAGATTCACTTGGCCGAATATAAAGATTGGTATACATCTCTTCGAGATTTCTTTTTCAATCGGTTTGAGAAGGTAAGTGTTTGCCAAAACTCTTCTCCCATATTCTCTTGTTCTCTATCGATTTGGATGAAGGGAAAAGCCGAGATCCGGCATTTATTGATGATTTGGCTAACCACTTTTTGAAACCGATTTCACCTAGGAACTCCGGGATTTTCAAAGCGATGATCGATCCTCCATTCTCTGCTAATCGATTTGGTAAGTCTACGGTAAGGGATTCTCTTTAGTCTTTCCATTAGATACTTGGAAAAGCCGAAAGCTAATCACTTGTATGGATCTAAGGTTTGGCCGATTGCAAGGAATCCAGTGTGTGGCTTCGGGATTTGGTTGGAAACCAAATCGGTTCAAGGTAAGTGCCACAAATGAGTCTTCGGGTTTTAGCTATTATAGCCGAATAGGCCTATGGCACTAACTTTGATGTTGGCCGAATATAGGGTCAAGGGATGAGACCATGAGATCGAATCTTGGGATCTAGGATTTGCGTTAATAATGAGATGTGTACTTACACACTTCATAACTAATATAATTGCTAATAAATTGCGTATGTTATACCGAATTTGTGTAGATCTGGATTTGATACTGTAAAGGTATGAGCAAGGATTCGGGTAAGTTCGTTTCAATATGAGCTTGCAATATAATGCATGTGGATGCATGACATATTTGGTATATGTGATACATAAAAATATGGCCTATGATAAATTCAGTATATGTTATTATTTAAGCATGTTTGGCATGATTTCTTTTATATGCACATCGTATCATGGTGGGTGATTTGAGTGGAGGGGGAAGTGATATCCGTGTCTTCAGACACCAGTGGTTTGGTACCACATTTTGTGACTTTGGGTCACCAGAGTTTTGGCACCTCCTAGCGACTTGTCCCAGTGGCTTAGCACCACAGTGGGTTGGCCCCACGGTTGATATTATGGGATCGTCGCCAGTGATTTGGTATCACACGTGGGTTGGCCCCACAACTTATTATTTGTGACTTTGGGTCACCAATGGTTTGGCACCACCAGTGGTTTGGCACCACAATATTGATGGATATCGTGACTTTGGGTCACCAGCGGTTTGGCACCGCCAGTGGTTTGGTACCACATGGGGTAGAGAAAGGAGTTATGGATGGCTAGGTGGGATGCATGTTAAACTTAGTTATGATTTGTGTATGATGTTACATTAAACCAGGGGAAAGGTTACACATTGATTCTTGGTGACTCACCGTCTCCTCTAACTTTTTCAGGTGACTCATAGATCGCGGATGAGGAGCCGGATGAACTCGAGGTGGCCATGCAATGGAAATTTGGTTTGGTAGACTATGGGTTTATTTTCATTTTATTTTTTTTATTATTCTTATTTGTTCAAGTTGTAATAAGGCCTCCTAAAATTTTGCTTTGATTATTTTACCTGTTTTAGATGAAACTTCCAAACTACTTAATGGCTTAAATATTTTTCTTAAACACAAGTTTTCCTAAATCCAAAGCGTAAATATTTTCTTCTGTGCCATCGGGTACATTGACAAAATTGATAATAACAGGATTTAATAGATTTTTAAATAAGGAAGCAAAGTGTTGGATTCTCGCATAACCCACAACTTTTACTTAAAACAAGACAATATCTTTCCTAAATGTGAATCAACAAAAAAGGGTTTCTCAAAACATTTTCTATGTGACATGCCAAATTCGGTTGTAATGTTTGGGCCGAGTTTGGGATGTTACAAAATTGGTATCAGAGCCCAGTTCAAAACTCGACTGTGGGGCCCAAGGCCCAAAATGTTTTTGGTAGGCCTTGAGAAAAGTTATGGAAAAAGTTTTGGTTTTGAATAGCATGGCATCGAGTCTCGGCACCAATCCGCCTAGGTAAGTACTTCTAACTACTGTGTGAATTATTATCGGTAGAGGGGTAGAAATGGAACGTAGATAGTATGATAAGTATTTGAACCCTAGGACTAGTTTACCCCAACAAATCACATAAGACTTTAAATGCCTAATTAAACAAACCTGTGGCTAAGTCTGTAACACCCCAAACCCGGTCAATACACCACGACCAAATCTGGTATGTTACAGGGAAAAAGGTATTTGAGAGGTTTAGGTTTCGTTTAAAAGTTTGATGAAAACTCTTTAGTATGTTTTGTTTTTTGGTAGAAAACTTGAGCATGATTGTTTAAAAGCGATAGTGTATTTGAAAACCCAAAATTTTGAAAACTTAATCGATTCACGTAAGTAAAACAAGTTTACCTCATTTAAACATTTAAGTAACCCTTGTTGTTGCTAAAACACATTTTTTCTTTTTAAGTTAATAAGAAATCATATTCAAGTTTGGAAAACAATTGAGTTT
This sequence comes from Gossypium rotundifolium, assembly GCA_025506655.1. Taxonomy (NCBI): domain Eukaryota; kingdom Viridiplantae; phylum Streptophyta; class Magnoliopsida; order Malvales; family Malvaceae; genus Gossypium; species Gossypium rotundifolium. The sequence continues at coordinate 67,781,490 of CP106723.1, read as the reverse complement.
CATTTAATTTGAATTTACAGCGTGATACCCGATGGTAAAGTTTAAAACATGTCGCTTTGTAGTTTTGAAACCTTTATCTTTCCAAGTTTTATCGAATATTACCCAGTAATTTGTTAGGCATATTTGAAATCCAATCTAAGCAAGTAAATAACAAAATATAAGTTTAAAATTTTTAAAGAGGCCTTTTACAATCCCAATATAACCAAATGGAAATAATAAAGTAAGGTACCAAGTTTAAAATCAGTGCAAATCCAACTCTTATTCATGGCATGAGCACCTCGAGTCCACCCCGGCTCCATGTCCGCGATCTATGTGTCACCTGAAATGATAAGGGAGAAGGTGAGTCGCAAGACTCAGTGCATAAATCCCTCTCCCGGTATAACATGCTAACACACATCATAACAAAGCAATGCAAGAAATGCACCTAATCCTAACCATCCATATCACCTTTTCTACCCCGTGTGGTACCAAACCACTGGTGGTGCCAAACCACTGGTGACCCAAAGTCACGATATCCATAGATGTGGTGCCAAACCACTGGTGACCCAAAGTCACGAAGATCCATTTGTGGGCTAACCCACGTGTGATACCAAATCATGGCGGCGATCCCATATCTCAAAAGTGGGGCCAACCCACGGTGGCGTTAACCACGAGGACGAGTCGCTATGAGATGCCAAACCTCCGGTGTCCCAAAGACACGAGTGTGATACCAAATCACCGGTGACGGAGTCACAATTAAAATGATGGGGCCAACCCATCGTGTGATACCAAATCACTAGCGTCAATCCCAGATAATCAACCGTGGGGCCAACCCACATGTGGTACTAAGCCACCGGGACGAGGCGGAGGTGCCAAACCTCCGGTGACCCAAAGTCACAATAATCAATCAGTGGTACCAAACCACTTTGGAAGTGCCAAACCTCCGTGTCCCAAAGACACGGATATCATATCCTCTCCTCTCATATCACCCAATAACATGTCATACTAATGCAAAGTCGTTGCAATCATGCTATCATGCTCACATGCTCGTGATGACATCTCAACATACATACACCAATAAATCATGATATCACATATCATCACATATCTCATAATGAAACGGACTTACGAATCCGTATCCATACCCCATCGGGTATTAAATCACCAACCACACTGTTTCACTTACACAATCAGGTTATTAATACATTACTCAGTTAAGAAGGTGTGTTAGTTTACACACCTGCTAGAACGCACGCTCAAACCCCAAAGAATCGGTTAAATCCCTCGATTATCGTGCTCCTAGGATCGGCCAAACACAAGATTAGTCACATATAACTTTCGGTCAAAACCAATAAACCAACAGGGTTTGCGTTAAACCTTTACCTCGCAAAAGGTTTGGTTTCCTACCAAACTCGAACCAACAATGGTTCCTTCTGATAATCGGCCGCCCTTCTAAAACACAAACCATTAGTCTTATCAATTTTTGGCTTAACAACTCTAAAGAAAACCATTAAAGCAACCTCTTACCACCACTTACCCAACGATTATCGAGAAGGAAGGCTCTCCTTGCTTGCTTTCAAACTCAAAGGCCCTATACTGAAACGATTACCAAACCAAACGTTAACTCCTTTTAACAGATACCAAAATCGGCCTTAAACACACTAACAATCGGCAAAGTACAAGAAAGAGGAGAAATGGCCATTCGGCCAAACACTTACCTCCCACTAGGCCGATTGAAACAAGAATCCAACAAGAGAAAAAGGTTCGGCCAACACCCTTAACCAAAGGAGAAAAGTTTCAGCTTCACACTAAGGAAGGTTCGGCTAAAATGGTTTTGGAAAAGAAAGAAACAAAAGGTGAGGAGAAGGATGGTGCTTTCGGTTTGAAAGAAGAAAGAATGGAAGAAGGACTCTTTGGAGAATAGAGTTTTAAATAGGGTATTGAGAAAAGAAAAGAAGGTATGGGAGGAAGAGAAGCTAGTTTCGGCTCAATAGCAATGGAGAAAACAAATGGAGGATGTGAGTTTTGACTAGCTTCGAGAGAAAAGAGAATACTAGCTTTGGTTTACCAAAACATCAAAAGAAAAATAAAAGAATTTCAACACGGTAAGCTTTAGACCTTCGGTTTCCAAAAGAAAGAAATGAAAGAAATTTTTGAAGTTTCGCTACCAAAGAGAATCAAAAGAAAACAAAGCAACCTTTTGGCAAGAAGAATCCTTGGACTTTCTTTAAGGAGAACAAAAGAAGAATTAAACTTGAAGTTTTGGCTAGCTTTTTGGCTAAAAGAAAATCGGCTTACCAAAAGGATTTTGACCTAAAATGCACACTTTGCCAAAAATGAACATTCTAAGACACTCCCCACAACACTTACCAACCGCCACTCCCAAAACCTCTCCAAAATTCGCCAAACTCCCCAAACACTCCCAAGCCACCAATTCACACTAGTTGAACTAGTCTCCCTCCTACTTTCACTCTCCACCCATTGTTTGAAGTTTTGACTTGGTCCAAGGCAGAGTTTGAGCTGCCTACAACTCCTCCCCTCCATGCCGTCAAAATGGAAGCCAAAATGGAGCATTCGCAGCTTGAACAGGACCTCTCCCCCCTTGCAATTGACGCCAAGCCAAGCTCCTAGTGGCGCCTTACTTGCCACTCCACCAAGGCTCCTCTTGCGTTAAAAATTCACCTAAAATATTTATAAACCCCAACTCCTTCAGCTCCTCTCACCTAAGCCTAAAAATAAAAATTTTTCCTACCACTCGGCTTACACCTAGCTTATAACTAAGCCCAACAACATCAAAATAACAACATAGCACACCATGCACATGCAACAAAGCCAAAAATAAAATAGCCCCTAACCCGGATATTACAAAGTCGCCAAGTTAGGGTGTGGCAACCATAGTGCGCATGTCTATGATTGATTCAAGAGCACAGGTACTTAGCAGTCCTAGTGACTCACCTCCTCTTGCAGAATCCTACACAGTGCGTAGCTTCGGTTCACCCTAACCAAGAGGACTCGGTCATAAAGGCTAAACACAATAAATAAAACCGAAAGGGACTAGCCATGTTTTATTAAAACCCTAATCTTTAAATCGCAAATTACCCTTTAAATAATAGCAAAATTTATTTTTGAAAAATTTCCAAAATATTTTGATTTACAAAATTACCAAAATACCACTAATGGCAAAATTACAAAATGCCCTTGGTTTCTAAAATTACTATACTACCCGATTTCAATAAAAGTCTCTTACTTTACAAAAGTATCCAAAATCTTCTTTACAAAATAATACCGACTTGGAAAACTTACAAAATTACCCCGATTGACAAAATTCTTGAAATACCTGGTTTCCAAATTTACGCTAAACCTTTAATTTGAAAAAATTTTCAAAAATATCCTCCGCTTTTGGAAATTTCAAAATGTCTGATTCATTAAAGTTTTCAAAATTTCCTGATTTATTACAAAAATACCCTACGGAAAAATGACGAAAATACCCACAGGGTAGGAATAAGATCAAGAATGCTCGAATGATGAATGTGTGTAGTAGGTGCCATTGAATGGATGTCTGAATGAATGGGTATCTTTAAATTAGAGTAGAAGACTTGGAACTTTGTGTGATCGAAAGAACAACTTCGAAACTCTTTCATAAAATTTCTTCACGGATAATCAGTGAAACAATGACTAAATTCATAAAACTTTTTAATCAGATCATGACGATAAGGGATGAGTTCTAGAGGTTGTGGCCGACGTGGACGCGATAGGGGTAGGATGACCGTGTCAGAACCCGTTAGGTCGGGTCAGGGGTCTGAGAATGAGGTACCACCACCACCACCCCCCAACTTTTGGAGCTGAGGAGCAGGATCAGACGGGACGTGAGGCAGTATCACAGGCTGTGTTGCGAGTCCTTGAGAGGTGAGCGACACTTCCTACTGTACAACGCCTCATATGGTGCCATCTTGATGCTTGCTTGGTAACTATTGTTGTAGGCGAACTCAGCTAATGGTAGATACTCCTCCCAACTACCCTCAAGTCCAATACACAACCTCGTAACATGCCATCCAAGATCTCAGATAACCTTTCCATCGCCCGTCAGTCTGCGGATGAAATGCCATGCTGAAATCCAACCGTGTACCCAGAGCCTGATGCAACACTTTCTAGAACCTTGACGTAATTCGGGATCCCTATCCGAGATGATCGACATCTTGCACACCGTGCGCCTCACTATCTCGACACATCTGACTTCGCCAACCTCTGCGGTGAGTAATCCACCCTCACCGGATAAAGTGAGTGATTTAGTCGATCGATCGACAATTACCCAAATCAATCCTTTTTGCTAGGCGTAAGAGGTAATCCACCGACGAAATCCATAGTTATCCTTTCCCACTTCCATCGTGGAATCTTCACGGTGAAGCAACCCGGATGGCAATCGATGCTCACCTTGACTACTTGACACGCCGACACTTCCCTACAAACTCTGTCACTTCCTTTTTTACCCTACCACCGTAATCGTTCTTTGAGATCCCTATACATTTTGCTACCTCCAGATGCATAGCGTAGGGGTGCTATGTGCATCTGAAGAATCTTTGCCTTAGCTCAAGATCCCCAAGATACAAGCTTTCCCCTGAAAACACAGCACTCCATCACTAGACAAACTGTTTCCCTCTAAACCATCATTCTGCACTTGTGTCCTCTGCGCACTCAAAACCTCATCCATCAACTGTTTTTCTCTGATCTGCTCAACCCAAGTAGGCTTAACCTGCAGCTCTGCCAGAATACTCCCGTCGTCATACAAACTCAAGTGGGAAAACATCACTCTTAGATCCGAAACAACCTTATGGCTCAACGCATCTGCCACAATGTTAGCCTTGCCCGGATGATACTCGATCGAACAGTCGTAGTCTTTCAGCAACTCAATCCATCTGCGCTATCTCAGATTCAAGTCTTTCTGGGTCAGAAGGTACTTCAGACTCTTATGATCCGTGTAGACTATCGATTTCTCTCCGTACAAGTAATGCCTCCATATCTTCAAGGCAAAGAATATAGCCGCAAACTCTAGATCGTGCGTTGGATAATTGACCTCATGTGGCCTCAGCTGTCGAGATGCGTAAGCCACAACCTTCCCTTCCTGCATCAGCACACAACCCAAACCTGTATGTGATGCATCGCAATAAATCGTGAATTCCTTCCCACCTCGGGTTGATTAGGACCGAGCTTCACCAAAAACTTTTTCAACTTGTCGAAGCTCTCCTGCCGCTTCTCGACCAAATGAACGGAACCCTTTTCTTAATAATTTGGTCATCGTTCTTTAATCAATGAGAATCCTCTACAAATCTTGGTAGTATCCCCGCCAAACCCAAAAACTCCGAATCTCGACCATCGACCTAGGCGGCTTCCAATCCAAAACCGCCTCAATCTTTCGAGGATCCACTCTAATCCCTCATCGATACTACATGACCCAAGAACGTCACCTCCCTAAGCCAGAACTCGTATTTACTAAACTTCAGATAAAATTTGTTTCTCCTCAGAATCTACAATACCACCCGCAAATGCGCATCATGTTCCTCCTTAGTCCTTGAATATACCAAGATGTCGTCGATAAAAACCACTACGAACTGATCCAAATACTGCTGAAACACCCTATTCATCATATCCATGAAAGGCTGCCGGCGCGTTAGTCAACCCAAACGGCATAACTAAGAACTCAAAGTGCCCATACCGAGTACGAAATGCCGTCTTGTAGATATCCGCCTCCTTCACCTTTAATCGGTGATACCTGGACCTTAAATCGATCTTCGAGAAAATCGACGCACCTTCAAATTGATCAAACAAGTCATCTATCCGAGGCGTGGATACTTATTTTGATCGTCACTTATTCATTGGCGGTAGTCTATACACATCCGCATAGTACCGTCTTTCTTCTTGACAAAGAGTACCAGCGCTCCCAAAGTAAACACTTGGCACGATAAAGCCTCGGTCCAACAACTCCCGGATCTCGAGCCTTAAGCTCCACTAACTCTTTAGGCGCCATCACATGCGGGAGCGATAGATATTGGCGCGATTCTGCAATGATCTATCCGAACTCTACCTCTCGATCCGTGGCAAACCGGAGCTCCTCAGAAACACATCAACAAATTCCCTAATCGTCCAACCGTCTCCACAGCAGACTCTTTAGCCTCCAAGGCATACACATGAACCACATATGCTTCGACCCTTTCGACCATCTTCTGGCTTTGGGCGAGATACCACATTGGACAAATAATTTCTTCTATTACCGATCGAACTACCTCATCACCCTTAGTTTGAACCATGCGCTTAGTCAAGAATCCAACTTTGCTCGGTACTTAACCAGCCGGTCCATCCCGAGAATCGATCGAACTCCCCAAACGGCGGTTCCATCGGATCGGCCACAAACACTACCCTTGGAGTTCTAGAGGTACGTCTCTATACAGCTTATCTACAACTACAGAGTGACCTAGAAGGCTTATTACGGTCATCCGCCTGAAGATATCTCGAGTCTAAATCCATGGTCTTCACTATGCTACTTGCAACATATGAATCGTCGAACCCACATCAATCAAAGCAATAAATGGAGAACCAAAGATTAAAACGTCTTCGGTTATGAGGTCCGATCGTCGCCCTCCTCTCGGTGCCTCACTGCATACACTAGCCCCTACCGTGCGGCCTCGGCATTACACGCACCTCTTGGTGCTCCACGGCCCCACTGAACCATTACCTCCTCTACCATTACCTCAGCCCTCTGCGGTGGTGGTCCATTATTCCTATATTGAGTATGGCCGACTCTCTGGATGAATCCTAGCCAACTTGCGCAGACAGTCCCTCACACGATGGTCCAATGAGCCACACTCAAAATAGCCTCTACCACCAGGTCCAACAACCTCCCTAATGAGCTTTCCCACAGCGATTAC
>CP106723.1:67679261-67774491 GCA_025506655.1 Gossypium rotundifolium | reverse complement strand
CTTCTTGGTATGTTCCCAGATATTTGGCATCTATCGCAGTATGCATAAGCATTTTTAAACAATGTAGGCCAAAAGAACCCAGCTTGTAAAATCTTTGCTACTATTCGTGAACCACCAAATTGTCCCCTACTCGGAGAAGAATGATAGTGGTACAAAATTTTGTTAATCTCACTCCTAGCTACGTATTTCCTAATTATGTTATCTGCACATTGTTTAAACAAAAATGGGTCCTCATAAAAATAGTACCGACTATCATGAAGGAATTTTTTCCTTTGTTGGTACGTCATTTCTCGAGGAATTACCACACGTGCTAAGTAATTGGCAAAATCAGCAAACCAAAGTGTTCCATAGATTTGTCTTACCTCAAATATATACCCATTAGGAAAATTCTTATTAATTGGAACAAGTGAAGAAGTTACCTCATTTTGTTCCAACCTCGACAGACGATCTGTTACTTGATTTTCAACATATTTCTTGTCTTGGATCTCATGATCAAATTCTTGGAGTAAAAGAATCCATCGAATTAGCCTCGGTTTAGCATCTTTTTTTGAATAAATACTTAGTGGCATCATATTCGGTAAATATTGTAACTTTGGTACCTATAAGATATGAACGGAACTTGTCAAAAGCAAAAACTACAGTAAAAAGTTCTTTTTCAGTTACTGTATACTTGATATAGGCCCTTGTCAAAGTTTTGCTTGCATAATATATAGGATGAAAAACTTTATTCCTTCTTGCAAAATCACTTGCATCACCCATCAACTCAAGAGGCATGTTCCAATCAGTTATGATAATTATTGGGACTGAAATTAACTGGTTTTTCAATTTTTCAATAGCTTCTAAAGATGCTTTGATAAAATAAAACTATTTTTTTCTAAAAGCATATATAAATAAACCAGTATGGCCTAAAGAGCTTCTAACTCCTTTCACACTAACTGGAGGTGCTCATCTTTCAATTACGTCCACCTTTGTTTTATCCACTTTGATTCTCTTGGAAATTTTGGGCCCTAAGACAATTCCCTCCTTAATCATAAAATGGCACTTCTCCCAGTTAAGGATGAGATTAGTCTACTTGCATCTTTTGAGTACCTTAGCCAAATTATTCAAACAAATATTGTAAGTATTACCAGACATAGAGAAATCATCCATGAAAACCTCAACATAATTTTCAACCATATCAGTGAAAATTGCCATCATATATCACTGAAATGTGGTAGGTACGTTATATAAGCCGAAAGGCATTCACCTAAAAGAAAATGTACCATATGGATAGGTTAAAGTAGTTTTATGTTGGTGTTTGGGGCTACAACTATTCGATTGTATCTCCAATATCCATCCAGAAAGTAAAAAAATTTGTTTCTTGCTAATCAATCTAGCATTTGATCCATAAAAGGTAAAAGAAAATTATTCTTACAAGTGCCTTTGTTCAGCTTTCTATAGTCAATACAGATTTTCCAACCGATGATAGTTCTCCTCGAGATTAACTCATTTTTCTCATCCTCAACAATCATGATCACACCTTTCTTTGGTACACATTGCACCAGACTTACCAAAGAACTATCTGAGATGGGGTAAATAATTCCCACATCTAACCATTTGATTACCTCTTTCCAAACCACTTCTTTCATGATAGGATTAAGTCTCCTTTTCCCACCAATTTTACCTTTTTCACCTTCATCTAAAATAATTTTATGCATGCAGAAGGAAGGACTTATACCTCATATGTCAATTATGGTCCAACAAATTGCCTTCTTAAATTTCTATAAGATAGTAATCAATTGCCCCTTTTGATGTTTTATCAGTTCCGCTAAAATAATCATAGGCAAAGTAGAACTATTATCAAGATAAACATATTTTAAGTGAGATAGAAGTACCTTTAGTTAGAGTTTAGGCAGTTTCTCGATTGATGACATGGGTTGTACAATTTCTCGAACTTCCAAATATAGTGATTTGAACCGCAGTGGTTGAATATAACTCATCGAATTGGCTTCCATCAAAGCCAAACCTTCATTACCTTTTTCATCTTCAAATGGTTCAAACCCTAAAGTGTTCTCCAACAAGTCTTCTTCAAAATTACTTCCCATAGAAACTAAGGTTTCTAATTCTTCCATTACTAAACACTTTTCTATTGAATTAAGAAACTTCATCACTTTTAGAACATTAAATGTTACCTTATTGTCTTGAACTTGCATCATTATTTTTCCTTTTTACATATCTATCAACGTTCTTCCCGTGGCTAGGATAGGTCTCCCCAAGATGATTACAACTTCCTTGTTTGCTTCAAAATCCAAAACAACAAAATCAACAAGAAAAATGAATTTATCGACTCTTATCAAAACATTCTTAATCTTTCCTTTGGGATATGCTAATGATCTATACACAAGTTGAAGTGATACAGTAGTGTGTTTTACTTCTTCTGTTCCTAGTAGCTTGAAAATAGATTTGGGCATCAAGTTGATGCTTGCTCCTAACTCACACAAAGCTTTACTATAATATGATTCTACAATGTTGCAAGGTATCGTACAGCTTCCAGGATCCTTTAGTTTTGGAGGTAGTTTATTCTGTATGAACGCACTACACTCCTTCATCAAAATGACAATCTCATACTCACTCTGTCGTCTCTTTTTGGACAAGATATCCTTCTTAAACTTCACATAATTGGGCATTTGTTCTAAACCCTCTACCAATGGAATGTTGATATGTAGCTGCTTTAGAACATCCAAGAACTTCTTGAATTCTATCTCTTGTTTCTGCTTGTTCTACTGAAGTCTTTGAGGATATAAAACTCTAGGTTGATATGGACAAATTTTATAAAGAGGTAAATCTGCAAAAGTAGGTGTTAGCTTTTAGAATTCACTAGTTTAGGGATTACCTCGTCAGATTTTTTAGCATCTGATTTTTCTATTGTAGGAACTTCAACTGTCGGTTGACTTTCCTCCTTTTCAGTACTCTCATCTTCAGCCATAACCTTTTAGGTTCCAAAATCTACCACTTCATAACTCAACCACCTTGTAATGCTTCTTACGTAAAATTTTTAGATTTTCTATGTCACTCGGTAAGGCTCCTAGTGGTCTACTACGAAGCTGAGTAACTAATTGACCCATCTGGTTTTCTAGAATTTTCAGCATTGCTGCTTGACTTTGGATCATGGCGTAATTTTTTGCCATGTACGCCATCAACAAGTCCTCCAAACTTTTTGATGATTCAGCTTAAAGTGGCTTTAGGACTTTTTGGTTAAACCGTTGGGTTTGGTTGGGTTTTTGCTGCATTTGATTGTTGTTTGGTCCATTTCCTTAATTACTCCAGGAAAAGTTCGGATGGTTCCCCTACGATAGATTGTAAAATTTGACTGCAGTCCTTATCCATTTCTATTTTGATACTAGTTCCTTACATAGTACATTGATTTGGGATTTGAAGGGTAATTCTCAAAAGAATGACCATTCCCACAATATACACAAGAAACTACTTCATATTGACTTAGTGATTGAGCTGCAAAATTATTCAAACCATTAGTGGTAAACTGTTTTAACATAGCGAAATAGAAGATACCTAAGCAGAGACTCAGGTCAGTGCATCCACTTCATGCACTTTGGCTACTCGTCTTCTTGAAACTGCTTGGTTTTTCAACCATAGGTATTTATTGCTTGCAATCTTTTCAATGATCTCAAAAGCCTCATTATAAGACTTAGAAAAAATTGCACCATTCACAGAATCATCCACCATTAATCTTATATGTGCGTTGAGACCATTATAAAATGTCTCCAATTGGATACATTGAGTAATCCCATGATGAGGACACCTACGAAGTAATTCCTTAAATCTTTCCCATGCCTCATACAAAGATTCGTCATCCAATTGTTGGAAAGTAGTTATCTAATTTCGCAACTTTGCATTTTTGTTCGATGAAATGTATTTTACTAAAAACCTTTCTGCTAATTCTTTTGAAGTAGATGTTGAACTTAGTGGCAATGAATTTAGCCATGCTCATGCTCGATCTCACAATGAGTATGGAAATATTTTTAACCTCAATGTGTCCTCAATCACACCAACAATCTTGAATGAATCACTTACCTCTATGAATAATCGAAAGTGTAAGTGTGGATATTCCATGGGTATACCACTGAACTGGCCCACTATTCGGAGCATTTGAAACATCATTGGTTTCAATTTGAATAGCCGGGCCTCGATATTTGACTTTTTAATTCCCGAATTTAACTCATTAAAGAGTGGCGCAGCGTATTGTGTAATGGCACGATACCTATCATTAGCAATAAGGATTGGGTCATGCACTTGATTGACTCCATTACCTTGTCCATCGTTTTGATTTCCAAGGTCCATCTTGGATTGTCTTTGAGAAAATCTCTCACGTCTTCTTTTTCTAACAGTCTACTCGATTTCAAGGTCTACGGGTTATAGATCAATGATTCGATCTATGCTCATAAAAGACCTAAGGTTAAATCACAAAAAATAAAGAATAAAGAATAAATTAGTAGGGTATATAATTAAATAAAAAATAAAAACCAAATTGTAAAAATAATTTCAGAAAAAATGATTAAGGCAACATTCCCAGGAAACGACACCAAAAACTTGTAACGATTTGTAATGTGTTTACGCAAGTGTATGTAGTCTTTCAAGTAATAAGTAAGTAAAAATGAGTTATCATCTCCATAGCGACTATATAAGCTTAACCAAATCACTAGCAAAATTATAATTAACAATTTAATTAAAAAAGAACTCAATAAATTTGGATGGTGATGATTAAATTAAATTAAATTGAAAAAGTGATCCTTATGCAATTTCTAATCTAAATGCAATTTTACCTAAATGTATGAATGAGGGCTTTAGCAATAAAAAAATCAACTTTAAATGAGCTAGGATAATTATATTAATTAATTCAATTACTTTCTTCATGCTAAGATGTTCGAAATTTGTAACAATCTAGTTTAGACCCTAGTCGGAATAGTGGTTTTGGGACCACAAATTCGAGTCAGTAAAATATTTTAATATTATTTTCTGCACCTATGGTAATTGATTAAGCATATGTGAAATTTTTGTGAATTAAATTGTCCGTTTGTATGCCTAATTTGAGCAAAGGACTAAATCACAAAAATGCAAAAGTAGCCTTCTAATTAAATGAGTGTCGAATTGTTAATGTCTTTATCATGTGAGGTCCTTAAAAGGGAAATATACAATTAAATATTGGATGGACGGTTAAAGGCCATTGATATGTGGTTTTGGAAATGTTTTAATGATGGGTAAAATAGTAAATAGGCATTAATATGTATATTAAATAAAACAAACATATGAAAGATGATGGTTATCATCTTTTAGTGCCGAAAAACAAAGAAAAGAAAAAGAAGGAAGAACGCTAAAGTTTCGGCTAGCTTTTGATTCAATTCAAGGTATGTTTTTAATCGATTTTGATAATTTTTACGTTTTCATAATCGTTGCTTCGCTCTCTACAAAACCCATGTCTTAATTTTGAGAATTGATGATGATTTTAAAATGCGTCTTTGATGAACACATGGGATTTGAAATATTTTATGATGAAATATGGAATATATGTGTTTGATTAGCATATTTTGTATTTGAGTTTCTGATGAATTTAAGTATTTTGGGCTTAATTGATAAAATAGTATTTTGAAGGACTAAATTGTGAAATAAATGAAATATATGACTAGTATGGAGCATGTGAAAATTTGGCTAGGCATGGGTAATTTGAAATTATGTATATTTTGTGATTTTGTGAAATAGGGACTAAATTGTCTAAATGTGAAAATGTGAGGGCTAATTTGTAAATTGCCCTAAATATGTGTTCTTGGATTGAATTGAATGATTTGGTGAATAAATGGATTAAATTTGAATATGTATAGATCAAGAACCGAAGAAAATAGACTTAGATCGTGGAAAGTCAAAAGTTGTCGAATAACCGAATTCGATCGAATATCCGAATCTGAGGTAAGTCGATATACAAATAAATGTATTTGATTTGAGCTATTTATGCATTTATGAAATTTAAATGGCTATGAATAATGTTTGATATGGAATGTATGTGAAATCTGAGGATATATCGACAAGTTATAAATGTCGAAGAAGTCCCGTATGAACCTAGGAATATATAAGATAACGTATGTCATGAAATAGGTTTCCGTTATGTGATATCATGTAAGACTACATCTGGGACATTGGCATTGATTCGAGATTTTGTGTAAGACCACATCTGGGACATTGGCATCGATATGAGATTTACGTGTAAGACCATGTCTAGGACATTAGCATCGTATTGATTCGTGCAAGACCCTATCTGGGACAGTGGCATCGATGTCTGGTTACATGTAAGACGACGTATGGGACGTTGGCTTTGTAAGACTATTTTGATCACTCTAAGTATCCTATTTAGTTCCGAACAGTTCAACGGGCAAGTCCGAGAAATGGAAGACTATGTGAATTGTACATTTGTTCCAGGTACATTGATATGCATGCTTTGTATAAGCATGAAATGTGAGTAACTATGTGCATTGATGCAAAGGAATATTTGAGATATGTGTATGATTGAAATATGAGCAAATCAAATGTTTGAGATATGATGAATTGGTAAGCAATGGCAAACCAAATGGGCCCAAGAGATTATATATGTGTTTGAAATGAAGATATGATAAAGAATGCAAATAGCTATGCTATGAATGATTATATGTTAAGTTTATTTGTATATGGCTTACTAAGCTTTTGGAAAGCTTACTTTGTGTGTGTTTATTCTGTTTTATAGATCGTTAAAGCTATGAGAGGCTCGGGGACCGTTGGGGATCATCTTCGCACTACTCCAACTTATTTTGGTACGTTTTGAAAATGTATTTACTAAGTATGGCATGTATAGGGTATTTATTTTTGGAGTTGTGTTTCAGACATGTTTATATATAGCCATGTGATGTGGCTAGATAAGTGATTATGTCTTGTATATGATGCTATGCTATATGAAGTTGATTTTGGTATGTTTACAAGGTTATAAAATGATCATGATAATGGTAAGTTTGTGGATGCTTAGTAAGCATGTATTTGATGAATTGTTATCATAAGGAAATAGTATGTATATGATTAAGTATGCTTGGAAATGATTGTTATTTAGTTAAACTATTGTGGCATTAGTTGTTGAGTTTGATAGGCTATTGAATGCTTAAAATAAGTTGGTTACTTTGATATGAAATGAATTGGTATGATGATTGTAAGAATGACCCAAGTGTCGTTGGCAATTTGGCCTTGAAAATCACCTATATTTGCCCACACGATTGAGCACACGGGTGTGTGGCTCGACTGTGTCCCTCGTGGTTGTAATTCAAAACAAGTTAGGATCAACCACTGGCTAGACACATGGGCTTGTGACTGGCTGTGTGGTGCAAGTCAGGATCGACCACAAGTGGGGCACACGGGCGTGTCTCAGGCCGTGGGGACAAGTCAGTATGTATGCCCTATTTTGGCACGGCTTATACACACGGGCATGTCTGAGACCGTGGGAGGCACACGATGACCTCCGTAACTTAGAAAAATTTTTAACTTTTTGAGAATTTTTGTATGTGTTCAGTTTAGTCCCGGCCCTATTCGTAAAGCATGTTTAAGGTCTTGTAGACCTATTTAAGTGACACTTTGATGTGATTTGACATATTATGTTATGAAATGTCTGTAAAAGTTTTGATTGTTCAGTAATGCCTTTTAACCCTATTTCGGCGATGGATACTGGTTAGGGGTGTTACAGAATAACTTCCATGGAAGCTTGATCTCTTATGGGTTTGGAAACCAAATCCTCTCGGATCCTTTACTTAGCTAAATATGCATTTTATTGATCATATTAGACTAAGGGTTTGCAACAATTTACGTTTGCAACAATTTAATTACAAAAATCCAAAAACCATGCAAGATAATAGAGCCAACTAAAGATATTGTGAACCTTAACTTAGTCGGGTTAAATAACCTAAATTAAGCATTGCACTTTTCAATTGTAGGTCTACTAGCCGTCGTTTGGTTAGGATCGCTCATCTGAGTGCACCTAATCATGTATGAATGAAATGCAGCATGATATTAATTGAAAATATAATAGACTAAGGCACAAAACATGTAAACATGGATTAAATAAATCTTATTAACTTAATATAATTATCCCAATAAACAAGACTTAAAACTCCATAGTTGATGTCAAAAGCATAAAACTCAAAGAAAACATGTTAAAAATAAAGAACAAGAGGAAAGAGTAAACTCTATTCAATTCAGCAGCCTTTTGGATTTATTCCGACTAAAGCGCTCCTGCTTTTGATTAAAGATTCTTTTGCTAAGGGTTTAGAAGGCAGCCAGCTTAGGAGTGCTTTTGACAAAGCTTTTGTGGCTAAAGATGGAGAGGGGATGGACGGCTATCCAAGGGAAAAAGGAAGAGGGATTTGAGAGAACTAAAGTGACAGAGAAATGTAGAGAAAATGAGGAATGAGGGATGAGTTAGAAGTGAAGGATGGCATGGTATTTATAGGTGAGGAGTAGGGTTTAAGTTCACTAAAATTAGTTTAAAATTACCTTCCTTCCCTCTCTCATGTGGCCGACCATCTATCAAGAAAAAGGGACGACCAAGTCTTCCATTTTGAATTTGAATTTCAAACTAAAGATAGCTATGTAGTGGATGGTTTCAACAGGTAAGTTGTTGGGATGAATTTTGATTGTTGTCCAACTTCAGTGACCTTTATTTAAATATTCAAAAAAAAAATTTGGGCAGCCAATATCAAGTGTCGAAACAAAGCTTTTAACTCTGTAACAACCTGATTTTAGCTAAATCAGAACAGTGATTTCAGAACCACAAATCTGATGTCAAAAAATTATTTTAATATTATTTTTGGTATTTACATCATGTATTTCATATGTGTGAAAATTTCGTGAGATGATTTTATCGTTTGAATGTTCAATTGGATAAAAAGGACTAAATCACTTAAAATGCAAAAGTACTGTTCTATTAACTAAAGGTGTCAAATAGCTATAGAACCTTAATGTTAAGGTTTTTATGTTGTAATTAGACCATTAAATTGGTGAGTGGACATATATGGACATTTAATGGATGTTTTAAATGGTTTTTCATTAAGGTTATTATGGTAATTAGCGTTATTACCATATGTTAAATAAAACAAAACAAAATTTTACCTTCATTATCATCTTTTTGGTCAAATATTGAAGAAGAATAAAGCTTCTTGTTGTGTTTTAGGGTTCGGCATCTTCATAGCTTAATTGGTAACTGTTTTGAGCTCAATTTTTGATGATTTCTATGTTTTTGTAGTCATTGCAGCTCAATCTAGCTAGCCCGTACCCTTAGTTTCAAAATTGTCAAAGATTTTGAGAGTTGCCATTGTTGAATCTATGTTTTCTTTGATGTTTAATGTTGAAACATGAAAGCTTGATGATAGTTAAACAAGTTTTGTTAAGTGATTTTTGGTGAAAATGCAAATTAGGGGCTAAATTGTGAAATGTTGAAAATGAGTGGTTAAAATGTGAAATAAATGAAGGTTTTGGACTGCTAGGGACCTATATATAATTCAGCCAAGCATGGGTTTTGTTGAATTGTGTGAATTTTGTGTATTTGTGAAATAGGGACTAAATTGATTAAATGTAAAAGTTTAGGGGCTAATGTGTAAAAATACCCAAATGTGTATTTTTGGATTAATTGAATGAGTAGATGAATAAGTAAGTTAATTTTGAATTCATATAGATCAAGAAAGAAAGAATTCGGATTTAGATTGGGGGAAAAGCAAGGTTATCGAGTAGTCGACCCGATCCGACAATTCTGAATACAGGTAAGTTTGTATGTGATGATTACATTATAAATGTACGTTAAAATGCTTTAATATTTCATAAATTGTTAAAACGGGATTATGGATAATGTATGAATTGTGAAACCGACTTTATGGTTGCATTTGATGATAGAAACGAAAAGTGTGAAAGCTAGGTTGAACCTTAAGAATAGTTTTGGATACTATTGACATGTCAGTAAGTGATACGTTGATTTGGCTTCAGGCCATGATGTTAGAACTTTGGGTGCGTATTTTACCGATTTGGCTTTGGGCCATGCATATCGGATGATTTGGATTTGGGCCATGATAATAGTTACTTGGATAAGTTACATTGATTTGGCTACGGGCCATGGTATAGGTAGTTATCGTATGAGACTCCTGAGTATTCAAATTCCATTCTGAATGGTTCAACGGGTAAATGAATGATGTGGTTGAGAAAAAGGTTAGTATAAGGTGATACAAGTACGTGCAGAACCTATTCGAGTATTAAATTATGAAAGTTCAATGAGTTTGTATTTAATCATGTTTTGAGACATGAGAAAGGTTTGCTGTAATTGGTTGATTTGCATTTATTCGATGAACTAAGTTATTCATATACAAGCTTACTAAGCTATGAAGCTTACTTCGTGTTATTTTTCTATGTTTTATAGTGAATCAAGGCTAGCCTGGATCCGAGAGTCTTTGGGAACATCATCGCGCTATCAAACATCTAATTTGGTACTTTTGAATTATACAATGGCATGTATGGTATGTGGTATGGTTGTGATCATAGCCGTGAGATTTGGCTTATAAATGATGTTAATATTAATGTGTGTTTGGTTATTAGAAATGGTTTGTAAATGTATATGTTTTGGTTTGTATATATATAGCCAAGAGTGATGGCTTATTTTGGTTTGTTTTGGCATGGTTGTAACCAAGACATTATGGTAGTTATAATGGTTATGTGAATTATAGTAAATGAACCATATTGTTTGATATTGTTTTGGCATGTATTTGGCTTAGTAAATGGTAGTGATTTGAGAATTAGAATAGATGAAATTATAATGGTTTGGTTGATGATTTTTGCTACCTAATTGTATGATGAAATGGTACCATTTTGCCTTGTATAGGTACATTGAAGTTGGGGTGGCAAATTGGCCTTGCAAATGGCCTATTTTTGTCCACACGAGCGTGTGTCTCAGCCGTGTGTGATACACAGTCATGTTGCACAGTTGTGTGTCCCCTGGTGTTGAAATTGAATTGAAGTCAATATGCTCCACACGGTCTCACACACAGACGCGTGACTAGCCATGTGATACAAGTCAGTATACCCCCTAATTGGTACACGGGCATGTGACTTGGCTATGTTGCATAAGTCAGTATACCCTATAGGATTGGGACGGCCTAGCACACGGGCTGGCACATGGGTGTGTATGGCCACTTCGAAAGGCACACGTGTAACAACCCAATTTAGGGGCTAGTCAAAATAGTGGTTTCGGGACCACTAAACCAAGGTTGAGGAAAACTATTTTAATGTTATTTTATGTGTTATGATATTAATATATGGCTATGTGAAAATTTTGGTACTTTAATTTGAGTGATAGCATGTTTAATTGTGAAAAAGGACTAAATCACATAAAGTGCGAAAGTTCTATTTTTCAAGGTAGAGGTATCCAATAGCCATAGATTACTAAATTGGAGGTCTTTAGAGTGCAATTTGGCCCTAGAGAATGTATTGGCCGGCCATAGATAGCAAAAGGGGACAAGAGCATTAATTGTAGTCAAATTGGGTGAAATTAGGAGAGAAAAGATGAATAAATTATGGTAAAAAAAAAACTATCATCTTTCACTATTCACTCATCTCTTTCCACCAAAAATTGAATAGAAAATAGAGGTCTTTGAGGTTCAAACTTTCAGCCACTCAATTCTCATTCAAGTAAGTGATTCAGGTGGTTTTAATTGGTGATTTTTGTGTTTTTGGAGTCCCCAAAGTTTAAGCTAGCTAATCAGGGGACTAATTTTTTATATGGTTGAAAGTCTAGGGACTTGCCATGAGAATGTTTATGTTGTTAGCCGATCTTTTATGGAAGAAAATGAATGTTAGGAAGATGAGAAACAACTTTTATGAAAGGTGTTAGCATGGGAACACCGAAATAGGACTTAAATGCAAAGAATGAATTTGTGTCATAAATGCATGAAATGGTTGGAATGATGAGTAGTTGTAAGAGAAATAAATGTTTGACTAGGCTTTTTTATTGATAAAATGTGTTGAAAAATGATACGAGCCTACGGGTAGAATCATAATCTTGCCATAGTGCAAGGGCAAAATGGTCATATTTTACCTAAGTGTAGATTTTGATGCATTATGATCATTAAATGATCTAAATGAATGAATCTTATTGTTATAGCATTAACCTTGACCAAGGAAAAGGCAAGTTCTGAGTACATCATTCAAATGCATCAAGGTAAGTTTATGTAAATGCATTATATATATAATACATTGTTGTTGATATAGTGCATGGCAATTTAGAAAATGTATGATTCAAGTGGGTAGAATGTGGTAGTTATTGAATAACACTAGTGTGAATGATGGAATGGATATGTAAATGTGTTATATCAACATTTAATGGTAGGCTAAGTGCGATACCACCGTAATACTTAATTTCAATGGGTTATGTGCGATACCATCATCTATTTATTAATTTGTGGGCTATGTGTGATACCACCATAACTAACCTCTTTGGTGGGCTAAATGCGAAACCACCGAATAATTCAATTATGAGTAGTTGATTAAAAGATTGTGATGCGTTGTATCATGTGACATTGTGGTGCTAAGTGCAGGGAGGCATGCTAGTAAATGTGTACATTAAGCTTGTGATATGGTTTGGATGTGGATATGGAAGAAATGAGTAAGCATGATTATGAATATGGAATGCTTCTTGTTTAGTACGTAATGTTGTTTATTGTTTAGAACATACTATAATGCTAATTTTGTACATGTACACTTACTAAGCTTAAAGCTTACTCCCCTTTTCTTTTTCCCTTAATTTATAGAGTTTAAGAGTCGAGCCGGGATACGCCAATAAGCAGAAGATTGCCCACACTATCAGCTCACCTCGGTATATATAGATTAGTGATTTTGTATATGGCATGTTTAGGGGGCTAGATTAGTTAGATTATTTTGTTATTTTGGCCAAAAGTGTGTTGGCCCATTATTAAGATAACTATTTTGTATAGTGCCATGGTTGATGGCTCACCTTGTCATTTATGAAAATATGAAGTTATTCATGAAAGTTCATCTTGCAAATTATGAGTTGTTTATCATATGTTGAATGGATTCATGAGGTGTGAACTATAGGGGTGCAAAGAGCTTGGCTATTAGCCTCGTTCTTGTCCACGTGGGTAGACACACGGGAGTGTGTCTAGGCCGTGTGTGACACACGGTCAGTCCATGGGCATGTGCCAGGCCGTGTGAAGTCTGCACTTAGGATTTAGAATTTGAATCGCCACATGGTTAAAGCACACGGGCGTGTGACCAATCGTGTGGATTAATCAGAGACGACCACGGGCATCGAACACTGGCATGTGTATAGGCTGTGTAAATGAGTCAGAATGCCAAGGTTTGGCATACAGGCCAGGGCTATGGTCGTGTCCAGGCCGTGCAAAATTAGTCAGTGTCAACCACGAGTGGAAGACACGGGCATGTCTTAGGGGCACACGGGCGTGTCCCTAGACCAACACCGGCGTGTGGCCCTTATTTAGGTGAAAATTTTCTAAGTGTTCGTAAAGTTCGGTTTGGTCTCGTAATATCCCGAGCGGGTGTAAAGGGTCTTGTTGACCCATGATAGGGATGGTATGATGGTGAATGAAAAGTTTTAAATTGGAGAATATTTTTATAGCCTAAAGTGGAATGATTAAGCAAGTCAAGTCCGGTAATGCCTCATTCCCAGTTCTGGCGGAGAACCCAGATAAGAGGTGTTACAACACGGGCTAGACACACGGGCGTGTGACCCAAGTCAGTATGTATGCCCTGTTTCCACACGGCTTGAGACACGGGCGTGTCTAGAGCATGTGAGGCACACGGTCTGTTCATATGGGCGTGTGACCCCTGTATGGTTAAAATTTTCTAAGTTTCTAAAATTTTTCTTATGTTATCGGTTTAGCCCCGAACCATTTCTAAATCATGTTTAAGGCATCGTAGGCCTTAATAAGTGACAATGTAAATATGTTGAATGATTTATGTAACAACTCGGTTTAGACCCTAGTCAGAGCAGTAGTTTTGGGACCACAAATCTGAGATCAAAAAATATGTTAATATTATTTTTGATGTTTATTATATGTGATTTAGCCTGAGTGAAAGTTTCGTGTAAAGATTTTATCGATTGTGTGTTTAATTTGCAAAAAGGACTTAATCGCATAAAATGTAAAAGGTGTGTGCTGATTGTTAAAGTGCTTAATTGAGTTGGCTTTTGAATGAGAGGACCTTAAAATGAAATTAGGCCATTATTAGTGATAGTGGGTGGAAATGGACTAGAATAACCTTAAAATATAAAGGTTATATATGTTTAATAAAAAGGCAAATTAGTAAAAGGGTATAATATTATGTTAAATGAAATAAAACCTTGAAAATAGGCCATTTTTATCATCTTTCCACCAAATATTGAAGAAGAAGGAAGAGTTTGAGCTTTGTTACATTCAGCCAAAGTCTAGGCAAAAATCGGGTATGTGTTTTTGATTAGTTTTTGATAATTTCTACGTTTTTGTGATCGTTGCTTTGTGTTCTAGTTAACCCATGCTTCAATTTTGTGAATTGATTTTGGAATGTTCCATTGATGAGTGTGTGAGCTTTGTGTTGTTAGATGGTGGAAAATGAAAGATTAATATTGTGTTAACATATTTTGTATTTAAATTTTGGTAAAATTGAGTAATTTGGGCTAAATTGAGAAAAGTGTAAATTGAAGGACTAAAATGTGAAATAAATGAAATATGTAGGCTTGTATTAGCATGGGAAGAATTCGGCTAAACTTGTGTGAATAGAAATTTTGTGTATTTTGTGATTTTGTGAAATAGGGACTAAAGTGTCGAAATGTGAAAATGTGAGGGCTATTTTGTAAAATGCCCTAAATATGTGTATTTGGACTAAATTGAATGAATTGAAAATTGAATGAGTTGAATTTGAATATGTATAGACCAAGAAAGGAGAGATTTGGACCGAGATCGAGGTAAAGACAAAGTGCTCGATTAATCGACCATTTTGGTATTTCAACGTTCGAGGTAAGTTCGGATATAATACTAGTTGTGAAATTGTATCTATATGATGTGAATTGAATGAAAGTATGTATAATTAAGAGATTAGAAATGCTTTGTGCGGAAATGAATTAGATGGCACTAAGTGTGCGAAATGAGAAACGAGACAGAGATGATTAGCACTGTGTGTGCGAAAAGATAGAAGCTTCGGCTTATTGAATTGGCATTGTGTGTGCGATACCGATATAGTTCAGTTTAATATATTGGCACTAAGTGTGCAATAACGATTATGTTTCAATTATGAAACTGGCACTAAGTGTGGGAAATAGTCAAAAGAATAGTAAAAGTTGAACGAGGTGTAGTATTGAGCACTTGAGTAGTATGAATGGTGAGTAACTATGTGTTGATCAAGGTACATTTGAACCTATGTGGTTGATGATAGTTTTAAAATTTGAATGAATACATACTTGAGCATATGGTTGAGATTGATGATGTGCATA
This sequence comes from Gossypium rotundifolium, assembly GCA_025506655.1. Taxonomy (NCBI): domain Eukaryota; kingdom Viridiplantae; phylum Streptophyta; class Magnoliopsida; order Malvales; family Malvaceae; genus Gossypium; species Gossypium rotundifolium. Next base: position 67,758,953 of record CP106723.1, on the reverse strand, counting down.
TTTGAACAATTAATCAAGTGATGGTTTATTTTGTATATTGGCAAAGGTATGTATGATACCTATGTGGTTGGTGAATTTGAAAGTAGATGAATGGAATGCTATGTGAATGTTGGATATAGTTTATTTTGTGTATCATCGGTAAATTATCAATGTTATGGTTCAAATTGTATATTGATTTGATTCAATGAGTTAATTGTGTTATATTACGAACTTACTAAGCTTTTGACAGCTTACTGTGTGAATTGTTTCTCTATTTTATAGTGTCAGTAAAGCTAGCTTGGATCCGGGGATCGTCAGCATCTCTATCACACTATCGGCAATCTATTTTGGGTGCTTTTGAAAGACGTGTATATAGTTGTTATATGGCATGTATAGGCTAGTAGATATGGTGTATGTTTTTGATGTGTGAACCTTGCAATGTGATTTGGTTTGGAAGTTGAATGTTGTTGATGCTTATGTATGAGTTATGATAATGATGAATATGGCATGAGGTGGTAAGGTTGAAAATGGTATATTTCACGCTTTTGTTTGTAACATCCCGAAAATGGGCCTATGCATTTTTATTTAATTATACAAAATGGCATGTCTTATGTATTATGAATGTATGGTGAACATTTTGGAAACTTGGAAAAGTTAAGTTTAAAAGAGGAAAGTGAACATTTTGGAAACTTGGAAATGTAAGGAAATGTTTTAGAAATGTTAAGTTTAAAAGAGGAAACTAAGGCAAGGTGGTCTTAAGAAAATTTATGGAGGAAATATGACATGAAATTGGGCTTGGAAAAGTGGCTGGAGATGCCACTTAGGGCCTCGAAATGACGCCCATGCAAAGGCAAGGAGGGCTTGTGTTCGAGTCGTGGGAAGCAAAATTTTAAAGATTTATTTTGCTAGGTGGCGTCAATGAGAGGGAGTGGGGAGGACTGCACCAAGGCTAATTTTTAGGAGTTTTTATCCTTTTAAAATTCAGCAAATAGATAGGTAACGATGGACTATTATTATTATTATTTTTATTAAGAGATAAGAGATAAATATTGGATTAAGTTTTATTAAATTGAATGGGTGATAATTAAAGTGATAAAGTTATCAAAATAGGATTGATGGCCAAGTAAAGGATTTTAAGTTAGTAATTTCGCTACTAGAGGAAAAGAGAGCCATTCATCATATCTTCTTTCAACTCTTCTCTCTGCCAAATTTCCTAGAGCATCTTTTCTTCTTCTTTTTGTTAGCCAAAGCCAAAACTAAAGTAAGCCTAGTGAATTCTTCATAGCTTTTGTGATCTCCATTAAACCTAATCCATAAACTCCTCAAGATACCATCATTAGCCAATTTCTTTATACCAATCAAAAGTCAAATCAAGATCCTTCTAGCCTACATAGCCGAATATTGCTAAAGGTTCAAGCAAGGATTGCCGATCTCTAAAGTAAGGGTAAGATCTCATTCGGTTTCATCCTTTTCTTTTAAGATTTGTCAAATCTAGGACTAACCCCATTAATATCTTGTTGTCAAACTTTGAAGAGATTTTCTGGATTTACTAAGTGTCGACTACAAGGAAGGAGAAATTCTTTTCCGAAGGTACACCATAGGCCGTGTGTTTCCTAGTTATTCGGTGAGTTTGGGGATTTAAAATCCACAAGGTAAGTATCTATAGCATTCGCCAAGGCCATGTTGAGTAAATAGATGTGTTTCATTAATATTTAAAAGCCAAACTAATCTATTCAAGTAATCTAGTGATTGCCGATTTCAAGAAAGAAGGATACAAAGTTTCCAGATTTGATTAGACATCAATCGGCAAAGAAGGTAAAGATTTAAGTGTACTAATCATACTGGATTTGGTTTTATGGCGAATGGCTTTTTACTAAGTATTAAGTGATTGATCAAATGTAGAGATTTAAGATCTAAGGCATTAGATCAAGCTTTTCGGATTTGGAGTGAACTTGCTAAAGTTTAATTAGGTGTGTACCCACACTACTTTTTACTAAGATTTATGGCAATAATTGATATGTGCATGTTTATAAGAATGTGAATATGGCTAAGATACCATGCTATGGTACAAAAGTACTCAAGCACGCTTCCTACTCCTACTAGGATTATGTTAAATATCATTATTTAGACACATATGACATTATAAGAATGTGAAATGAGAATTTGGCATGTTAATGCATGATATGTATGATATGGGGCATATGGGTTATATGAAAAGGGAAGTGAATGTGGTGACCTAAGACCACGATATCTGAATGTGGTGACCTAAGACCACGAATGAATTGGTGACCTAAGACCACGAATTTTATAAGGGCGATGAGCACGCCGATCGCAATGATCGCCTTCGATGGTGTGTAGTGGATGGAGGGTTGACTTAGTAGTCCCCATGGTGTGAGTGATGGTACGGGTGATGTGTAGCGGATGGCATATAGGTTTGGGTTCGGGTTGCATCATTATTTTATATCTACTATATGATTATGTATGTGATGTGATAATATGCTGAATCTATTTGGACATAGTGTTTGTGTACACATTGAGTTTGTTTGACTCACCCTGTTGTGGGAACATTTTCGTGTGATGATCAAGAATGGACCGGTCATGGAGCTTAAAGGTGGCCATGCACAAGAAGAAATTTTACGATTCGGACTTTTATTTTAATTAAGTACTTCTAATTATTTGGATTTATTTGATGTAATAAGGCCATAGTGAACTATTTTATTTTATTTTACTTTTAAAGTATTATGTTACAAAAATTTTATGAATTAAAGACTAAATAAATTTATTTTAAATTAATTCCTAAGTGTTTTTGTCGCCCAACCTAAAGGGGTTTCCAATATAAAATAAACTTGTTTTTAACTCGAGCCCAACCCAAAAACAATCATTCTTTCAAAAACCCAGATTTTCCAAAGTAACAAAAGAATTTGAAACGGTTTACACCAGGGAACATACCAGATTCGGTCAAGGCTCGTGGGCCGGTCCTGGGTGTTTCAGTGTTAGTTGATGGAAATGGTGTATTAATAGTGATTTGTGGCTTGACTAAATGATATTTAGTTTACATGAATTAATTTGTGGAAATGGTGCTTTGAAATGGATCTATTTAAGTAGGAATTGAGTATAAGGATGGATGGTATTGTTGGTGATTAATTGGTGCATGAAATGGTATGTTTTGGTTGCATTTGAGGCATGAACTGGTATTGGGTTGATGCATATAGGTGATTAAATGTGTGGTTGGCAATTTTGGCCTTGAACATGGCTTATAATTGCCCACTCGGTTGAGCACACAGGCATGTGGCTCGACCATGTTGTTTAAGTTTGCCAAGTGAAACAAGTCAGGCTCAACCACGGCCGGACACACAGGCGTGTGACTGGTCATGTGGTGCAAGTCAGGCTCGACCACGGGTGAGGCACACGGGTGTGTCCACGACATGTGGACAAGTCCATATGTATGCCTTGTTTTGACGCGGCTTAGACACATGGACGTGTTTGGGACGTGGGAGGCACACGGCCTGCCCACACGGGTGTGTGACCTCTGTAACTTAGGAAAAATTCTAAATTTTCAAAAATTTTGAATGTGTTCGGTTTAGTCTTGACCCCTTTCTAGGATGTGACTAAGGTCTCGTAGACCTCATTAAGGGACTATATGTTTATATTTTATTTTGATTGAATGACGTTGGACTTGGTGTCGTAAAGTGTTATGAAAAGTGCGGATTTGATTAGTAACACCTCTTAATCCTATAACGGCGACGGTTTCAGGTTAAGAGTGTTACAATTTATGAGAATGAATGCTTTATGTTCGATAGATGTATGCTATGTAACACCCTTAACCCGTATTCACCGTCAGAATAGGGTTACGAGGTATTACCGATCAATACATATCATTTAACATCCAATACTCAAACATTTATGAATCCATACTCAAATACTAATCAACACAAACACATTGTCCCTTATAAGAGCATACGAGGGCTTAACATGCTTTAGATATGAAATTTTTGGAAAACTTATAAAATTTTCAATCATTCAAGGGACACACACCCATGTGAACAGGCCGTGTGCCTCACATGGCTTCAGACACGCCCGTGTCACAGGCCGTGTGGAAACAGGGCATACATACTGACTTGGGTCACACGGCCGACCACACGCCTGTGTGTCTAGCCCGTGTACCCTTCGAAGTGGCCACACACACTCATGTGCTAGGCCGTGCCAAACCTGTAGGGTATACTGACTTATGCAACACGGCCAAGTCACACACTCGTGTGCTAGGTCGTGTGCCATTTAGGGGGTATACTAACTTGTGCCACACGGCCAATCACATGCCCGTGTGTGAGACCGTGTGGAGCATACTGACTTCATTTAATATCAACACCATGGTATACACGGCCGTGTAGTATGACCGTGTGTCACACACGGCTGAGACACACACCCGTGTCTCTGCCCATGTGGACAAAAATAGGCCATTTGCAAGGCTAATTTGCCACCCTTACTCATGCTCACCTAAACAACCAAAACAGTACGATTTCATCAACCAATAGGCAGCCAAAATCATTAACCAAAAGCACTATTCATACTATATTCATTTCAACCAAATTCAATAGTCAATTCAATGCCAAATACTTATTCAAATACTTATCAACTCAACTTCTAAAATCATACTTCACCAAAGCATTTCTCAAGCATTAAACTTCACAAGTCAATTTAACCATTTGCAACTATAAAACCATAACCATTTTCATACTAAACATACCAAAATAATCCATCACTCATTGCTATATATACAACCAAAACATATGCATTTACAAAACATTTCTAATAGTTAAACACCCAACCATATTAACATCATTTACAAGCCAACTCTCATGGCTATATTCACAACCAAAATACCACAAGTAGCTTATACATGCCATATACCATATATACACAACTCAAAAGTACCAAATAGATGTCCGATAGTGCGAGGATGTTCCCAACGACTCCCGAATCCGAGCTAGCCTTGATTCACTATAAAACATAGAAAAATAACACAAAATAAGCTTCATAGCTTAGTAACCTCGTATGTGAATAACTTAATACATCATATAAATACATATCAACCAATTATACATAACATCACTATATACACATTAACTACAAACCTCTCTCATGTCTCAAAACACGATTAAATACCATCTCATCGAACTTTCTCTATTTAATACTCGAATAGGTTATGTACATACCTGTATTGCCTCGTACTAACCTCTTTCTCAACCACACCATTCATTTACCCATTGAACCATTTGGAATAGAAGTCGGATAATCAAGAATCTCAATCGATAAGTACCTATACCATGGCTCGAAACCAAATCAAGGTAACTTATCCCGGAGTACCTATACCATGGCCCATAGCCAAATCAAGGTAAATCCTTTTCGAAATACCTATACTATGGTCCATAGCCAAATCAAGGCATCACTCGCACCCATAGTGCCAATATCGTGGCTCAAGCCAACACATCCGATATGCATGGCCCGAAGCCAAATCTGTATATCATCTTATAACATATCATCAATATCCAAAATCTATTCCTAAGGTTCAACCGAGACTTTTATCTTGTCGATTCCATCTTCAAATATATCCGTAGAATCATATTTACAATTCATACAGTAAAAAAAATCTCATAATCATAGTTTAGGCAATATCAAAGCATTTAACATACATTTATAAATAAACCGTCACATATGAACTTACTTCGAGTACGAAAATGGCAAAATGAGTCAATTACTCTATAATCTTATCTTTCCCATGATCTAATTTCGGATTCCTCTTTTCTTGATCTAAATATATTAAAAATTAACTTCTTCAATCAACCACTCATTCAATTTAGTCCAAAAATACACATTTAGGCATTTTTACACATTAGCGCCCTAAACTTTCACATTTAATTAATTTAGTCCCTGTTTCACAAATACACAAAATACACATAATTTCTTTAAACCCAAGCTTGGTCAAATTTCATATAAGTCCCTAGCATCCCAAAACTTTCATTTATTTCACATTTTAACCACTCAATTTGTACATTTCACAATTTAATCCCTATTATGCATTTTTATCAAAAATAACTTTACAAAACATGAAAATCTATCATCAAACTTTCATATTTCAACCTTAAACATCAAAGAACTCATAAATTCAACAATGGAAACTCTCAAAATCTTTAATAGTTTCAAAATCTAAGGTACGGGCTAGCTAGAATACAAAAGCAACGATCTTAAAATATAAAAATCATCAAAAATGAATCAAAAATCGTACCTTAATTACTTGAATTAGCCTAGCCAAATGAAACCCTAAAGTTTTGGATTTTCTTCTCTTAATATTTGGCCAAGGAAGATGATAAAAGAATAATTTTGATTTTGTTTTACTTATTATAACTTAATTAATCAATTTACTAATATAACCTTTATTATAAACATATAAAACATATAATGGATGTCCATTAATGTCCATTAACATTTAAAATGATATAATCACCATTTAAGGCAATCATATTAAAAAGACAAAGCAATTTGACACCTTTAACTAATAGAATGCAATTTTTGCATTTTACGCGATTTAGCCCTTTTTCTCAAATTGAGCAATTAAACGATAAAATTAGCTCATGAAATTTTCACACACATCAAATAACATGCTGTAAACACATAAAATAATATTAAAGTAATTTTTTTGAAATCAAATTTGTGGTTTCGAAACCACTGTTCTGATTTAGATAAAATCGGGCTGTTACATGCTATATGTTGTGAATTGGTCGATAATACCTCGTAACCCTACTCTGGCGATAGATACGTGTTAGGGGTGTGACATTTTATTGGTATGTATTAGAACTATGGTTTAGTAGATTCTAGGACTAATGCAGCGTGTCTGAGAGTCTAGCTATACATGTCATATATACTCTGCAATAGTGTGATGATTCCTGACATGTAACACTCCTAACCTGAAACCATCGCCAGAATAAGGTTAAGAGGCATTACCAAACAATCAAAACATTTCATATCCATTTCACGACACCAAGTCAATTATCATTCAATAATATTCAAACATAACCATATAGTCCCTTAGTGAGGTCATCGAGACCTTAAACACGCTTTAGAACAGGGCCAGGACTAAACCGAAAACTTATGAAAATTTCTAAAATTCAAACATTTTTCCAAGTTACAAAGGTCACACGCCCGTGTGGGTAGGCCGTGTGCCTTACATGGCCTCGACACGACCATGTGTCCAAGCCGTGGCAAAATAGGGCATAGCTACGGACTTGTCCACATGGCCTGAGACACGCTCGTGTGCCTTCCCCTTGGTCGACACTAACTTGTACACACGGCCAGTCACACGCCCGTGTGTCCATCCCTTGGTCGAGCCTGACTTGATTCACTATTCAAACTCAAATAACATGGTCGAGCCACACACCCGTATGCTCAACCGTGTGGGCAATTATAGGCCATTTTCAAGGCCAAATTTGCCTCCCACACATTGAATCACCCACAACCTCAAATCAATACCAAATCATACCTCAAAATGCATTTAAATATAACAATAATGACACCAATTCATCATCAATTATACCATCTCTAGCCATACATCATTTCTACTCAATTACACTCATCCAAACACAACCAATTTCACATCTCAAATACTATCACTATGCATCATCTAATCATATTACAAATTCACATTTAATATGCCATTCTCATCAACCAATTCAAGCATGAAATATACCAATTCCAATCTCACTATATCAAACCAAAATTATCATTTTCATAGCTTCAAATATAAACTAACAACATTCAATTTCCAAGCCATATCACATGATAAGGCTATACAACTCAAAACATGCCACATTGACTAGCCTATACATGCCATATTCAAATATACACATATTCTAAGTACCAAAATAGATCGCTGATAGTGTGATAGAGATGCTGACAATTCCGGATCCGAGCTAGTTTTATTGACACTGTAAAACAGAGAAAAAAATCACACAGTAAGCTTAAGAGCTTAGTAAGTTCATAATATAATACATACTTCTCAATATTGCAACATTAAAACATAATTAAACCATCACATAGATAGATGCACAATTAAGTACATTCTCATCCTTAACCATATGCTCAAATATCCATTCATTCAACCTTTAAAGCTATCATCAACCACATAGGTTCAAACGTACCTTTGCCAACACTTAGTTAACAAACGTTCTTACTATTCGATGCTCAATTTCATATCTCATTCACTGCTCGATATCTTTTCAACTCAATCGCACACTTAGTGCCCAAATCATAGCCGAAGCTTAATTAACATCGCACACTTAGTGCCTCGATACAAAACCGAACTTATTTCGGTATCGCACACACAGTGCCAATCAATAAAGCCGAAGCTTCCATTACTCCGCCTACACAGTGCTTTTCAACTCTGTTTCGATTTCAATTGCGCACACTTAGTGCCTCATTTTCTCAATCTCATATATGACATTTCTAATTCAATAACTAACATTTAATTCACATCTCATAGATATAAATTAACAACTTGTACTATATCCGAACTTACCTCGGACATTTAAATATCGAAACTAGCCAATCAATCGAGTAATTTGTCTTTGCTTCGATCTCGATCTGAATCTTTCCTTTCTTGGTCTATACATATTTAAATTCAACTCATTAAATTACCAATTCATTCAATTTAGTCCAAATACACATATTTAGAGCATTTTACAAAATAGCCCCCACATTTTCACATTTCACACTTTAGTCCCTATTTCATAAAATCATCAAATACACATAATTTCTTTTCACCCATGCCTAGCTGAATTCTTCTAATGTCCACACAAGCCCTCAGATTTCATTTATTTCACATTTTAGTCCTCCAAAACATTTTTTTCACAATTAAGCCCAAATTACTCAATTTCACTAAAAATTCAAAGACAAAATATGTTAATCTTTCACCTATCTTTCATTTTTCATCACCAACTATCACAAAGCTTAAGTATTCATCAATGGCATATTTCAAATTCATCATCCATACACAAAATTGAAGCATGGGTTTGGTAGAACACAAAGCAACGATCACCAAAACGTAGAAATGATCAAAAACCGAGCTTGAAACATACTTTAATCAAGCTTTACTAATGGTGAATGTTTAAGAACTCAAACCCCTTTGTTTTCTTTTTTTTTTTTAATTTTCAGTGGATGAACACCATTAAAATGGTCACTATTTTTTCTTTATTTTTATTATAATCACATTAATACATATTTTACCAAAATAGCCTTAATGAGTTAATAAAAGAAACTATATAACACAAGCCCATAACCGTCCATGCTTGCTTCAAATGGTGTAATTTCAATTTAAGGACTCCACAATTAATAAGCCATGACAATCTAGCACTTTAACATTTAGCACACAACTTTTGCATATTACGTGATTAAGTCTTTTTTCACAATTCGACACATAATCGATAAAATTTTCACACAAAACTTTCACACATGCTTAATCACACACTGTAAACACGAAAAATAATATTAAAATATTTTTTTGACCTCAAATTTTGGTCCTAAAACCACTGTTCCGACTAGGGTCTAAATTGGGCTGTTACAACGCTCCCCCTTTAGGGATTTTCGTCCCCGAAAATCTTACCAGTGATTAAGTTTGGACATTGCTTTCTCATAACATCTTCAGGCCCCCACGTAGCGTCTTCAACTCCGTGTTTGTGCCACAACACTTTCACTAAGGAAATTCTTTTGTTTCTCAGTTCTTTGGTCTCTTGTGCCAAAATTCGAATCGGTTTCTCACTGTACGACAAATCTAACTGAATCTCAACCTCAATAAGAGCAATCACATGAGACGGATCTGATTTGTATCGTCAAAGCATCGATACGTGGAACACATTATGAATTTTCTCTAATTTAGGTGGCAACAACAACTTATAAGCAACTGGTCCAATTCTTTCGATGATCTCATACTACCGATGAACCCTTGACTCGACTTTTGCCTTTTCGCCAAATCAAGTATCTTTTTCCACGAAGACACTTTTAAAATACTTTGTCAACAATATCAAATTCAATATCTTTTCGTTTTAAGTCTGCATAGGACTTCTAATGGTTTGAGGCCGCTTTGAAACTGTCACGAATCACTTCCACTTTTTGCTCAGTCTATTTTATCAAATCAACCCCGTGAACCTTATTCTCACTCAGCTCTATCCAATACAATGGAGTTCGGCATTTTCGACCGTAAAGAGCCTCATACGGTGCCATTTGGATACTAGATTAAGACTGTTATTGTATGCAAATTCAATCAAAGATAAATGCTTTTCCCACGTAACATCTCAACATATCCTCAAGAACTTGAATGATCCGTTCGTATTGTCCATCCATTTGCGGATGAAATGTGTAACACCATAAACTCGGCCCAAACACCACGATCGTATCTGGTATGTCACATAAAAATATTTTCATAAAACTTCGCATTCGTCTAAAAATTTAAATTCTCTTTTGAAAACTTCAAGTTCGGTAGTTCATCCAAAAACTCAGTGTTCATTTTATAAAAGATGTGATTAGCCTAAATCATGCTTTTAGGTGATGTTTGAAAACACTTGATGTTGCATTAAGTTAACATGAGATTGTTGTCTAGTTTTGGTTATAAAATCGTTGGTTAAGTTGTAAGAAAAACTTTTGTTCGCATTTTATGAAGAAAACGACTTACCAATTAATGTATAGATTAAAGCGTTTAAAGTTCAAACCAGAAATAAACCCAAATAATTGATGGCCTTATTACATAACAAAATCCCCAAAATAGAAAATGATAAATAAAGGCAAAGTTTAATTTAATAAAAATCGTGCATGGCCATCTCGAAGTCCACTTCGGCCCAAATCCCTTGAACTAAGAATCACTTGCAAAAGTTAAGCAGAAAGGGTGAGTCAAGAAGACTTAGTGTGAAATTATCTCACCTGATCCATAACTGGGCCTAAGCCCCCATAATTCATTCAGCCGAAACCCAAATACCATGGCCTAACAGATAGTCAATATGATAAACCCAACCCATCCTAATGATCCATCCTCTACACTCCGCTCCATATGTCCAACCTCAGAACACCTGTGGGGATTTCTACAATCAACCCTCCATCCGCTACACTCCTCTTTGGCGTACCATGTCGACAAATATTCGCTCAAAGCCAATATGATGTGGCCTAGCCACCAAATCAATGTGACCAAGTCACCGATATACATATATGGCACCGAGCCATCGGAATAGTGTGACAAAGTCACCGATATACACTGCCCCTTTACATCATTATCATTTCCCAACCCCATGCACATGCAATCATAGTGAATTGAATGTAACATATAACAACATTCATAGAATATTTAAAGCACATATATATTCATGTTAACGAAAATGTTTATAGGACATAATCAGAGAATAACTAACCTGGTATTCGATTTTACACTCCAAGGGTAACTCAATAGCCATTACCGAGTTTTTGGCTTTCAAACAACATATATACTTTTTATAACAAACAAAAGAAGGTGTGGGAATTACACACCTATAAATGCGAAGGACTAGACTCTCGATATTGTCGATATTTTCACTAGAAGAAACAATCGCAATCTTCCTATCCCAAGCAGATGTTGGTTCCCTACCACAACCCGACAAAAAATCTTGAACGGCTGACACTACATGCCGTTTGAACTTAGGGGCAGGAACTACGAGTCCAACCCCCTCCTGCACTTGACTGGCATTCATATCCGTGAAAGGATATTGATCAGGAAACTAGGTTAAAGCAATAAAAGAAGAAAGAGAGAATAGGTACCCCAAATTGAAAAAAGCTTCTTACCTTGATCAACGAAGACCGAATGCTAGAAGGTTGGCCTACGAAATCGTGAGTCCCTAGATAGTACCAATGTTAGCATCGATTTCCAAAATAAAATAAAAGAAACGGCCTTTCTGCCAAACAAATGAGGAAAGACCCCCTTACTACCCATTCGGCCAACAACCATACTTACCAGAGACCTCCCAAGTGCAGGCTAAATGGAGAAGAGAAGGTGAGAATAAGCCCCTCTACAATTGGCCAACCCCCAAAAGAACAAGTCAACACCTTTGGTTTAGCAAGACAATCAAGAAAAAGGTGAAAGATGAAAAGAAAATTGAAGAATGAGGTCCTTATCAAGAACAAGAAAATGCCTATTGGAATGACTATAATCGGCTTCTGGCAAAATAATGGAAGAAGATTTCGATTGAACAATATGTGGCTTAGGGAGAAGAGTAAAAAAGGAAGGCGAAGGAGAGGGAATGTTTGACTAACATACAAATGAAGGAAACAATGAAGAGGGAGACTTGAGAGATTTGGCACAAGCATAAAGTGTGAAGTGGAAGATGTCAAAAGGTTGAGTAGGTTCGACTACAAGAAGAGAAGATTCAGAAGGGGTTTCGGTTATAAGAAAAAGATATAGAGAAGAAGAGATGAAAGAACCAAGGAGAGTAGGAGTAAAGGTGCTACGATTTTTGGTAATCCAGAGAAATGAAAGATGACCAAAGTGAAAAAGAAAAGGGAAGCTTCTCAAATGGTTTCGGTTCACTCTACTCTCAAATGATAACTTAAGAAAACGACACTCCCATTTACTTATGACCAAAATTGCTCACCAAAATTGCCTAAGCAACTCAATGAAATTTTGGCACACTCACACACACTCACTAACCGAAAATGCTCCTACAAAAGTTCCCTACATTCAGCTAACCTCTCCTTCTCTCCACATCCCACCAATTCCTCCACCTTTCACTCTCCACTCCCCATTTCAAATGTGTTGACCAATTCTTACTCCTTTAACACCTCTCCTCCTTCCATTTCAAATATGTTGACCCATTCCACAACTAACATGCAGAGTTTTGGCTGAATCCACCTTTTCTCCCTCCTTAGCAAAATGAAACCCCCAAAAATGCAAGCTGTGAGACTCGAACATGCTCCCTTCTCCTCCATGCTCCCATGAGGCGTCATCCCCTTGCTTCCCAGGCATCACTTACCACTCTTCCACACCCATTTTTTTGTGTCATCAATTACAAACAAATATACATAAGACCTACCTCTACAAGTTCCCCTAAAGTGCCCTAAAACAAAAATTTAACCAAGACACCAGCTCGAACCCAAACCTTCCAAAGACCACCAAACACATCCAAATATCAAGCAAAACAAGCCAAACACACGGAAACATGAAATGCAGAACCCCTCTAACTTGGGATGTTACAAAATGCAGTACTAAAATGCAACTTTGTGCCTAAAGCTTCTTGCAATTTCTTCAAAAATTGTGAGGTAAATCTTAGGTCCCTGTTAGACACAATAGATAGTGGCACCCCGTGCAATCTCACAATCTCAGCAATATATAATTCAGCTAACTTTTCAAGTGAATAATCGGTTCTCACCGGAATGAAATAAGCTAATTTTGTTAATCTATCAACTATCACCCAAATTGCATCTTTCTTTCTTGAAGATAAAGGTAACCTCGAAACAAAGTCCATCGTGATTTTCTCCCATTTCCACTCAGGAATCATAATCGGCTGTAACAAATTGGATGGAACCTGATGTTCAGCTTTAACTTGCTGGGATATTAAACATTTTGGCACAAAGTCAGAGATGTCCCGTTTCATACCATACCACCAATAAAACTATTTCAAATCATTATACATTTTTGTACTCCTCAAATGCACAGTCAAACGACTATTGTAAGCTTCATTCAAAATCAACTAAATCAACTCTAAATTCCTCGGAACACAAATCCTATCTTTAAATCTAAAATAATCATCACTATCAACTCGAAATTCTGAATCAGAATTCAAATCACATTGAGCTCATTTTGCTATTATCTCATCATCACTTTTTTGAGCATCACAAATCTGACGTACAAACATCAGCCTTACTTTCAACTCAGCCAAAACTGAATCATCATCACATAGATCTATCTGAGTACTCATAGCTCGCAAAGCACATAAAGACTTTCGACTCAAGGCATCAACGATAACAATAGCTTTGCCCGGATGATAATCAATCACAAGTTTGTAATCTTTCAATAATTCTAACCATCTTCTCTGTTGCAAATTTAATTCTTTCTGAGTCATCAAATATTTCAAACTCTTGTGATCAGTAAAAACATCTCATTTCTCACCAAATAGGTAGTGACGCCAAATCTTCAATGCAAATACAATCGCAGCTAATTCAAGATCATGAGTCGGATAATTCTTTTTATACGGCTTTAACTGCCTTGAAGCATAAGCGATGAGTTTGCCTTCTTGCATCAAGACACACCCAAACCATTCAACGACGCATCACTGTAAATAATGAATTCTTTACCCGATTTCGGTTGAACTAACACTAGCCCTTCTGTCAACAATACTTTCAACTACTTAAATCTCTATTGGCACTTTCTGACCACTCGAATTTAACATCTTTGTGTAACAATTTCGTCAATGGAGTCGATATCATTGAGAAGCCTTTCAAAAACTGTCTATAATATCCCACTAGTCCCAAAAAACTACGAATTTCAGACATACTTCTCAGAGGCTTCCATTCTAAAATAGCTGAGATCTTACTTGGATCAACTTGTATTCTCGCAGCTGATACAATATGCCTCAGAAATCTAACCTTACACAACTAAAACACACATTTGCTAAACTTAGCATACAATTGTTTCTCGCGCAGAGTCTGTAACACAACTCTCAAATGCTCGGCATGTTACGTCTCATCACATGAGTAAATCAAAATGTCATCAATGAACACCACAACAAAATGATCCAAATATGGTCTGAATATCCAGTTCATCAAGTCCATAAACACTGCAGGAGCATTCGTTAGTTCGAAAGGCATAACTAAAAACTCATAATGCCCGTACTTCATTCTAAAAGTAGTTTTCAGAATGTCAGAATCTTTTACTCTTAACTGGTAGTAGCCTGATCTCAAACCTATCTTAGAAAACATTGTAGCTCATTTTAGATGATCGAACAAATCATTAATACAAGGTAACGGATATTTATTATTTATCGTTACCTTATTCAACTTTCGATAATCAATACACATCCTCATTGTGACGCCTTTCTTTTTCACGAACAACACAGGAGCACCCTAGGGTGAGAAACTCAGTCGTGCAAATCCTCTATCAGTCAAATCTTGCAACTAAGATTTTAACTCTTTCATTTCTTTTGGTGCCATTCTATACGGAGCTATTGAGATATGAGTAGTCCCGGCTCTAATTCAATACCAAATTCAACTTTTAGATTGGAGGTAACCCGGTAATTCTTCAGGAAACACATCAGGGAATTCACAAACCACAGGCACATATTAAATTTTATTTTCTATAACTTTTATATCAATCACATATGCCAGATAAGCTTCACAACCCTTTCTCACATAGTTTAGAGCTTTCATCGCAGATATAACAGCTGGCAACCCATTCAAATCACTAGATTCAATTCGAACTATCCCACCATTTTGACTTCTCAATCCAATACTCTTTCGTTTGCAATTCACAATAGCATTATGCAAAGTGAGCCAATCCATACCCATAATTATATCAAATTCATTGAATTGTAGTAACATCAAGTTAGCCGAAAAACAAGCATCCTGAAACATCAATAGAAAGTTCTTGCACACTTTATCCACCAAGACACACTTGCCTAAGGGGTTTGATACTCTAATCACGAATTTAGAAGACTCAACAGGTAGAGTTTCACTTGATACTAGATTTACACACACATAGGAAAGAGTAGATCCTGGATCTATTAATGAAATCACATCAGTATCAAATAGAGTAAAAGTACCAATGATGACGTCTAGAGATGACGTTTCCTCTCGTTGCGTATAGCATAGGCTCGGGCAGGTGCTCTCTCCTCTAATCTCACAGCTGTATCGGTAATCCCTCTTTGACTTTCACTCACATTTCAGGTGTTTCTGGGAGGTATACCCCTAGCCGTCATATTACTCAATCTCGTACTCTAAACATTTTCATCCTCATCTAACTTTGGGCAGCCTCAAATGAAATGATCTCGTGATCCAAATTTGTAGCAAGTTCTATTATTGTACTTGCTCCAGCATTCTCCCACATGTCATCTTCCACACTGTCTACACTTAGGCTTGCTGCTTTTAACACTACCAACACTTGATTTAGTTAGAATTTGAGCTCTTGGTCCAACACTTTGTCTCGCACGATCTCTACTCGGATGTCCAAATGAAGCATTTGATTGATTACTTGCATCTCTAAATCTTTTCACCGAAGGTTGAGAAAACTTACTCATCGATCTTTTTCTTTCATCTCTAGCCTCAGAATTGACTTTCTTCTTTTCTTTATTGAGCTCCTCGGCTTTGTAGGCTCTTTCAACTAACACAACAAATTCATTTCTGTCAAGTATTCCAACCAACAATTTAATGTCTTCATTCATCCCTTCAATGAAACGTATTCACATAGTAACTTCGATCGAAACACATTCTCACGCATATTGGCTCAGTCTCACAAACTCCCATTCATACTCCGTAACTAACATACAACCTGTTTCAGCTCTAGAAACTCTTTACATTTCTAATCTATAAATCATTGACTAATATACTTCTTTTGAATTCAACTTGAAAGAAATCCCAAGTGATTCTCTCTCTCTCGGGACCACTGATGTCAACGTCTTCCACCAATTATAAGCTGTATCCTCAACAAAGAAACTGCACACTTAATACATTCATCAAGGGTCAACAACAACTCATCAAACACTTGAATTGTATTCTCGAGCCAAAACTCAGCTCGCTCAGCATCATCTTCAGGTGGCCCTAAACTCTTCGGCCTCATGCTTTCGAATTTTATCCATATGAGGTTTATTCAATCGATTCGGATCTACAACTTATGGCATAACATGCACTTGTGGGGTTGGAGGTTGTGGAGTAGCTGGATCCATTCGAACTAACTCTAAAAACCAGTAACTCATCATTCAGAAGAATGCTTGTTTAGCCTCTCCCTCTTGACTACCATCATTCGGCCTAGATGTGGCCGGCGTTGTCCCATAAGCAGGAGCAAGTACGTTACTCTCTACATCATCAGCAACTACTCGATCAGGATCCATTACTATATAAAAACACATTTTTAGCTATTAGGATTCATCACACTATCGCAGTTATATATATGAAATGTATAGCTAGACTCATACGCGCTATATTAGTCCTAGAATTGACTAAACCGTAGCTTTGATACCAATAAAATGTAACACCTCTAACATAAAATTGTCTCCAAAATAGGGTTAAGAGGCATTACCGAACAATCAAAACATTTCATATCCATTTCACGACACTAAGTCAATTATCATTCAATCATATTCAAATATAACCATATAGTCTCTTAGTGAGGGCATCGAGACCTTAAACATGCTTTAGAACAGGGCTGGGACTAAACCAAACACTTATGAAAATTTCTAAAATTCAAACATTTTTCTAAGTTACAAAGGTCACATGCCCATGTGGGTAGTCCGTGTGCCTCACATGGCCTCGGACACGCCCATGTGTCCAAGCCGTGGCAAAAGAAGGCATACCTACGGACTTGTCCACACGGCATGAGACACTCCTGTGTGCCTCACCCATGGTCGAAACTGACTTGCACCACACGGCCAGTCACATGCCTGTGTGTCCAGTCCGTGGACAAGTCTAACTTGATTCACTTGGAAAACTCAAATAACACGGTCGAGCCACACGCCTGTGTGTTCAACCGTGGGCAATTATAGGCCATTTCAAGGCCAAATTTGCCTCCCATAGATTGAATCATCCACAACCTTAAATCAATACCAAATCATACCTCAAAATGTATCTAAATATACCAATAATGACACCAATTCATTATCAATTATACCATCTCTAACCATGCATCATTTCTACTCAATTAAACTCATCCAAACACAACCAATTTCACATCTCAAATACTATCACTATGAATCATCTAATCATATTACAAATTCACACTTAATATGCCATTCTCATCAACCAATTCAAGCATGAAATATACCAATTCCAATCTCACTATATCAAACCAAAATCATCATTTTCATAGCTTCAAATATAAACTAACAATATTCAATTTCCAAGCCATATCACATGGCAAGGCTATACAACTCAAAACATGCCAGATTAACTAGCCTATACATGCCATATTCAAATATAAACATATTCTAAGTACCAAAATAGATTGTTGATAGTGTGATAGAGATGCTGACAATTCCCAGATCCGAGCTAGTTTTACTGACACTGCAAAACAGAGAAACAAATCACACAGTAAGCTTAAGAGCTTAGTAAGTTCGTATACTTCTCAATATTGCGACATCAATACATAATTAAACCATCACATAGATAGATGCACAATTAAGCATATTATCATCCTTAACCATATGCTCAAATATCCATTCATTCAACCTTTAAAGCTATCATCAACCACATAGGTTCAAACATACCTTTGCCAACACTTAGTTAACAAACGTTCTTACTATTCGATGCTCGATTCTATATCTCATTCACTACTCGATATCTTTTCAACTCAATCACACACTAAGTGCCTCGATACAAAACTGAACTTAATTTGGTATGGCACACACAGTGCCAATCAATAAAGTCGAAGCTTCCATTACTTCGCACACACAGTGCTTTTCAACTCTGTTTTGATTTCAATTACGCACACTTAGTGCCTCATTTTCTCAATCTCATATATAAAATTTATAATTCAATAACTAACATTAAATTCACATCACATAGATATAAATTAACAACTTGTACTATATTTGAACTTACCTCGGACGTCGAAATACCAAAACTAGCCAATCAATTGAGTAATTTGTCTTTGCCTTGATCTCAATCCGAATCTCTTCTTTCTTGGTCTATACATATTTAAACTCAACTCATTCAATTACCAATTCATTCAATTTAGTCCAAATACACATATTTAGGGCATTTTACAAAATAGCCCCCATATTTTCACATTTGACAATTTAGTCCCTATTTCATAAAATCATCAAATACACATAATTTCTTTTCACCCATGCCTATCCAAATTATTCTAATGTCCATACAAGCCCTCACAATTCATTTATTTCACATTTTAGTCCTCCAAAACATTTTTTCACAATTAAGCCCAAATTACTCAATTTCACTAAAATTCAAAGACAAAATATGTTAATCTTTCACCTATCTTTCATTTTTCATCACCAACTATCACAAAGCTTAAGTATTCATCAATGGCATATTTCAAATTCGTCATCCATACACAAAATTGAAGCTTGGGCTTGATAGAACACAAAGCAACGATCACAAAAGTGTAGAAATTATAAAAAATCGAACTTGAAACATACCTTAATCAAGCTTTACCAATGCCGAATGTGTAAGAACTCAAACCCCTTCATTTTCATTTTATTTTCGGTGGATGAACACCATTAAAATGGCCACTATTTTGTCTTTATTTTTATTATAATCACATTAATACATATTTTATCAAAATAGCCTTAATGAATTAATAAAAGAAACTATATAACACAAGCCCATAACCATCCATGCATGCTTCAAATGGTGTAATTTCAATTTAAGGACTCCACAATTAATAAGCCATGACAATCTAGCACTTTAACATTTAGCACATAGCTTTTGCATATTACGCGATTAAGTCCTTTTTCACAATTCGACAGACAGTCGATAAAATTTTCACACGAAACTTTCACACATGCTTAATCACACACTATAAACACAAAAAATAATATTAAAATATTTTTCCAACCTTAAATTTGTGGTCCTGAACCCACTGTTCTGACTAGGGTCTAAATCGGGCTGTTACATGACAGCTTAAATTGTGTTTTCGTATACTAATAGATCCCAAACGAGCTATAGCTAATGATGTAAAGAGTAATGCGCCTGCTCCCGCTCATGGGGCAATGCCATCTGATACTAGGCTTGTAACGAGTAGCCACGAGGGAGAGGCTAAACAAGCCTTTTTCCAAATAATGAACAAGTGGTTCATGAGTTCATTCCAACGAATCGAATGCTCAACAACCTCCACCCCCACCTATTCCTCAACAAATCCCTATTTTTCCTCAAGTTATAGATCCAATACGGTTGAACAAGCCGCATGTAACATCCCAAAATTGGGCCTAGTGGGATTAGGCCTATTGGGCCTTGAGCACTAAAGCATTTAAAATTTTTGGAGAGTAAGAGAATGGCTTTATTTCAAGTTGAACTTATTGGAAGGGTGATTTTGGAAAGTTATGGGGTTTCTAGGAAGTTTCGGGTTAAGTTGGACCTTAGTAAAATTTTGTGTTTAAGCCTATTAAGGAGAGATAGCAAGTGGCATCAAGGCTTATGGAAATAGGTGAGTAATGTGCTAGCATAAATGAGCATATGGCAAGGAGGTTATGGCATCAAGTGGAGGACATGGAGAGAAGAGGTTCAAATCCCATCAAGTGCAAATTTTTGACTAATTTTTTTGTATTTTTCCCTAAGTTTCGGCCACGATGGTATATATGACAAGGTAGACTTTTTAATTTTGGAAAGGTGGCTAAGAAAATTAGGAAAGGATGAGGGTAGGGAAAGAAATCAAGAGAAAAGGAAAGTATAGGGAACATGTTGGCCCAAAGAGAGGAAAGTGTTTTGGAAAGTTTTGGTTGGAAAAATTTTTGACCTTATTGCCAAGGTATGGACGGTTTTGGTATAGGGAGAGGAGAGCCGATTTTGCTAGGATCATTTTGCTAAGTTTTAGTGTATGAGAGCTATTTTTCTCTTTGAGCAACTTGTGTCTCTTTTTCCAAACCTTTTTTCTCTTTCGTTTTGGCCGAAATCTTCTTAATTCTTTTCTCATCAATAGCTGAATTTCAATCATCTTCTCTTCTCCATCTTGCGAGTTGAACACATCTTCTTTGATCGAATCGTGTTCTAGTGTGTGCTTGTAAAGCACATTCTTTCCGATTCCTCTCTAGTCTTAAGTCAATCGATTGAAGTCGGATCTATCATCATTAAGGTAAAGGGTTCATTTTTGGATTTTTCGTTATAACTCTATTTGGCTATGTTGCAAACAGGATTGAAGTTTCGAATAATCGATTATGTTTTAGGGACGAAATCACTCGATATATTATATTTGCTAATCCTTCGGATATAGTGGTAAGTGATTCAAGTGTAAGTAATACATTGGGTATGAAATCTTTTAGAAATCGGAGGCTAACTTTTGGTTGGTATTATTCTAGGGGCAACGAAGAATGGTTCTTTAGGATATCCAAATAAGGTGTCTAATCCCATACCCTTCCGAATACATGTTTGAAATGGTGTGTAATCTTACATCTCTCTGAATATTTGCATGAAATGTTTTGTGATTCGGTTGAAAGATTGAAAAATCAGAAATCGGCATATGTGATTACTCGGGCGTGCGTATGTTCGTAGTAGTAATCATATTTTGCAATAAAACATATTTTGGTTAGCAGTAGTGATGTGATTTAGAAAAATCATGAAAAATAGGATAAAGGGAATTAGAAAGTGAAGGAGATATGAATTGAAATCTAATTGAGTCTATTTTCTTATAAAAGAAATAGAGCAAGCAAAGGATTAGTATATTTTGATATTTTTAAATTTTAGTGAGACTGGTTCTGATTGACTTCGTGGTTCCCTATTCTGTTTTGGAAAAATCATTCAAAATTGTACAAAGTGAATTATGAGTTATAATTTATATGTACAGATTCCTTAGTGAGTCTATTTTCAATGAAACAAGTGGGAGCAACATATGAAAACTGTACAATGAGATATTTGGATTTAAGGTAAGAGAGGTCAGAACCGTTGGTCAATGAAACAAGGGAATCTTTAATGAATAAACTGCACTAAATGGCTTACCCAAAAATTCTGGAAATATTGTGGTAAGAAGATATATGAGTCTAGTTTTAGGGAAAATTTATCGATCTAAATTTCGAGTTTCCTAACGCGAGTTATAGTAAATTTAGTCAATGTGACGCAGATGGACAGTTTCAATTTTTATGCCCCAAATTAGTAGTTAAGTTCGGGGTTGCGAAATTACGAAAATACCCTCGATGAGTAAAAATTACAGAAATACCTTTGGGTTGGGAAATTTACCGAAATTCCCCTATGGGATTAATTACGAAAATGCCCTTATGGGTCGAATTACAAAATTGCCCCTAATGGGCCGAATTACGAAAATGCCCTTAAGGGGCCGATTTGATAGATTGCCCTAATGGGCCGATTTGCAAAGTGTTATAATGGGCCGATTTGCAAAGTGTTATAATGGGCTGAATTTTTGTAATGAATCTCTGAATTAATGATTGTTGTTTATATTTGTAAATGTCATGATTTACTATGTATGTTGCATTTACATATTGCATGGGATTGGGATATTGATGATCGAAGGAAGTTATTCTGGTGGCTCTGCCAAAATTTGTATAATGGCTATGCCACGCATAATTATGACTCTAGTGGCTCAACCATAAATTTTATAAAAAGCAACTTGACTGCAGCGTTTCTAGTGGCTCAGCCACAAATATTATAAATGGCAACTTGCCTGTGAATTGGTGTGTTTGGTGGGGTGGGTTAACTTCATCCCCACAGGTGTGATGGATGGTACGGGTGGTGTGTAGTGGAAGGATTATTAGGATTGGTTTGGGATTGCATTACATTATCTGCATTATCATGTTTATAGGCCTAAGGCCCAGTTTATTTTGTAAATGGGCTTCGGCCCAAGATTATGCTAAATGGGCTCCGGCCCAAGTTATTGCTAAATGGGTTCAAGCCCAGTAGACAACGGTAAGGGGATTATACACTGAGTTCTTGTAACTCAACCCCCCTTCTTTCTTAATCCTTGTAGGTAATGTACCATGATGTGGACTTGGGCCCATGGATGACTCGGTGAAGGCCATACTTCGGAAATAAATGTTTCGAGCTTTAGTAAATTACTTTTCTGCTCTATTTCGTTACTTTTATTATTTTGGGTTTTTAAAGTTGTAATAAGGCCTCTAGGATATTTTTATTTTGCTTATGTTTTGTCGTGCTTATTATTCTACTTAAGATACTTTAAGTGGGAATTTTCTAGAAATTCTAAATAAAGGTTTTTCTAAATTGATTAACAAATGGATTTTAAACAAACTTTTGCAAATAATTTAACCTAGATTTTCTTTTGAATTATCAACAATATTTTCAAAAGTCACGATTTTAAAACTCACTATTTCAATTATCGATTTATCAATCAACCTTTGAAATTAGTAGTATTTTTATCAAATATTTCTTATCAAACTTTTTTTCTTCAATTACACCTATTTTAGTATGAATCACAAGATCCTTTATACGTTTTCTTTATTGTGACACACCGATTCAGCCTAAAATTTTGGGTGGGTTTGAGGTGTTACACCACCAAGAGATAAGATTCTAAATATAAATGAAGAGTTTTGCCATCGCTAATGATGATGCTAAGAGAGCTGAGTTCTGGCTCAAAAATACGATTCGAGTATTCGATGAATTGTCTTGTACTCCTTATTAATGTATTAAATGTGTTGTATCTTTGCTGAGAGACACTGCGTATCAATGGTCGAACACGTTGATATCTATGGTTCCGAAAGAATAGGTTACTTGGGAGTTCTTTCAATCTGAATTTTGAAAGAAATACATCAGTCAAAGAAATCTCGATCAAAAGCACAAAGAGTTTCTAGAATTAAGACAAGGTCGAATGACTGTAATCGAGTATGAAAGAGAATTTGTATGGTTGAGTAAGTATGCCAGGGAGTATGTTTCTACCGAAGAGATTATGTGTAAGCGGCTCGTTGACAAATTGAACGAAGATTCTAGAGTTGAAAGAATTTGTCATTTTGGTTGAAAGGGCTTGTAAAGTTGAGGATCTTAGGAAAGAAAAGACAAAAGCATATTTAGAAGTTAGAGACTCGAGAAAAAGATCGATGAGTAAGCCATATCATTCTTCATCAAAGAAATTTAGAGATTCATACGCTTGCCCAAATGCTTTAAACGAATATTCGAAAAAAGATCGTAGAAAATAATACTCAAGTTCTAAAGCTCAAGGTACATCAGTATCGAGTGTTGGCAGTGTGAGAGACAACAAACCCGTGTGTTAGCACTGAGGGAGACGACATTTTGGAGAATGCTGGAGTAAAAGTAATAAAGCTTGTTACAAATGTGGTTCGCTAGATCACTTCATCTGAGATTGCCCAAAGCTGGATGAGAAAGATAAAGTTCAGAATGTGAGACTAAGTAACACGTCGAATAGAGGTAGACCACCTAGAATTGTCGAAAATGTAAGTGGTAGTAGAGGGGTGACAAAGGATTCAGCTGTGAGATCTGAGGCCAGAGCACCTGCTAGAGCCTATGCTATTCGCACTCACGAAGAAGCGTCATCTCTAGATGTTGTCACTGGTACTTTCACTCTCTATGATACTAATGTGATTGCATTGATAGATCCAGGATCAACTTATTCTTATATATGTGTGAATTTAGTATCTAGTAAGACTTTGCCTATAGAGTCTACTGAATTTAGTATCGAACCCCTTAGACAAATATGTTTTGGTTGACAAAGTCTGTAAGAATTGCCTGTTAATGAATCGGGATTTCTATTTTCTAGCTAATCTGATGTTGTTGCCATTCAATGAATTTGATGTGATTTTGGGTATGGATTGGCTAACGATGCATGATGCTATAGTGAATTGTAGACAAAAGACAATTGAACTGAAATATCAAAATAATGAGACTATTAGAATTGAATCTAATGATCTGAATAGTTTTCCAATTGTGATCTCATCTATGTTAGCTCAGAGATTTGTGAGAAATGGGTGTGAAACTTATCTTGCTTATGTACTTGATACGAAAGTGACAGGAACAAAGATTGAATTAGTACCAGGTGTGTGCGAGTATCCATATGTATTTCCCAAAGAGTTACCTAGTTTACCACCTATCAAAGAGGTTGAGTTTGGTATTGAATTAGTACCGGGAACAACGTCGATATCGATAGCTCCGTATAGAATGGCTCGATAGAGTTAAAAGAATTGAAAGCTCAGTTGTGAGAGTTGACAGATAGAGGTTTTGCTAGACCAATTTTCTCTCCCTCGGGTGCACCAGTGTCATTTGTGAAAAAGAAAGATGGCACGATGAGAATGTGTATAGACTATCGACAACTCAACAAAGAGACGATCAAGAATGAATACCCTTTTCCACGAATAGATGATTTGTTTGATCAGTTAAAAGGGGCAACAATGTTTTCGAAAACTAATTTGAGATCGGGCTATTACCAGTTGCAAGTTAAAGACTCAGATGTGCCAAAGACTGCATTTAGAACAAGGTACGGACACTACGAATTTCTTGTTATGCCTTTCGGACTAACAAATGCACCTGTTTTTTTTATGGACTTGATGAACTAGAATTTTAGGCTGTACTTAGACCGGTTTGTAGTTGTATTTATTGATGACATTTTGATTTACTCTCGTGATGAATCTGAGCATGCCAAGCATTTGAGAATCTTGTTACAAACTTTGAGAGATAAGCAACTGTTTGCAAAATTCAACAAATGTGAGTTTTGGCTACGAGATTTTGGTTTTTTGGGACCTATAGTTCTAGCCGCAGTATCCGAGTTGACCCGAGCAAAATTTTTGCGATTATAGATTGGAAGCCTCCAGAAATGTATCTGAAGTCTGTAGTTTTCTGGGAGTAGTTGGCTATTATACACGATTTGTGTAAGGCTTCTCAATGATTGCAACTACGATGACACGATTGCTTCAAAAAGATGTTAAATTTTAGTGGCCAGAAAAATGTCAGCAGAGCTTCAAGCAGTTGAAAGCATTGCTGACAGAGGCACCAGTGTTAGTCCAGCCTGAGTTGGGTAAAGAATTCATAGTTTTCATTGATGCATCGTTAAATGGCTTGGGTAGTGTTTTGATGCAGGAAGGCAAAGTTGTAGCTTATGACTTGAGACAATTAAAGCCGCACGAAAAGAATAATCTGACGTACGATGTAGATGGATAGAATTGCTAAAAGACTATGAATTAGTGATTGATTATCATTCGGGAAAAGTGAACGTAGTTGCTGATGCTTTGAGCCGAAAGTCCTTATTTGCTTTACGTGTATTGAACACAAAATTATCTTTTTCTGACGACAGTTCGATAGTAGCTGAGTTGAAAGCGAGACCATTATTTCTACAGCAGATTTGTGAGGCTAAAAATTTGATAATAAGTTGCAAGCAAAACGAGCTCAGTGTGAGTCGACTTCTAATTTAGACTTTTGAATAGGGCCTGATGATAGTTTGATGTTTCGTGATAGAATATGTGTACCAACAAATTCTGAGCTCATTCGAAAGATTCTAAACAAAGCACACAATAGTTGTTTATCAGTACATTTGGGAATCACGAAAATGTATAACAATTTGAAATAGCTTTATTGGTGGCACGGCATGAAACGAGATATCTCAGAATTTGTTTCGAAATGTTTGATTTGTCAGCAAGTGAAACCTGAGCATCAAGTACCGTTAGGTTTATGATGTGGTCTCAAACTAACTACGATCACAATAAAGGTAAGCGCACCTATCATTCAATAATATAGTTATGGTAAGATCGATAATATCGTATCCACAAGGACTAAGAGTACTAGTAATTACTATCTTTCTATTATCTATCCTAAGAACTGGAGTGATTTCTTTTTAAACTAAAACTTAATTAAAAACACGACAGAGAACGAATTTGGAAAATACTTTAGACAACTTTATGAGATAGGCAATACCTAAGGAAGACTCCACCTAGACTTCACTTATTACTTTTAATTCATATGATTTATTCACTTGACTTAATCCGTAGAAATCCCTGATTTATGTTAATATCTTTTTCAAGACTAAAAATAACTAACTCTAGGTTGATTAATTGAAATTTCTTTCTAATTAAAACCCCTATTGTCACATTAACTCGATCTATGGATTCCCTTATTATATTTGACTCTAATCCCATGATTTTCATCGCCCTATTTTTGAGGTTGCAATCAACTCCGCTTATTTGTGTTGATCTACCTTTAAACAGGGACTTTTGCTCCTCTAAATAAGCACATTCGACTTGAATCAATAACCTGAATTATCAAAACAAGAAGAAGAATTTACAATTAAAAATAAGAACAAGTATTTATCTTATAAATATAATAATAATTAGATCCATCTTCGGTTTCATCCCCTTAGGTATCTAAGGGATTTATTTCATACTAATGGGGGGAAACATCTTAAAATAAGGAAAACAACAAAACATAAGAAAACCCAAAAACTTCTAAAGAACTTGATGGGAGATCTTTAGTCTTGATGGAGATCCTTCTTCTGAGCTACAACCGACGGTTGTCTTTGAGTATTTTCTGCCTTCTATTCCGTGTCCCCATTTAGGTTGCCCCCTATGGTGTTTATATAGGCTTTGGAACACCTCTCTTGGCCCACAAGTGGTCTATTCCGAATGGAATTAAACTTTGATACAGTAGGGACACGCCCATGTTCGATTCCTTAGACCTTGCTCAATTCTACTCGCCACACACGGCCGTGTGGTCTGCCCGTGTACGTTGATCCAAGTCGTGTTTGATCCTGCTCGTAACACACGGCCGTGTTCATTGGTCCAGGCCATGTTGATTTCCTAGGTAGGCCCATTTTGTCCCGTTTTGGCCCATTTCTTGTTCTTTTCGACACCCTAAGCTCTCCTGAGTGTGAAACATGAAATTAAGGGATCAGAAGCAAAGAATTCATCATATCTAATGAAAATTCATCCAAAAATAAGTCAAGCATGGGGTTAAAATATGTATAAATTGAGGTTTAAAAGTTTATTACAGTCTATTATGATTCTTGAGTGGAAGTGGGATAGAGTAACAATAGATTTCGCATCGGGTTTGCCCTTATCTCCGAAAAAGAAAGATGTGATCTGGGTTGTTGTTGACAGATTGACGAAATTAGCTCATTTCATTCTGATACATACAGATTCCTCACTTGATAAATTAGCTGAGTTGTATATTTTCGAAATTGTGAGATTACATGGTGTTTTCCTATCTATTATTTTGGATAGAGATCCAAGATTCACTTCACGATTTTGGAAGAAATTACAAGAAGCTTTAGGTACAAAGTTGCATTTTAGCACAACGTTTCACCTGTAAATGGATGGTCAATCCAAACAAGTTATTCAGATACTTGAGGATACGTTGCGTTGTTGCATTCTTGAGTTTGAAGGTAGCTGGGTGAAATATCTACTGCTAATTGAATTTGCTTACAATAATAGCTTACAATCGAGTATAAAGATGGCACCGTACAAAGCTCTATACAGTCATAAATATAGAACACCGTTGTACTAGACTGAGCTTAGCAAAAATAAGATTCACGGGGTTTATCTGATCAGAAAGACTGAAGAAAAAGTGAAAGTAATTCGCAATAATTTGAAAGCAACTTCGGATCGACAAAAATAGTACACAGACTTGAAACAGAAAGATATTGAGTTCTAGGTCAGGGATAAAGTGTTTTTGAAAGTGTCATTGTGGAAAACGATATTGCGGTTTGGTCAGAAAGGGAAATTGAATCCGCGATCCATCAGATCGTATGAGATTATTAGGTGAGTTGGGCCAGTGGCATATCGACTATTTTTACTGTCCAAGTTAGAGAAAATACATAATGTGTTTCATTTTTCGATGCTTTGATGATACCGATCTGACCTTTCACATGTCATTTCTCCGGACGAGGTTAAAATTCAATCGGATATGTCATATGTTAAAGAACCGATTCAAATTTTAGCTCATGAGATCAAAGAGCTGAGAAATAAGAGAATCGCATTAGTGAAAGTATTATGGCATCAAAACGGGGATAAAGAAGCTACATGGGAACCCGAGGATGCTATGAGAAAATAATACCCGAACCTATTCACTGGTAAGATTTTCAGGGACGAAAATCCTTAAGGGGGAGAGTTGTAACAGCCCGATTTTAGCTAAATCGGAACAATGGTTTTGGAACCACAAATTCGATGTCAAAAAATTATTTTAATATTATTTTTGATATTTACAGCATGTTATTTGATATGTGTGAAAATTTCGTGAGCTAATTTTATTGTTTGAATGTTCAATTGGATAAAAAAGGACTAAACCGCATAAAATGCAAAAGTATTGTTTTATTAGCTAAAGGTGTCAAACAGCTATATAACCTTAATGTTAAGGTCCTTATGTTTTAATTACACCATTAAATTGGTGAGTGGACATATATGGACATTTAATGGATGTTTTAAATGGTTTTCATTAAGGTTATTATGATAATTAGCATAATTATCATATGTTAAATAAAACAAAACAAAAGTTTAACTTCATTATCATCTTTTTGGTCGAATATTGAAGAAGAAGAAATCTTCTTGTTGTGTTTTAGGGTACGACATCTTCACACCTTAATGGGTAAGTGTTTTGAGGTCAATTTTTTATGATTTCTATGTTTTTGTAATCGTTGTAGCTCAATCTAGCTAGCCCGTACCTTGAATTTTGAAACTGTTAAAGATTTTGAGAGTTGCCATTGTTGAATCTATGTCTTCTTTGATGTTTAATGTTGAAATATGAAAGCTTGATGATAGTTAAACAAGTTTTGTTAAGTGATTTTTGGTGAAAATGCAAATTAGGGGCTAAATTGTGAAATGTTGAAAATGTGCGATTGAAATGTGAAATAAATGAAAGTTTTGGACTGCTAGGGACCTATATATAATTCGGCCAAGCATGGGTTTTGTTGAATTGTGTGAATTTTGTGTATTTATGAAATAGGGACTAAATTGATTAAATGCAAAAGTTTAGGGGCTAATGTGTAAAAATGCCCAAATATGTATTTTTGGATTAATTGAATGAGTAGATGAATAAATAAGTTAATTTTGAATTTATATAGATCAAGAAATAAAGAATTGGGATTTAGATAAGGGGGAAAGTAAGGTTATCAAATAGTCGGCAATTCGTCAATTAGAATCTGAAGTAAGTTCAGATGTGATGATTACATTATAAATGTATGTTAAAATGCTTTAATGTTACAATAATTGTTAAAAAAGGATTATGGATAATGTATGAATTGTGAAACTGACTTTATGGATGCATTTGATGATAGAAACGAAAAGTGTGAAAGCCCGGTTGAATCTTAAGAATAGTTTTGGATACTATTGACATGTCAGTAAGTGATACGTTGAGTTGGCTTCGGGCCATGATATTAGACTTTGGGTGCGTATTTTACCGATTTGGCTTTGGGCCATGCATATTGGATGATTTGGCTTCGGGCCATGATAATAGTTCCTTGGATAAGTTACCGTGATTTGGCTACGGGCCATGGCAGTACTTATTGTACGAGACTCCTGAGCATCCGATTTCTATTCCAAATGGTTCAACAGGTAAACGAATGATGTGGTTGAGAAAAAGGTTAGTACAAGGCGATACAGGGACTTGCAGAACCTATTCGAGTATTACATAGTCAAAGTTTAATGAGTTTGTATTTGATCATGTTTTGAGACATGAGAAAGGTTTGTAGTTAATGTGCATATGGTTTTGTCATGTGTAATTGGTTGACTTGCATTTATTCGATGAAATAAGTTATTCATATACAAGTTTTGTAAGCTATGAAACTTACATCGTGTTTTTTTTTTGTGTTTTATAGTGAATCAAGGCTAGCTCAGATTCAGGAGTTGTTGGGAACAACATCACACTATCAAACATCTAAGTTGGTACTTTTGGATTATACATTTATGGTATATGGCATGTATAAGCTAGATGTGGTATTTTGGTTGTGATCATAGTCATGAGATTTGGCTTGAAAATTATATTAATATTGATTTGTGTTTGGCTATTAGAAATGGCTTGTAAATGTGTATGTTTTGGTTTGTATATATATAGTCATGAGTGATGGCTTATTTTGGTTTGTTTTGGCATGGTTGTAACCAAGACATTATGGACGTTATAATGGTCTTGTGAATTATGGTAAATGAACCATATTGTTTGATATTGTTTTGGCATGTATTTGGCTTAGTAAATGGTAGTGATTTGAGAATTAGAATAGATGATATTATAATGGTATGAATTGTGCATTAGGTTCATGATTTTGGCTACCTAATTGTATGATTAAATGTACCATTTTTCCTTGTGTAGGTACATTAAAGTTGGGGTGGCAAATTGGCCTTGCAAATGGCCTATTTTTATCCACACTGGCAGAGACACGGGCGTGTTTCTCAAATGTGTGTGACACACGATCATGTTACACAGCCGTGTGTCCTCTGGTGTTGATATTGAATTGAAATAGTATGCTCCACACGGTCTCACACATGGGCATGTGACTGGCCGCGTGGTACAAGTCAATATACCCCCTAATTAGCACACGGCCTAGCATACAGGCATGTGACTTGGTTGTGTTGCATATGTCAGTATACACTACAGGTTTGGCACGGCCTAGCACAAGGCCTAACACACATGTGTGTGTAGCCACTTCTAAGGACACACGGGCTAGACACACGGGAGTGTGGTTGGCCGTGTGACCCAAGTCAGTATGTATGCCTTATTTCCACATGGCCTGAGACACGGGCGTGTCTGAAGCCGTGTGAGGCACACGGTCTGTTCACATAGGCGTGTGACCCCTGTATGGTTGAAATTTTTCTAAGTTTCTAAAATTTTTCGTATGTTCCTGGTTTAGTCCCGAACCACTTCTAAAGCATGTTTAAGGCTTTGTAGGCCCTTATAAGGGATAATGTAATTGTGTTGAATGATTTATGAGAATGAATGCTTTATGTTTGATAGATGTATGTTATATGTTCTGAATTGATCGGTAATACCTTCTAACCCTACTCTGGCAACGGATACGGATTAGAGGTGTTACAAAATCCTTTTGTTGGATAGTTCTTCAGTCCAAAACTTAACAAACATGTCCATCTTTTTATCACCTTTCTTTACTAGGTCAAATAGTTAATCCCTATGCCCAAATTGCATGGTCTTGCCGTCCACATGGATAATTTGTGCATGGCCACCTTTTATTTATTTACATCATGTCTTCATAGCCTACCTATATAGGGAAAAATACACACATTAATAATTTAACATGAATTAATATAAAATATGCCCGAAAATCATGTAATTAAGCATAATTTCACATACTTTCTAATTTCAAGTCTAAAATTACTAATTAAGTAAATTAACTTATTGCAATAATAATTACTTGAGATAAACATAATAACTAAGTAAAAGGTGGTAAAAACATATAGAAAACCCTTATATAATTTTGAGTTCACACAAATCGGCCTTTAGTGTTTCTAGACTCTTGGTCTCGAAAACGCCAGTAAAATTCTTGAACAACTGAGACCACAACATTATCTTTTAGGATTGTCCAAAAACGTTCCCACCTATGATATCTAACTAAAGGCCATATTTCCTTACAAAGAACCATAGATGGTTCAAATCCCCTTTCTTGAATGAATGTCTTTCCTTGAAGTTATTTGAAATATTTTTCAACATTCAGATTTGGAAATCTAGATGGATTTTAACTCATAGATTGTTCTGGCTCATTAGTTTTCCTAACCTTTCTAGGAGGCATGATTAAAGTAAGAATTCAAGCAAAATGTTAACTAAAATTCAATGGAATAGTAAAAATTTTGACTTAGGAACAATTAACATAAAAAAAGTCCTCGAGTTTTTTATTGTACGTGTTGGGTTACGGTTCCTTTGATTTCTCCCCTCTTTTGCCACACTAAAGAAGTTTAACCGATGAAGTATTTCACGCAGCATAAGAAAAGAGAGGATGAGATTTGGGATTTTAAAGTTTAAGGGATTTTGAAGGATTTAAGAGGATTAAGGGGTTAAGAGGTGTTAGACAGGGTTAAGAATGAAGTGTTTTAAGTATTAAGAGACGGGTAAAATAAGGTTTTATCTGTTGGGTTGCACTTGTCAGGTCGGATTACGTGCAGAAAAATTATAGTGATGTCACAACACAAGGGTTCTATGTCGTGGCATCTCTTGTGGTTTACAATTGTCGCAAAAACAAGGTTTGATGTCGTGACACACTCTAAATTTTTGGATATTTGAGTATACTGGTTACGGTGTCACTGGAACGATGGAAATGTGTAAGTGTACACAATTGCAACAAGTAATAAAGTGACAAGTAAATGTCGAGTTATCATACCCACAGGGACTGTGAAAAGAATTATTTATGAATTCAATTTTAAAAACACTTTGGTGTAGAAAAAATATTTTGATTTGAGGAGGTGATTAAAAACTAGGATTTTCACTAAGTAAAATAAAAAAAAAAAAAAAAAGAAAATTTCCAATGCACGATTTTAAAAGATGATTTTAATCAAGATGACGTAGTTGTGTTAGATTAATTACATTTCTTAACTTAGAATTACTAAACTCATGTTTATTTTGTTACGAATAAATTCACGGCAACTCGGTAATTTGCTAACTTATGAACATACTTACTTACCAAAATCCATTTATCTCTTGACTATTTCTCTATGTCAATTCAACCGATTAAACAAATTTTAATAAGCAAATGTGTTAATGCACATACATACTTATGAAACTAAAATAATCTCTTGTACATATCTCTGTTCCAATTCAAACAATTAATTCAATCTCATAAGCACATAAAAGATTACGCGAGGTAACAATGTATTTCTACCTTGAAACAGTTTAATCACAATAATCTTGCAAGTTATGCAAGGCTAATGTATCGTTAGATACCATTGCTAATTTAACCCTCAGCTACCTTAGATGATTAAACATGCACTGATTAAGTATCGTGTCAATTAATTACAATTTCAATCCGTTTAAATAATTAATTCATTAGTTACCTTACAATTATAATGCAAGAATAACTTAGTCATGGTTTTACTTAATCAAACATCTTACCGAGGCTTACAACAACACAAACACAATTTTAATAAATTAAGTAGACGAAATGCAATCAACCTAACATGAATTAGATTCAATTCATATTAAACAAATTAAACATATCAACATTACAAATATTCATAGACGAGTTCGTCATAACAACAACAAAATTAAAAGGATAGGGAACATGAATCAAATCTGATGATCCTCTGAGGCTTGACTAGTTTTATCTACTACTCCTTCTCTGCTTGTTCTCATTGAACTGAGGCCTCCACGAACACTTGAATGCTGCTCCAAATGGTGGTTGATTGACTCCTTTTCAAGAGGTGAAATCAGCAAGGGAATAGGGGAAGGAAATGAAGAAAAATGGAAGGGAATGAAAAGAGAAAAATGAGAGAGAAGTGAAAAGATGAGAAGGGTTGAGATGCGTTTGAAGTGAGCAGCCAATGGGGGGTATTTATAGGTTGAGAAAGCTGCTAAAAATAGCCAAAATCAGTAGCCAAAGACTCCCCCCATGGCTGGCCACACATGTGGCATGTTTGAATATTTCAAACATGTTATTTTAAGGTAGGGGAAAATCTAGAAATGCATAAATAGTGGAGGAGTTTGAATGCAATTTGAAAGAGTCTTCAAGGGCCATTTTGCAAGTTAAATAATCAGCCAAGCAAGCTGATTGGGTCAACATGTGGGACAATTTTGGGCTGCCCAGTGCTCGGTTGGATCGATTTTCCCGATTCAGCTCAACTAGGCCAATTTTCATAATTAATTAATAATAATTTATTTAACCCAAATTAAATTGGATTAAAATTAAAATTAATTATATTATTAATTAATAAAATAATTTGGACCTTCTTAGGCAAAAAAATTAATTCGCTTTGATGCTTCAAAATCGCTTCTCGGTTTTGTACTTCTAGTAGTGTTTATTGAGCCGTTTTTCGCCCTTTGTGCGTATCTATTGAAAATGATCAAAATTAATCAAAGTTTATTATAAAATTAAGTGAAATTAAACATTTTAATAATTTAAGTACAATTTAATTATTTTATAATAATTAAATATTTTTTGACAAGAATTTTACCGAAACTGCATGAATTTGAGTTAAAAAGAGCATGAAAAATTGTGTATATTTTCGTGTTTCCAGTCGCCACACTTTAAAGTCTGTGTCAAGACATCAAAAGGAATGTTCTTGATTTAAAGGCTGCCATGGTGTTGCGACGCAGAATCCTATTTCACGTCATGGTCTCTATTCTTACTCAAAACTCTGGAGTGCTACGGTTCTGATTAAGCTCAAAGTTAATACAAATTAAAAATCTATACTAATAGTCAGCTAAATATACAATATTTTACAGATTTTTAAGCATCAATCAAATATTTTAAGTCTTACTATCGAATTCATCCGACAATATCATTAGTTCACAAATGGATGATTCTTTCGTTCTAATAGTATTAGTCCATCATCCATCGTGCATGCATAAAAGGAAGTGTATCCCTTGACTCAGGAATGTTAAAAATAGATAATTATTTGCATTTCTCCCTAGCTTCTTCCAACTTTCTTCTCCGCTTGGTTGATGGCCACATTTAAAGATTTTCACCATTGATTTTCATGGTTAATTCGTTTTTTTTTTTCTAAATTAATGGTGGCCTTAGAAATGGATAGAAAAGGTCTACCTAATAAGATAGGTATTTCTCGATCTTCTTCAAAATCAAGAACCACAAAATCTATTGGGATAATGAAACTGCGACTTTGACTAACACATCATCCAATACACTTTTGGATGTACTAAAGACCTGTCAAGAAATTGTAATGTTATCGAGTAGTTTTGAGATCCCTTAACCCAAGTTTTTAAAATAGAAAAGAAATTAGATTAATACTAGCTCCTAGGTCACATAGAGCTCTATTAAATTAAATTTTTGGGGAACCTGCCTTGAAATAATAACACTATAGGAGGTACTTAACTTAACTTTTCTCCTACCTTAAGTTTCTTATGCTTAGACATAATTTCATTTAAAAAAGCATAATTAGGGACTTTCTCAATTAATTCAATTAAAGGCGTGTTAATGTTTAATGTTTTGAACAAGTTTAAGAAGCTTACAAACCTATCTTCATCCAACTTATGTTTTTCCTCTAGCCATGAAGAGAATAGGATCTTTGTGATAGTAGAATCTTTGGGTACTCTTTTTTTGGCTCAACTGCCAGTTCAATTTCCTCCTCCAACTCTAGTTCATCTTTAGCCTCAAGGGATTTCTCTTGAGGGTCATCAGCATTATCCATATTTCACTTTGGAGTAGGGCTTTCTAGGCTACTCATTACTTTGCACAATTAGAGTGTTATTGCATTCACGTGCTTTACCTTCTCTCTAAGGATTATTTTTTGTATTGTTGGGAATACATATGCCAATTTTTCTTTTGATGTCTCCCATCATGCTTATCACTTAGTTCATTTTATCTTCAAGTTTTGTCAATGTTCTAGTTGAGTTGGTGTACTCAGATTGCACCGCTTGACTTTTGTTCTCATTAACTGCATTTCTCCCTCGATTCAATCCAAAAATTGACCACATGTAGTATGGTCACTTAGGTTGACCCTATCCCAAGGTTTCTACAAATAAGGAGGTTGATAGTTAGTATTTTTAGCTTCATTTGAACTATTACCTCCTCCTTGGTTTCCTCCCCATCTCAAATTCATGTGATCTCTCCAACCAGGATTGTAAGTGTTGGAATAAGGGTTTCCATCCCTATTTCTGATATAACTCACATCCTCAACAAAATTTTTGAAGTACTGGAAAAGTGGTTTATCTTCTGCACTCATAGACGATGCACTTTTTGCAGATTCAATACGGTTAAATCTATCCACTAACTGTTAATACTTATCATCCTCCTAAATAGTTTTTACCATAGCGATTTTCTGGCCATATGTAAATCGTTCAATTCGCCACTAGCAGGAGTTCAATGTCATGTTCTCAATTATTCAGTATGCATCCTTGTACGTCCTATTCATGAGTGCTCCTCTTGTTGCTCCATCTAGGCCTGATCTTCCATTCCCGTCCAACCCATTATAAAACACTGTGGTGCAGGCATTTTTGAATCAATGTTTTGAAATGTTCCCAAGCCTCATGGAAACTTTCTCCTTCCATCTGTCTAAAAACAGTAATCTCTCTTCTTAACTGGACCGCTTTACTGATAGGAGAAAACTTCTGGAAGAACTTTCTAGCGAGTTCATACCATGTCGTGATAGATCTTGGCGCTTGCAAGTCTAACCAAGAAAAGGTGTTATCAATAAAGGAAAAGAGGAACAACCGAAGATGAATAGTATCATCAGTGACCCCATTATACTTAAAAGTATCAAAAAGTTGAAGAAACTATTTCAAATGTCATTTTGAATCCTCTGTCATCATGCCCCTAAATTTTAGGTTATTTTGGATCATCTGAGTTATTACCGGCTTGATCTCGAAGTTATTTGCTGTAATAATCGGCCTTGTTATGCTTTTTTGAACCATGTCTAGATTTGGTAGTGCGTAATCTCTTAAGGTTCTCTCGTTAGGAGCCATTTGCACATTTCCAGATAGTTGTGGTGGTGCTGGTGGGTTTCCTAAGGCCTTATCGTCAGTGTTGCCAAACAATCGATTCCCGGGTGGTACGTTACCTACAGTAGGTGGTGGTGGATCTTACATCTATTGTTGTTGCTGCTACTGTTGCTGTTGGTGATTTCTTCAGATTATTCTTTTTGGATCTGTGACTTCTACAATAGGTGTGCCTCTACTACGAGTCATACACTAAATCCAGATAGAGAAGATTAGCAACAATAAATAAATAAAATAAAATTGTATCTATAACCTAAAAATTTTCTAATTATTCCTTTGGAAGTGTATAACTTAAAGTCAAACTAGTGACATTGCCTCCCTGGCAACGACGGCAACAACTTGACCGCCTCCAAATGTACTAACGTCTAGAGTGTGAATACTGCTATAGAAGATATATAAATGAGGCGATATCCGCAAGTATACGGGTCCAGTTGTAATATAGTTACAATGGAGTAGATGAATACTCCGAGGATCGTACCCAAGGAGACTACTACTAGATCAATTTTAACCAAAACACTGAAATATCTATTTAGTATACTTTCGTAGTTATAGTACTAACGTAAATTAAAAAGGAGTTTTAGGGTTTTATAATAATAAAAATAAAATAATATAAAGAATAAAAATTCAATAGATTGAAGCATAGAAATAATTGAATCTGATTATGACTGATTAGCTCGCTTCAATAATCCCCATCAATTGACGCTCCGGGTTCCTCATCAATCAACTACCCACTATCCCAGCAGGATCCTCCGATCTTCTACTCAAATAACAACTTGGCAAGGACTACTTATCTTCTGACCTTACAGTTCATGTAACATCCAAATTTTAGGCCTAGTCGAAATAGTGGTTTCGGGACCACAAATCTGACGCAGCAAACTTAATTTTTATTATATTTTTATGTCTACAATTTAACAAAATGATTTTGTGAAAATTTTGTTCGAAAACTTTGACGTTTGGGCACTCAATTTAGTTAAAAGGACTAAATTGTAAAAAGTACAAAAGTTGAGTTCTACTTGTTAAAGGTGTCCAAATGCTATGAGATTTTAAATTAGAGGTCCTAAGATGGTAACTAGATCATTTTACCTTAAGTTGGATAAAAATATACATGAGGTAAGAGAATTTTAGTGTTTTGAAAAAAAGGCATTTTGGTCATTTGGTAAATAAAAGAATAAAAAGGGAAAATAAAGCCAAAATTTGCTCATCTTTCTTTAACCTTGGCTGAAACTTGGGATAACACCATATCTAGGGTTTTGTCATCTTTCAAGCTTGATTGTAAGTACATCCTAGCCCTATTTTTAATGCTCTTTATGTTTTTGAAGTGGTCATCATCCGACCTATCTATTTCTACCATTAATTTAAGAAAAGATCAAAGTATAGGGTTTGACCCATGTTGGATATTTCTGTATTTTGATGTCTAATGGTGGATTATGCATGTTTTATGTGTGATAAACAACTTTTCTAGGTGGTTTTTAATGAAAATGTTAAAAGGACCTATTTGTAAAAAGATTATAAAATGTATGTAAAAGTGTGATTAAATGAAAATTGTGGACTTCTATAAGTATAAAAGAGGATCGGCTAGGCTTGGGAATCGAAGAAATTGAATAGATTTAATTTTTTGATCCTAGGGGTAAAATGTAAATATATTAAAGTTTAGGGAAAAATGTAATTTTGGATATGATTTTTGGACTGAATTAAATAATTTGAATAATAAATGAGTTAAATTTACTATTATAGATAAAGAAAAACAAGGTCCGGACCTAGATCGGGGGAAAAACAAAGTATTTGATGATTACGTCCCATTCCTACTATTTTTATACTGAGGTAAGTTCGTATGCAGATAATGCATTGTTTTATTTATGTTCTAAATGCTTTAATATTGTATGAATTATGATCAACTCCTTGAACATAATCGGCAAAGTTTGACAAGCGAGAAAATCCCAGTTGAACCTTAAGAATATTCAGGATACAAATGTCATGACATTAGGGTTATTCAGATTTCGTGTAAGACCAAATCTGGGTTATGGCATCAATGTGAGACTTCGTGCAAGAACATAGCTGGGCTATTGGCATCGATATGAGATCCCATGTAAGACCATATCCGGGATATGGCATTAGTATGGTACTGTGAATTCGAGATGTCCCGAGTATCCTCTAGTATTCCAAGTGGTTCAATAGGTAGTTCGACAGAAATGTTAAAGTTGTGAAAGACGTTGGTATGCTGAACTTGGGTACAGGTATGGACATAAGACTCATGCTTAATGAGCTTGATATGCGATGAACCCTCGGTAAGTTTGTGATTGAGTAAGTTTGACTATGAGAATTATAGCGACATTTATGTTAACTTACATCATGTTAATTATGTGTTAAATGTGTGTTATAATGCGTATTAGCTGTTTATGAACTTTATAAGCTTTAAAGCTTACTCCCCTTTCTTTTGCCTTGTCTTATAGTGTCACCAAGCTAGCTCGGGGTTGGAGACTGTCGGAGATTTACTCACACTATCAACATATCATTTTGGGTACCGATGAATTTAACATTTTGAGTTATGGCATGTATAGGGACTTGGTTATTTTGTTATGTGTCATAATTGATTTGGACCAAATGTGTTGGCTAATGTTAGTTGATAATTCATTTTGTAAATGGCCATTGAAAGTGGCTAATATTGGTTTAGGTATATATATCCAATTGATGATGCCTTTCTTGGATGAGGAAGTTTGCATGGTATGAGTTGTTAAGCATGTGATGTTTGTATGTGATAAATGGGGGTATGTGACGGAAGTGTTGAAGTCTTGGCTGTGGTTGATTTGGTTGTATGTATATGCTTGGATTAGTGTTATATTTTGTGGTGTAGGTATGTGCATAAAAGGGTGGCAAAAGGGCTTGGTAAATAGCCTTATTTTTGTCCACACGGGTAGGCACACGGGCTTGTGTCTAGGCCGTGTGTGACACACGGGTTTCCCCATGGGCGTGTGTTCCAACTGTGTGTCCCTTACACATTAATTATTGCAAAATAGAATGCTCAGTAACGATCACACGGGCAGAGACACGGGTGTGTCTCAGCCGTGTGGACGGCACGGGCTCGAACATGGGCGTGTGCCCTGGTCGTGTGAAGTCTCTACCTATTTTATGAAAAATTATGAAAATTTAATCGATCACATGGGCGTTTGACTTGGCCGTGTGGCCTTAATTTGATGATGATGTCATACATAGAAAGCTCCCTAAATTGAACACGGCCTGAAGCACGGGCGTGTCCTAGGGTCACACGTGCATGTGACCCCTTTTGCATGAAATATTTTCTGTGTTTCCCAAAAGTTTTCAAAGTTCTTGATTTAGTCTCGAACCACTTCTAATGCATGTTTTGGGCCTCATAGGCTCATGATAGGG
This sequence comes from Gossypium rotundifolium, assembly GCA_025506655.1. Taxonomy (NCBI): domain Eukaryota; kingdom Viridiplantae; phylum Streptophyta; class Magnoliopsida; order Malvales; family Malvaceae; genus Gossypium; species Gossypium rotundifolium. Next base: position 67,718,150 of record CP106723.1, on the reverse strand, counting down.
ACGATATGAATGCACGTGAAAGGTTTTAAACTTAGATGGAATTTTGTCTTGATTTTATATGTTTGCTTGTGTTTATGTCTGGTAATGCCTCGTACCCTATTCCAATGTTGAATATTGGTAAGGGGAGTTACATTTTTTGGTATCAGAGCTACGGTTTAGTCGATTCTCAGAATAACGTACAGTGTGTAAGAGTCTAGCTATACATGCCGTAAATGAATTGGGATAGTGTGATGACTCTTGACATTTTTAAATTGTGTTTCCGTATAGTAATGGATCCTGACTGAGTTGTGGCTGATGACGTTGAAAGTAATGCGCCGTCTCCTGCTCAAGGGCAGCGCCGTTTGATAATAGACCCACTGCGGTTGGTCAAGGAGAAGAGGCTAGGGAATCCTTTCTCCACATGATGAATGAATGGTATACGAAATTTGTTTGAACAAATCTAAATGCCGAACCTCTTCCACCATAACCTATTCCTCAATCGATTTTTTCAGCTCCACAAGGTATGGAGTTTGTAAAAATGAATAAGCCTCCAGTTGATAAGATCCGAAAGGATCCATCAGGGTATTTGATAAGCTATCTTGCACACCTAATAAGTGTTTAAAGTGTGCCATCTCACTTCTAAGGGATTCTACATATCACTGGTGGAATAAACTGGTATCGGTGGTACCAAGAGAGAGGGTTACATGGGAATTCTTTCAAGAGGAGTTCCGAGAAAATATATTAGTCAGTGGTTCATTAATCAGAAAACCTAAGGAATTTCTTGAGCTGAAGCAATGCCGTATGTAATATCCTGGAATAGGGGCTATTTTGTTATTGCATTGTTTGCATGTGTTTGATCTGCGGTGTGGTTGTTTTGATGTCTTGGGGCTTAGTTGTAAGCCTGGTGTAAGCCTGAGTGGTAGGGAAAATTTTTAGTTTTTAAGCTTTAAGTGAATGGAGCTGAAGGAGCTAAGGGGTTATAGGTTTTTTTTTAGGTGAATTTTAGCACAAGAATTGAGTTAGTAGAGTGGCAAGGGAGGCGCCACTTAGAGCTTGTGTGTAACGCCACTTGCAAGGGGAGGAGGTCCTGTGTTCGAGCTGAAGAAGCCTCACATTTTGCTTTCATTTTGACGGCATGTAGGAGGAGAAGTAGTGTGCAGTTCAAATTCTGCCATGGACCAAGTCAAATATTTCAAATGGTGGGTTGAGAGGAAACTAAGGGATTTGACTAATTCAAATCAGTTTGAATTAGTGGCCATGAGTAAGCTTATGAGGTGGCCAAATCTTGGAGTCTTCATGGGGGAGTGGCCGATTTTGGTAGGTAGGTGGGAAGTGCCGATTCTCTTAGGCATTTTGGGTTTTTTTCGGTCAGCTTGTGTCAAAGCCAAGTATTTTCTTTTGTCAATAGCTAGCCGAATTTGCAAGTGAGCCTCTCATTTTCTTTCTGAAAACTGAAAACCCCAAATAACCTTCACTTTGTCGAAATTTGCACTTATTCTTTTGATATTGTTGTGGCCGAATGCTCTCTTGAGTGCAAAGAAAACTTTGTTTGTCATTTCGCTTTTTACCTTCTTGTGATTCTTGGCCGAAACACTTACCCTCTCTTCTCTCTCATTTCTTTTTCCATTTTGTGCTTAAAGCCGAAAGTACTTTTTTCTTCTTTTTCTACATTCATTTTCTTGGTTCTTCTTGAAACCCTTTTACCGAAACCTTAGCTTCATCTCACTTCTTCTTTTCCTCTCTTACCACTCAAGCCGTACCATAAGTGGTGTTAAGCACCCATAGCCGAAACTTCCCTCTCCTAGTAGTTTTCATATTGGCCGAATATTGGTGTGGGGTGGATTTCTTCTAGTTTGGTTCCAATCGAGTTTTTAGAGGAAGGTTAGTGCTAGGCCGAATGCCTATTTCATCCCCTCCCTGTTCTCTGTCGACTTTTGCAAGGTAAGAGTTGTTTCGGCATTTGATTGGAAGTGTGTTAATAGATTGTTTTGGAACCATTTTGTTATAGGGTCTCTGGGATTTCGAAGCAGTCAAGCGAAGCCTCCACTTGTGAGTGAACGGTTGGTAAGTGGTGGTAAGGGTTGGTTTTATTAGTCTATTCTCTTAGTTTCGTTAAGCCAAAGCCTTCAAAGGATTAACTGTTCTTCTTAATAGGGTGTGGCCGATTGTCAGAGGAACCATCAGTTGGTTTAGGATTTGGTAGGAAACCAAATCGTTTGCAAGGTAAGGGTTCAAACGTTAACCCTTTGGGTTTTTTTGGGTTGGTCGAATGGCCTTGGTCCTGATGTCCATGTTTGGCCGATTATAGGAGCAAGGTAATCAAGGGTCTTAGATCGGTTCTTTGGGATTAAGGCTTGCGTTTTAACAGGTGTGTAAACTAACACACTCTTTACTTAGTAATATGCTTAATAACCTGATTGTTTAATAAAGCCGAAACAGTATGGTTGATTGATATGATACCCTATGGGGTATGCGCACGGATTCGGGTAAGTCCGTTTCATTACGAGTTCTGTTATTGATATATGATATCATGATCTATGATGTATGTGTTGTTAGATGCAATATTAACATGTTAGCATGATTTGCATGTTTGGCATACTTTACATGAGTCGATATGACATGTCTATGGGTGATATGAGAGGAGGGGGAATATGATATCCGTGTCTTTGGGACACCAGAGGTTTGGCACCTCCAGTGGTTTGGTACCACAGATCGATTTATTGTGACTTTGGGTCACCAGAGGTTTGGCACCTCATAGCGACTCGTCCCTGTGGCTTAGTACCACCGTGGGTTGGCCCCACTATTGAGATACGGGATCGTCGCCAGGGATTTGGTATCACACGTTGGTTGGCCCCACAACTTGACTATTCGTGACTTCGGTCACCAGTGATTTGGTATCACATTTGTGTCTTTGGGACACCAGAGGTTTGGCACCTCATAGCAACTCGTCCCTGTGGCTTAGTACCACCGTGGGTTGGCCCCACTATTGAGATATGGGATCATCACCAGTGATTTGGTATCACACGTGGGTTGGCCCCACAGATGGATTATTCGTGACTTCTGGTCACTAGTGGCTTGGCACCACATTGATTGATATCGTGACTTTGGGTCACCAGTGGTTTGGCACCACCAGTGGTTTGGAACCACACGGGGTAGAAAAGGTGTTATGGATGGTTAGGATTGGGTGCATTAATTGTATTGCTTTGTTATGATGTGTGTTAGTATGTTGCATTCATCGGGAGGGGGATTTATGCACTGAGTCTTGCGACTCACCTTCTCCCTTATCATTTCAGGTGACACTTAGATCGCGGACATGGAGCCGGGTGGACTCGAGGTGACCATGCCAAAAATAAACTCGGACTTGCACTGATTTACAAAGTTGGTACCTTACCTTATTTAATTTCATTTGATTTTTGTTGGGATTGTAAAAGGTTTTTTTTAAAATTATACTTTGGTTATTTATATGTTTAAATTCGATTTCAAATATGCCTTAACAAATTATTGGGTTAATATTGGATAAAACTTGGAAAGATAAGGTTTTCAAAACTACAAAGCTATATGTTTTAAACTTTACCATCGGGTATCACGCTGTAATTTAAAATGAATGCGACTCAAATGTTTTCCAAACTTAAACTAAGTTCAAAATGTTTTTAAGCAACTAAAAAGGAATAACTCGAATTTCCAAATGATATAAATTGGTTTTACTATTAAATTCAACTAAGTTTTCAAAACTTTCGGGTTAGCAAAATGCACTATCGATTTTAAAACAATCATACCCAAGATTTTTACAAAGTACAAATACGAAAAAGAGTTTTCATCAAACCATTATCCGGAAACCTAACCTCTCAAATGCGTTTTCCCTGTAACATACCAGATTCGGTCGTGGTGTACTGATCGGGTTAGGGTGTTACAATTGTGGTATCAGAGCTAAGTTCAAAGGCTCGGCTGTGGGCCAGAGGCCCAAAATGTTTTAAAGATTGGTTTAAGTGATGTTGTTTTTAAATAAATGGTTTGAAAGGCATGGCACCGAGACTCCGGCACCAATCCGCCCAGGTAAGTACCCCTTACTATTGCTTGAGATTTTGGTGTGATGTGACCTGAATTACTAGCTATAGTAGATTACTTAGAAGCTGAAATCGATAGGACTCGTGGACTCAGCAAACAAAACTTCTTTAATAAGAGATATTCATAAGACTCTTGCCTTTAAAGACAAGTGGAATATTTACTAATGCATAAACTTCTAATCGACGAGATGAGATTTTAGTCATGGCGCCGGGGTGGCCGTGGTCGTGGACGTGGTCGGGGTAGGATGACGGTTTCGAACCAAGAGGGTCTTTAGGGTCCGAGAATGAGATACCGGTACCACCACCAGCTGGAGGTGGTGAGTTTTAGGAATGATCGGGACGACGCAGTGTCACTGCACGATCTCGCGAGTTCGAGAAGGGTAGCTGGAGTAGGTGGAGGTGCGTGAGCTCAAAAATCGTGCTGAACGACTTGAGCAAATGAAATGAGGTATTCTGAGGTGTGTCTGGTGTGGCTCCCAGCACGGCTGAATATTGGCTGGAGGCGACGGAGCGGATCATGGATGATTTGGACCTGACTGCTGAAGAGAAGCTAAAGGGGATAGTACCGCTTCTTCGAGATGAGTCATACCAGTGGTGGCTCACGATTCGAGACAGTGCTGCAGCGGAAGATCTTACTTGGGATTATTTTAAGGCTGCATATCAGAAAAAGTACATTGGAGCTAGCTACATTAATGATCAACGGAAGGAATTTCTGAGGCTGGTGCAGGGGAGTAAGTCTGTGTTAGAGTACGAGGCAGAGTTCTTGAGGCTGAGTCAGTATGCTAGGGGCATTGTGGCTACTGAACACGAGAGGTGTGTTCAATTTGAGGATGGTCGAGAGATGAATTAAGGTTGCTGATTACTCCACAGCAGGAGCGTGAGTTTCTCTGTCCTGGTAGAAAAGGCTAAGGTAGCCAAGGGGTTAAAGAGTCTTGTGAGGCGGAACTTGGATGGGAACAGGCATAAGAGAGTTTTGGATCTTACGGGTCGTCGGGTAATCCTCGGAAAAGGGCTAGACAGTGGGCGAATCGATCCGTAGGTTCGTTCTTCGCTAATCGTGGACCGCCACAGTGTAACCGTTGTGGGGAAGCTCATTGGGGAGGATGTTGGAGTGATGGAAGAGGATGTTTTGAGTGTGGTTCGCTAGATCACCGTGTGAGGGACTGTCCGCGTAAGTTGGCTAGGATTCAGTCTGAGGGTCAGGGCCGTACTCAGTTTTGGAATAATAGACCGCCACCGCAGAGGGGTCGTGGTAATGGTAGAGGAGGTAATGGTTCGGTCGGGTCGCGAGCACCAAGATGAGGTGCGGTAATTCGAGGCAAGATAGCACAGGTTAGTGTATGCAGTGAGGCACCGAGAGGAGGGCGACGCACCAGACGTCATAACTGGTACGTTCTTGATCTTTGGTTCTCCATTTATTACTTTGATTGATGTGAGTTCAACGCATTCATACGTTGCGAGTAGCATAGGGAAGACCATGGATTTAGACTCTGAGATATCTTCTAGGCAGATGACTGTAATTAGCCCTCTAGGTCACTCTGTAGTTGTAGATAAGCTGTATAGAGATGTACCCCTAGAACTCCAAGGGGTAGTGTTTGAGGCTGATCTGATGGAACTACCATTTGGAGAGTTCGATCTGATTCTTGGGATGGACTGGTTGGTTAAGTTCCAGGCGAGGTTGGATTGCATGGCTAAGCGCATGGTTCTAAGGACGGCTAAGGGTGATGAGGTGGTCATGATAGGCAATAGAAGAGATTACTTATCCAACGTGGTGTCTGCTCTGAAAGCTGAGAAGATAGTCAGGAAGGGCTGTGAAACATATGTGGTTCATGTGTATGCCTTGGAGGCTAAGGAGTCTGCGGTAGGGAAGGTCCGAACAGTTAAGGAATTTGTTGATGTGTTCCCAGAGGAGCTTTCGGGATTGCCATCGGATCGTGAGGTGGAGCTTGGAATAGATCATTATCTTAATCGCCAAGTATCTATTGCTCCGTATAGGATGGCGCCAAAAGAGATAGTAGAGCTTAAGGCTCAAATCCAGGAGTTGTTGGACCGAGGCTTTATCAGGCCAAGTGTTTCACCTTGGGGAGCGCCGGTACTCTTTGTCAAGAAGAAAGACGGTACTATACAGATGTGTATAGACTACCGCCAGTTGAATAAGCTGACGATCAAAAACAAGTATCCGTTGCCATGGATAGATGACTTGTTTGATCAGCTAAAGGGTGCATCAGTATTCTCGAAGATCGATTTAAGGTCTAGGTATCACCGCTAAAGGTGAAGGAGGCGAATATCCGCAAGACGGCATTTAAATTACTCGGTATGGGCACTATGAGTTTTTGGTAATCTGCCGCTTGGGTTAACTAACGCGCCGGCAGCATTCATGGATATGATGAATAGGGTGTTCCAACAGTATTTGGATCAGTTTATCGTGGTATTCATAGACGAAATCTTGGTGTACTCAAGGACCGAGGAGGAGCATGATGCGATTTTGAAGTTGTGTTACTGATTCGAGGAGAAGCGACTTTATGCTAAGTTTAGTAAGTCGAGTTAAATTTGAAAGAGGTAACCTTCTTGGGTCATGTGGTATCGGTGAGGGATTAGAGTGGATCCTTGAAAGATTGAGGCGTTTTGGATTGAAAGCCGCCTAAGTCGATGGGTCGAGATTCGTGAGTTTTCTGGCTTGGCGGTACTACCAAGATTTGTAGAAGGATTTTGTTGATCGCAGTACCGATGACCAAGTTGTTAAGAAAAGGGTTCCGATTCGCTTGACCGAGAAGCAGCAGGAGAGTTTCGACAAGTTGAAGAAGATTTTGACCAAGCTCGGTTCTAATTCAACCCGAGGCGTGAAAGGAATTCATAGTATATTGCGATGCATCACATACTGAGTTTGGGTTGTGTCTTGATGCAGAAGGAAGGTTGTGGCTTACGATCTCGGCAATTGAGGCCACATGAAGTCAATTACCCGACGACGACTTGGAGTTAGCGGCGAGAGTCTTCACCTTGAAAATTTGGAGGCACTACTTGTACACAGAGAGATCGATAGTCTACATGAGATCACAAGAGTCCAAGTACCTTTTGACTCGGAAGGATTTGAATTTGAGGCGTGCAGATGGATTAAGTTGCTAAAGGATTCTGACGGTTCGATTGAGTATCATCCGCAAGGCTAACGTGGTGGCGACGCGTTGAGCCGTAAGGTTGTAGCGGACTTAAGAGCAATGTTTGCCCATTTGAGTTTGTATGTGACGGAAGTATTCGCGTAATTCTGAGTTAAGCCTACATGGGTTGAGTAGATTAAGGAGAAAGCAGTTAGAGGATGAGGTTTTGAATGCATGAGGTCGCAAGTACGTAATGATGGTTTGGAGGGTTCTGATTTGTCTAGTGATGGAGTCTTTGTGTTTTCAAGGGAGAGCTTGTATGCCGAGGATATTAAGTTAAGGCAGAGGATTCTTCAGCCTTTATAGCAGCCCTACGCTATGCATCCCGGAGGTAGTAAGATGTATCGGGATCTAAAATAGTAGTTTTGGTGGTAAGGTGCCAAGAGGAAGTGATGAGCTTGTAGGGAAGTGTCGACATGTCAGTAGTCAAGGTGAACATCGCTTGTCGCCGAGGTTGCTTGACCGGTGAAGATTCCACAGTGGAAGTGGGAAAGGATAACTATGGATTTCGTCAGTGGATTACCTCTTACGCCTAGCAAGAAGGACTCAGTTTGGGTAATTGTGGATCGTCTGACTAAATCAGCTCACTTTATTACGGTGAGGTAGATTACTCACTTCGAGAGGTTAGCAAAGTTGTATGTGTCGAGATAGTGAGGTCGCACGGTGTGCGATGTCGATCATCTCAGATAGGGATCCCAGATTTACGTCAAGGTTACGGGAAGCGTTGCACCGAGCTCCGCACGCATTTGTATTTCAAAGACGACATTTCACTCATGATCGGCGAGCGATCGGAAAGGGTTATACAGATCTTAGAGGATATGCTACGAGGTTGTGTTCTGGACCTCAGAGGTAGTTGGGAAGAGTTTCTACCACTAGTCGAGTTCGCCTACAACAACAGTTACCAAACTAGCATCAAGATGGCACCATATGAGGCATTGTATGGTAGGAAGTGTCGCTCACCTACATGTTGGACGGAGTTGGGTGAACGTCAGATGTTGGGACTAGAGTTGGTTGCAGAGACTGAAGATAAGGTTAAGTTGATTCAGGCTCGATTAAAGGAAGCTTCGGATAGACAGAAGTCTTACGCTGATCTCAACCGTAGAGATATAGAGTTTGACGTGGGTGATAAGGTCTTTCTGAAGGTCTCGCCATGGAAGAAAGTGTTGAGGTTCGAGAGAAAAGGCAAGTTAAGTCCGAGGTTTATTGGGCCGTATAAGGTACTGAGACGAGTGGGACCGGTAGCTTATCAGCTTGAGTTACCAGCAGAGCTAAGTCAGATTCACGACGTATTCCACGTTTCGATGCTTAGGCGACATCGTTCAGATCCATCGCATGTCGTAGCAGTGGAAGATATCGAGGTGAATCCGGATTTGTCCATGGAGGAGGAACCAGTGCAGATTCTAGATCGAAATGAGAAAGTCCTGCGTAGGAAGTCAGTTCCTTTGGTAAAAGTGCTATGGCGAAATCATGGTGTGGAAGAAGCTACGTGGGAACCAGAGGATGCTATGAGGCAGCAGTACCCTCAACTCTTTTGATCAGGTAATTTCGAGGTCGAAATTATTTTTAAGGGGTAGAAGCGTAATATCCTGGAATAGGGGCTATTTTGTTATTGCATTGTTTGCATGTGTTTGATCTCGGTGTGGTTTTTTGATGTCTTGGGGCTTAGTTGTAAGCCTGGTGTAAGCCTGAATGGTAGGGAAAATTTTTAGTTTTTAAGCTTTAAGTGAATGGAGCTGAAGGAGCTAAGGGGTTATAGGTTTTTTTTAGGTGAATTTTAGCACAAGAATTGAGCTAGTAGAGTGGCAAGGGAGGCGCCACTTAGAGCTTGTGTGTGACGCCACTTGCAAGGGGAGGAGGTCCTGTGTTCGAGCTGAAGAAGCCTCACATTTTGCTTCCATTTTGACGGCATGGAGGAGGAGAAGTAGTGTGCAATTCAAATTCTGCCATAGACCAAGTCAAATATTTCAAATGGTGGGTTGAGAGGAAACTAAGGGATTTAACTAATTCAAATCAGTTTGAATTAGTGGCCATGAGTGAGCTTAGGAGGTGGCCGAATCTTGGAGTCTTCATGGGGGAGTGGCCGATTTTGGTAGGTAGGAGGGAAGTGTCGATTCTCTTAGGCATTTTGGGTTTTTTCGGTCAGCTTGTGTCAAAGCCAAGTATTTTCTTTTGTCAATAGCTAGCCGAATTTGCAAGTGAGCCTCTCATTTTCTTTCTGAAAATCGAAAACCCCAAATAACCTTCACTTTGCCAAAATTTGCACTTATTCTTTTGATATTGTTGTGGCCGAATGCTCTCTTGAGTGCAAAGAAAACTTTGTTTGTCATTTTGCTTTTTGCCTTCTTGTGATTCTTGGCCGAAACACTTACCCTCTCTTCTCTCTCATTTCATTTTCCATTTTGTGCTTAAAGCCGAAAGTACTTTTTTTTTCTTTTTCTACTTTCATTTTCTTGGTTCTTCTTGAAACCCTTTTGCTGAAACCTTAGCTTCATCTCACTTCTTCTTTTCCTCTCTTACTACTCAAGCCGTACCATAAGTGGTGTTAAGCACCCATATTTGAAACTTCCTCTCTAGTAGTTTTCATATTGGTAATATTGGTGTGGGGTGGATTTCTTCTAGTTTGGTTCCAATCGGGTTTTAGAGGAAGGTTAGTGCTAGGCGAATGCCTATTTCTTCCCTCCTGTTCTCCGTCGACTTTTACAAGGTAAGAGTTGATTGACATTTGATTGGAAGTGTGTTAATAGATTGTTTTGGAACCATTTTGTTATAGGGTCTCTGGGATTTCGAAGCAGTCAAGTGAAGCCTCCACTTGTGAGTGAACGGTTGGTAAGTGGTGGTAAGGGTTGGTTTTATTAGTCTATTCTCTTAGTTTCATTAAGCCAAAGCCTTCAAAGGATTAACTGTTCTTCTTAATAGGGTGTGGCCGATTGTCAGAGGAACCATCAGTTGGTTTGGGATTTGGTAGGAAACCAAATCGTTTGCAAGGTAAGGGTTCAAACGTTAACCCTTTGGGCTTTTTGGGTTGGGCGAATGGCCTTGGTCCCGATGTCCATGTTTGGCCGATTATATGAGCAAGGTAATCGAGGGTCTTAGATCGGTTCTTTGGGATTAAGGCTTATGTTTTTTGGTGTGTAAACTAACACACTTTTACTTAGTAATATGCTTAATAACTTTGATTGTTTAATAAAGCCAAAAGCAAGATGGTTGATTGATATGATACCCTATGGGGTATGCGCACGGATTTGGGTAAGTCCGTTTCATTATGAGTTCTGTTATTGATATATGATATCATGATCTATGATGTATGTGTTGTTAGATGCAATATTAACATGTTAGCATGATTTGCATGTTTGGCATACTTTACATGAGTCGGTATGACATGTCTATGGGTGATATGAGAGGAGGGAATATGATATCCGTGTCTTTGGGACACGGAGGTTTGGCACCTCCGGTGGTTTGGTACCACAGATCGATTTATTGTGACTTTGGGTCACGGAGGTTTAGCACCTCATAGCGACTCGCCCCCGTGGCTTAGTACCACCGTGGGTTGGCCCCACTATTGAGATCGGATCGCCGCCGGTGATTTGGTATCACACGGGTTGGCCCCACAACTTGACTATTCGTGACTTGGTCACGGTGATTTGGTATCACATTTGTGTCTTTGGGACACCGAGGTTTAGCACCTCATAGCGACTCGTCCACGTGGCTTAGTACCAAGTGGGTTGGCCCCACTATTGAGATCTGGGATCGCCGCTTGATGATTTGGTATCACACGGGTTGGCCCCACGATGGATTATTCGTGACTTGGTCACCGGTGGTTTGGCACCACATTGATGGATATCGTGACTTTGGGTCACCATGGTTTGGCACCACCGGTGGTTTGGTACCACACGGGTAGAAAAGGTGTTATGGATGGTTAGGATTGGGTGCATTAATTGTATTGCTTTGTTATGATGTGTGTTAGTATGTTGCATTCATCGGGAGGGGATTTATGCACCGAGTCTTCGACTCACCTTCTCCCTTATCATTTCGGTGGCACTTAGATCGCGGACATGGAGTAGGGTGGACTCGAGATGACCATGCCAAAAATAAATTGGACTTGCAACCGATTTACAAAGTTGGTACCTTACCTTATTTAATTTCATTTGATTTTTGTTGGGATTGTAAAAGTTTTTATTTTTAAATTATACTTTGGTTATTTATATGTTTAAATTTGATTTCAAATATGCCTTAACAAATTATTGGGTTAATATTGGATAAAACTTGGAAAGATAAGGTTTTCAAAACTACAAAGCGATATGTTTTAAACTTTACCATCGGGTATCATCTGTAATTTAAAATGAATGCGACTCAAATGTTTTCCAAACTTAAACTAAGTTCAAAATGTTTTAAGCAACTAAAAAGGAATAACTCGAATTTCCAAATGATATAAATTGGTTTTACTATTAAATTCAACTAAGTTTTCAAAACTTCAGGGTTAGCAAAATGCACTATCGGTTTTAAAACAATCATACCCAAGATTTTACAAAGTACAAATGCGCAAAGAGTTTTCATCAAACCATTATCAGGAAACCTAACCTCTCAAATGCGTTTTCCGTAACATACAGATTAAATTCGTGGTGTACTGACCGGATTGGGGTGTTACACCGTATGTCATTTACCAAATATGAACGAGAATTCGTCAGACTTAATAAATATGCTAAGGAGTGTGTTTCTATCGAGGCTATTATGTGAAGAAATTCGAGGATGGTTTGAATGAGGAAATTCGTGTGCTAGTTGGGATCTTACAGCTGAAAGAATTTGTTGTATTGGTTGAACGGGCTTGTAAGGCCGAAGAGTTGAATAAAGAGTAGAGGAAAGTTGATCGAAGCTAAGGATTCGAGGAAAAGACCTGTAATATCCGGGATTTATGGCCTATGCATTTTTGCTTAAGTATGTGTGAAAGCATGTTTATGTGTTCTGAATTGTGTGGCATGAATTTTGGAAACTTTAAAGTGTAGTAAATGCCTTAGAAATTATTCGATTTTTTTTTAATTTAAAAAAGAAAGCTAAACCTAAAAGGCCTTAAGGAAATTAGTAGGGGAAATAAGACACTAAATTGGGCTTGTTTAAGTGGCTTGGAGGCACCACTTAGGGCCTTAATAAGTGACATACAAGCATGGGTGCAAGGCCTAGGTTCGAGTCACAAGGGAAGCAAATAAAAGTTTTATTTTGTTACAAGGAGGATAGGTGTTGGACGGCAATGGGGCAATTGAGTGGAGGTGTGTAGATTAAGTTAAATTTCCTTTTAAAATTCGGCCAAGATAAGGGATAAATGATGGATTAATTTTTTATTAATCTTAAATGAGGTGATAAGAAAAAGGTGGAATTTGAGAGGAGGATGAGTGTCGGTAGGCCAAGGATTCCTTGGTGACCAATTTCATCATAAGCCGAATTGCTAAAGGGAGGTTTAGAGGTTCTTTTCGGTTTATCTTTCTTTCTCTAGTAGTGGTGCCGAAATTGCCTTTGTAGGAGTGTCCATCTTTTCTTTCCTCCTTAGTCTCTCTTGTCAAATTTAGCCCTCTCTTCACTCTTCTCTCAACTTTTCTTCCATTGTTAAAACTGAATATCCCTCTCAAAGTCCTATGATTGCCGATTCTTCTTAAGCCTCACACTTCTTCTTTCTTTTCTTGGGATCCTTAAAGCCGAAATACTCTTTGATAGCCGAATCATCCTAATGTTCATCAAAAGCTGAAACTTGTCGATTCCTATCTAAGTCCACATAGCCGAATCTCTGTAGGTTCAACAAGGAGCAGTCGACTACAAGATTAAGGGTAAGATCCATCGTGATTTGATCTTCAATCTTTTCTTCTAGCCGAAAGCTAAGGACTAATCCCATTAATATTTTAGTTTGTTTCTTTGAAAGTTGGAAGGTGAATTTGGGATTTCTATAGTAGCGACTTCTAAGAAAACCATTGGGATTTGGATCTAAGGTAAGCAAGGTATAAGATTAGGCGAAGGCCATTTATTTAAATGTTAGAATTGGATCTAACATATATCCTGTAGGATTTCAACATCTTCTTAGCCAAGAGACTACTTTGGGATCTAAAATCGTAAGGTGAGTGACTATGTATATTCGCCAAGGTCATATTGGTGTTTTAGATCTATTTCTTACTTCGTTTAAAAGCCAAAACTAACTAGTTAGGTGGTTGACATCTCAGCCGATTGCAAGAAGAGTTATCACAAGGTTTTGGATTTGATTAGTAGTGAAATCGACATCCGGTAAGATTTTCCTTGAGATTTGGCTAGATAGCGAATGGCTCTTTGCTAACATGTGTAGGGTTGGTCGAATGTAGGAACTAAGGATCTAGGATGCTAGATCGGGTTTTCGAGATTTCGATAAACTTGCTAAGTAAATCGTGTGTACCTACACTAAGCCTTAATTAATTTACTGGCTATGTTTTGATAAATATGTTACTAAGAATATGTTAAGATGTGGCTAAGAGTATCTTGCAATGGTACAAAGTACTCAGGTACGTTTACCCACTCCTACTATGAGTATGATATGATCTATGATGGCACATATGTCAATAGTGATAAGAATGTGAAATAAGGCATGATATTGCATGATTTGTTTAACATAGGGCATATGGGTGATATGTAAAGGGGAATTGAATTGGTGGTTTTATACCCCAATATCTAAATGTGGTGACTTATATCACGTATTTGAATGTGGTGACTTATGTCACAAAATCTGAATGTGGTGACTTATGTCACAAAATAATTATCTGGTGGCTATGCCACGAATTTTATAAGGGCGATGAGCACATCGATTGCAGTATGCCTTCGATGGTGTGTAGCGGTTGGAGGTTGACTTAGTAGTCCCACGATTGTAATGGTTGGTGCGGTGATGTGTAGCGGATGGTTATCTAGGCTTGGGTTCGGGTTTGCATCATGGTTTATATGTGTTTATTATGTATGATTTGATATGCCTGAATTTAATTGAGACTTGTATTGGTTGTACACATTGAGTCTGTTTGACTCACCCCTTTGTGGGATTATTTTTCAGGTGACACTCAGTAGATGGACCGGGTCGGCAGGAGCTCAGTGGTGGCCATGCATAACTCAGAGACTGTTTATTTTTATTAGTTTATTTTTTATTTATTAAATTGTCTGTGCATTCATTTAAACTACTTAGTATGATATGACATTTATCGATTTGAAGTTAAAGTTAATTTTTCTTAAATATAAATATTAATTGTTTTGACACCTAATCAACACGGGTTTTAATTTTGAACCCGACCCAAATCAACTGTTTTCAAAAACACACAAGTTTTTGGCGAAGCCCAAATAAGATTCAAATGGTTTTTCTCTAAAAGCATGCCAGATCCGGTCAGGGCTTGTGGGCCGGGTTTGGGGTGTTTCAGTTTGGTATCAAAGCCCGGTTCAAAACTCGGCCTTGAGGGCTTTTTGGGCCCAAAATGTTTCTTTCTTTTGAAATTGGACTTTTCTAAGAAATAAGCAGGTTTTCTAGCATGGCACCTGAGTCTCCGGCCCGAAGTCCACCAAGTAAGTACTCCCAACTCTTCTATGAATTGTATGTGGGGATATATAGGGATGTAGATTAGTGGACTAGGAATTAAACCCTAGGACTAGTTTACCCCAACGTGAGAATTACGTAAAACTTTAATGCCCAATTAAACAAACTTGTGTCTAAGTCACCGAGTTAGGGTGTGGCAACCATTGTACCCATGTCTAGGATTGGTTTCAGTGGGAGCTTGGTATTTAAGCAGTCCTAGTGACTCACCTCCTACCCACTCGAATCCTACAGTGCGTAGTGATGGTTCACCCTAACCAAGAGGACTCGACCACAGTGCTAAACCTAATAACTAAAACCTGAAAGGGACTAGCCATATTTTTATAAAAACCCTAGTCTTAAAATCACCAAATGACCCCTTTGATGTGTAGGAAAACTATTTTGAAAAAAATTCCAAAATATTCTCGATTTACTAAAATGTCCTAAATACCACAGTTGAAAAAATTACTAAAATGCCCTTGGTTCATAAAATTTCCATACTACCCACGCTTTTATCAAGATTCTCTTACCTTACAAATATCCAAAACCCTATTTTTACAAAATATTAAGATACCCCGATTTGGAAAAAATTACGAAAATTAGCCCTGATTTGTAAAATGACCAAATTACCCCTAACCTGTACAAATGACCAAAATACCCTTAGAGAGGACAACTACCGAAGTACCCTCAAATTAGAAATCTTTAAAAATACCCTTGTTTTGAAAAGTCACCAGGAACCATGTTTTACGAAAAATTACCGAAATGACCTTGGTTTGTAAAATTACAAAAATACCCCTAGTGCATAAAATTACCATTTCACTCTTGAAATTTTTCCAGCAAGTATTTTAATTTTGTAAAATATCAACAATCTCTATTTTGCAACATTTTCAAATACCTTAATTTGGAAAAAAAATTACCAAAATACCCCTATAGGATAAAATTACGTAAATACCCCAAGGTAGTGAAAACAACAAACAACGACAACTACAACATTTCTCTGTAATGAACGCAAGTTCATGTATGTGATTGAATGAATGATCTGAGACTATATGTGAATGAATTCAAAAGAACTACCCCTTAAAACTATTGAACATAAGACTGTACATGATACATCAGTGGAACAAAACTAATCTATAAAATTCTTTAATCAGATAAACGCAAATTAGAAGTATGAATTCAAGGGACGTGGTAGAACGTATGAGGCCGTGGTAGAGGCCAAATGATGCGTCGAGAAACATTAGATCGGGTCAAGGATCTGAAAATGAAATGCCACCACCACCACCGTCGATGTGGAATATCGAGATTAGGAGGGGATGACGCAGGTCTGAGCGATCTCGGGTCTTGAAAAGGTGGTGGAGCGGTGGAGGCATGGGAGCTCGAAAGTCGATTACTGGCGACTCGAGCCAATGGAGCTAAGGTGTTTTCGCGGTGTATCTGGCGTGGCACCCAAAGATCACCGAGTATTGGTTGGAGGCGATCGGCGATTATGGATGAGCTCGATTTATCGCCGAGGAAAAGCGAAAGGGTTGGTGTCGCTTCTCGCGATGAGTCATATCAATGGTGGCTCACGGTTTGGGATGGTGTTACGGTGAGGAACTCACTTGGGATTATGCTAAGGGCATACCGTAAGAAGTATGTTGGTACTCATTACATCGATGCGAGAGGAAGGCATTTAGAAATTTGGTTCAAGGAACAAGTCCATGGCGATCTGACTAAATTCTAAGGTCGAGCCGTTATGCTCGAGGCATAGTGTCAAGCGAGCATGAGCGGTGTGTCCGGTTCGAGGACGGCCGAGGATGATTTGAGGCTGTTGATAGCTCCAAGAAGAGCGAAAGTTTCTTGTGTTGGTAGAGAAGGCTAAGGTAGCGAGGGTATCAAGGATTCGTAAGGCGTAACACCGTCGAATAAGGCGTAAGAGAGGCTTTGGATCTTCGTGGTCTTCTAGGAATGAGCAAAGAGGGCTAGAGTTAATGGGCCACGAGGTCGAGGTCGCTCTTGGAGGCGATGTCGTACTTGTGCCCAATGTGGGAAGAAGCATTTAGGAGAGTGTTGGAAGAAGACGGGAGGATGCTTCAAGTGTGGGTCCAAAGACCACATGATTAAGGATTGTCCTGTGAGAACCGGAGGGGGACGACCAGTAAGTCAAGGTCCTAATCAGGCTAGAAGAGGTGGGCGAGAGCCTCAGCAGGTAGTGGTTGAATGGTAGAAAACGGTGTTGGTAGAGGACGAGGAACACCGAGCTGAGGTGTTGGTAACACGGAGGCCAGGCAGCCGAGTTTAGTGTATGCAGTTCATCGGAGGGAGGACGGAGACGCACCGTACGTCATAACCGGTATGTTCCTTATATTTGGCAAGCCTTATGTTGCTTTGATTGATGTGGGCTCGACCCATTCTTATGTTGCATGTAGAGTATTGAAACTCTAGGAATAGCCTATGAACTATCTAGTAGGAAGATGACTGTAGTAAGCCCACTAGGTCAAACCGTAGTAGTGAACAAGATATTTTGGAGTGTGCCTTTGGTGCTTCAGGGAGCGGTATTTCTTGTCGGCTTAATGGAATTACCCTTCAGGGAATTTGATCTTATACTTGGTATGGACTGGCTAGTGGAGCATCAGGCTGTATTGGATTGTGCAGCCAAACGAATGGAGTTAAGGACCCCAAAGGATGAGGTGATAGTTATGATAGGAGAAAGAAGGAACTACTTGTCTAACGTAGTTTCTGCTTTGAAGGCTGATAAGATGGTACGGAAAGGGTGCAAGGCATTTTTGGCCTTTATTAGTGTGTTGGATGCGAAAGAGGAGTTAGAACCGTAAGGGAGTTTGTAGATGTTTTTTCGGAAGAGTTACCTAGAATACCCCCGGATAGGGAAGTGGAGTTCAGAATCGACATCTTTGCCAGTGCACAGCCTCGTGTCAATTGCCCGTCTGAGTAATGGCACCAACGAGTTGGTTGAGCTCAAGGCTCAGATCCAAGAATTACTAGACCGTGGGCTTATTCGACCCAGTGTGCCTCCATGGGGAGCACCGGTCTTGTTTGTGAAGAAGAAGGACGGAACTATGCGTATGTGCATAGATTATCGCCAGTTGAATAAGCTGACCATCAAGAACAAGTATTTGTTGCCAAGGATAGACGACTTGTTCGATCAGCTTAAGGGGGTCGCAGTATTCTCAAAGATAAATCTAAGGTTTGGATATCATCAGCTTAAGGTGAAGGAGGCTGATATCCATAAGACGGCTTTTCACACAAGGTACGGGCATTATGAGTTCTTGGTAATGCTATTCAGATTGACAAATGCCCCAGCCGCGTTTATGGACTGATGAATCGGGTTTTCCAACCCTATCTGGACTGATTTGTTGTTGTGTTCATAGATGATATCTTAGTGTATTCAAGTGCAGGGAAGAACACGATGAGCACCTCCGAGTTGTGTTGCAAGTGTTGAGGAGAAGAGTTTCACGCCAAATTCAAGCAAGTGTGAATTTTGGCTTAAGGAGGTTACGTTTTTAGGACATGTGGTATCTGTTTGAAGGAATAAGGTGGATCCTCGGAAGATTGAGGCGATTTTGGATTGGAAACCCCTAAGTCTGTGGCGAAAGTTTGGAGTTTCTTAGGATTAGCAGGCTATTACCGAAGGTTCGTGGAAGGGTTCTCGTCGATAGCCGCGCCTCTGACAAAGTTGTTGAGAAAGGAAGTGCTTTTCGTATGGACCGATAAGCAACAGGAGAGCTTTGAGAAGCTTAAGAGGGTCTTGACCGAAGCTCCAGTTTTGATTCAGACTGAGGTAGGGAAGGATTTTATAGTGTACTGTGATGCTTCCCATACAAGATTGGGAGGTGTCCTTATGTAAGATAGGAAAGTAGTCGCTTATGCATCTCGACAGCTAAGGCCACATGAGGTTAACTACCCGACGCATGACTTGGAATTGGTGGCAGTGGTCTTTGCTCTTAAAGTATGGAGGCACTATCTTTATGGAGAGAAGTCAGTGATCTACACAGACCATAAAATCCTTAAGTACCTGCTGACTCAAAAGGAGTTGAACCTGAGACAGCAAAGGTGGGTGGAATTATTGAAGGACTATGACTATTCTATAGAGTATCACCCGGGCAAGGCGAATGTGGTGGCAGATGCCCTAAGTCGAAAGGTAGTGATGGATCTGAGGGCGATGTTCACACAGTTGAACTTATATGATGATGGAAGTCTGCTGGCAGAATTGTAAGTCAAACCGACATGGTTGAATGAGGTGAAGGAAAGTCAGTTAATGGATGAAGATCTAAGTGCTAAGTTACGACAAGTGCAGAATGGAGAGTTAGAGGGTTATGGTGTTAATGATGAGGGAGTATTGTGCTTCAAGGGTAAAGTCTGTATGCCGAAAGACGAGGAGCTTAGGCAAAGAATTCTTTGGGAATCGCATAGTAGCCCTTATGCTATGCATCCCGGAGGTAGTAAATTGTACAGAGATCTAAGGGAATAGTTTTGGTGGCCTGGTCTTAAGCGGGAAGTTACCGAATATGTTGGCAAGTGTTTGACGTGTCAGCAAGTTAAGGCTAAACATCAAGTTCCATCAGGATTGCTTCATCCGCAGTGGAAGTGGGAGAGAATTACCGTGGACTTCGTTAGTGGGCTTCCCCTTGCGCCTACTAAGAAGGACTCGGTATGGGTGATAGTGGATCGGCTGACAAAGTCCGCGCATTTTATTCTAGTGCGGGTTAACTATTCTCTACAAAAGCTAGCAAGATTGTATGTAGCGGAGATTGTAAGGTTGCATAGAGTGCCGGTGTCAATTATCTCGGATAGGGATCTGAGGTTCACGTCTCGATTTTGGAAAGCTCAACATCAGGCTTTAGGCACCAGACTGGACTTCAGTACGGCTTTTCATCCACAGTTAGACGGTCAATCTGAGCGAGTAATACAAGTGTTGGAGGATATGCTAAGAGGCTGTGTGATAGACTTCAGAGAAAGTTGGGAAGAATATTTGCCTTTAGCAGAATTTGCTTACAACAATAGCTATCAGGCCAGTATTAAAATGGCACCGTACGAAGCGCTGTATGGACGGAAGTGTCGCACTCCTACGTGTTGAACGAAATTAGGGGAACGTCAGATTTTGGGTTCAAAAATTGTGGCAGAATCCGAGGAGAAGGTTAAGATAATTCGGGCAAGGTTGAAAGAGGCGTCTGATAGGCAAAAGTCATATGCAGATCTCAAACAAAAGGAGATCAAATTTGCTATGGGAGATCAAGTGTTTCTCAAAGTTTCGCCTTGGAAGAAGGTGATAAGATTTGGTCGCAAAGGGAAGCTAAGTCCAAGGTTCATAGGACCTTATCGGGTATTAACGCGAATTGGACCGGTGGCATACCAGTTGGAGTTACCTCCAAAACTGAAGCAGATGCACGACGTATTTCATATTTCCATGCTACGCTGATACCGATCGGATCCATCTCATGTAGTTTCAGTTGAAGAGGTGGAGCTGAGACCAGATCTGTCTTATGTGAAAGAGCCAATTCAGATTCTGGAATAAGATGTGAAGGTGCTTCAGAGGAAGTCGGTCCCTGTGGTCAAGGTGTTGTGGCATAACCATGGATCGGAGGAAGCTTCTTGGGAGCCAGAAGAAGCGGTCTGACAGCAGTACCCCCACCTATTCTAGCCATGTAATTTTGAGGTCAAAATTATTTTAAGGGAGTAGAACTGTAATATCCGGGATTTATGGCCTATGCATTTTTGCTTAAGTATGTGTGAAAGCATGTTTATGTGTTCTAAATTGTGTGGCATGAATTTTGGAAACTTTAAAGTGTAGTAAATGCCTTAGAAATTATTCGATTTTTTTTTAATTTAAAAAAGAAAGCTAAACCTAAAAGGCCTTAAGAAAATTAGTAGGGGAAATAAGACACTAAATTGGGCTTGTTTAAGTGGCTTGGAGGCACCACTTAGGGCCTTAGTAAGTGGCGCCACAAGCATGGGTGCAAGGCCTAGGTTCGAGTCACAAGGAAGAAAATAAAAGTTTTTATTTTGCTACAAGGTGGAGAGGTGTTGGACGGCAATGGGGCACTGAGTGGAGGTGTGTAGATTAAGTTAAATTTCCTTTTAAAATTCGACCAAGATAAGGGATAAATGATGGATTAATTTTTTTTTATTAATCTTAAATGATGTGATAAGAAAAAGGTGGAATTTGAGAGGAGGATGAGTGTTTAGGCCAAGGATTCCTTGGTGACCAATTTCGATCATAATAGAATTGCTAAAGGGAGGTTTAGAGGTTCTTTTCGGTTTATCTTTCTTTCTCTAGTAGTGGTGCGAAATTGCCTTTGTAGGAGTGTCCATCTTTTCTTTCTTCCTTAGTCTCTCTTGCCAAAATTTAGCCCTCTCTTCACTCTTCTCTCAACTTTTCTTCCATTGTTAAAACCGAATATCCCTCTCAAAGTCCTATGATTGCCGATTCTTCTTAAGCCTCACACTTTTCTTTCTTTTCTTGTGATCCTTAAAGTTTGAAATACTCTTTGATAGCGAATCATCCTAGTGTTCATCAAAAGCTAAACTTGTCGATTCCTATCTAAGTCCACATAGCCAATCTCTCGTGGGTTCAACAAGGATCGATCGACTACTGATTAAGGGTAAGATCCATCGTGATTTGATCTTCAATCTTTTTCTTCTAGCCAAAGCTAAGGACTAATCCCATTAATATTTTAGTTTGTTTGTCGAAAGTTGGAAGGTGAATTTTGGGATTTCCATAGTAGCCGACTTCTAAGGAAACCATTCGGGATTTCAGATCTAAGGTAAGCAAGGTATAAGATTAGGCCGAAGGCCATTTATTTGAATGTTAGAATTGGATCTAACATATATCATGTAGGATTTCGACATCTTCTTAGCCAAGAGACTACTTTCGGGATCTAAAATCGCAAGGTGAGTGACTATGTATATTCGGCTAAGGTCATATTGGTGTTTTAGATCTATTTCTTACTTCGTTTAACTAGTTCAGTGGTTCAGCATCTAGCCAATTGCAAGAAGAGTTATCACAAGGTTTTCGGGATTTGATTAGTAGTGAAATTAGCATCCAGGTAAGATTTTCCTTTGGGATTTGGCTACATAGCCGAATGGCTCTTTGCTAACATGTGTAGGGTTGGCCGAATGTAGGAACTAAGGATCTAGGACGCTAGATTGGGTTTTCGGGATTTTCAATAAACTTGTTAAGTAAATCAGTTGAGTACCCTACACTAAGCCTTAATTAATTTACGGCTATGTTTTGATAAATATGTTACTAAGAATATGTTAAGATGTGGCTAAGAGTATCTTGCAATGGTACAAAGTACTCAGGTGCGTTTACCCACTCCTACTATGAGTATGATATGATCTATGATGGCACATATGTCAATAGTGATAAGAATGTGAAATAAGGCATGATATTGCATGATTTGTTTGACATGGGGCATATGGGTGATATGTAAAGGAGAAGTGAATTTGTGGTTTTATACCCCAATATCCGAATGTGGTGACTTATGTCACGTAATTTGAATGTGGTGACTTATGTCACGAAATCTGAATGTGGTGACTTATGTCACGTAATTTGAATGTGGTGACTTATGTCATGAAATCTGAATGTGGTGACTTATGTCACAAAATAATTATCTGGTGGCTATGCCACAAATTTTATAAGAGGCGATGACGCCGTCATTGCGATGTGACGCTTTCGATGGTGTGTAGCAGATGGAGGGTTGACTTAGTAGTCCCCACGGTGTGATGGTTGGTACGGGTGATGTGTAGTGGATGGTTTTCTAGGCTTGGGTTCGGGTTTGCATCATGGTTTATATGTGTTTATTATATATGATTTGATATGCCTGAATTTAATTGAGACTTGTATTGGTTGTACACATTGAGTCTGCTTGACTCACCCTTTTGTGGGATTATTTTTGGTGACACACGGTAGATGGACCGAATTCGGTAGGAGCTCGATGGTGGCCATGCATAACTCGTAGATTGTTTATTTTATTAGTTTATTTTTTATTTATTTAAATTTTGAATTATTTGGGTTTTATTTGATGTAATAAGGCCATAAGTATTAAATTGTCTATGCATGCATTTAAACTACTTAGTATGATACGACATTTATCGATTTGAAGTTAAAGTTAATTTTATTAAATATAAATATTAATTTTTTTGACACCTAATCAACACGGGTTTTAATTTTGAACCCGACCCAAATCAACTGTTTTCAAAAACACACAAGTTTTTGGCGAAGCCCAAATAAGATTCGAATGGTTTTTCTCTAGAAGCATGCCAGATCCGGTCAGGGCTTGTGGGCCGGGTTTGGGGTGTTTCAAGACCTATGAGTAAGTCATTTCCGTCTCAGTCAAAGAAATCTAAAGAAATGTACTCTCGTTTGAATGTTTCAGCAGGGTATTCATACTGAGATCGTGGGAAGCAACATTCGAGTTTTAAGTCTCAGGCTACTTCAATGGCAAGTGTGGGTAATATGAGGTCTAACAGACCCGAATGTCAACATTGTAGAAGAAGACATCCCAGTGAGTGTAGGGTGAATGACCAAGCTTGTTTCAAGTGTTGTTCTCAATAGCATTTTATCCGAGATTGCACTGAAATAGAAGAGAAAGAAAAATTTTAGAGTGTGAAGCTGAGTAATACTACTAATAGAGGTAGGCCACTGAGTAAAGGTGTGATGAAAGATACAACCGTGAGATCCGAAGCTCAAGCACCTGCTAGAGCCTATGCCATCTGTGCTCACGAAGAAGCGACATCTCCCGATGTTATCACTGTACTTTTTCTCTCTATAATACTAATGTAGTTGCATTGATTGATCCTAGATCGACTCATTCTTATGTTTGTGTGAAATTGGTAACTAGTAAGAACTTGCTTGTTGAATTTACTAAGTTTGTGATTAGAGTGTCAAACCCCTTGGGTAAACATGTACTAGTTGATAGAGTTTGCAAGAATTGTCTATTAATGATTCGAGGTCACTGTTTTCTGGCAGATTTAATGTTGTTGTCATTTGATGATTTTGATGTTATTTTGGGCATGGATTGGTTGACATTTGATGATGCCATAGTGAACTGTAAAAGAAAGATTATTGAATTGAAATATGAAAATGGTGAAATTCTTCAGATTGATTCAGATGAACCGGGTGAGTTACCTGTTGTAATTTCTTCCATGTCTGCCCAAAGATATGTAAGGAAAGGCTGTGAAGCTTATCATGCTTATGTGTTGAATACAAAAGAGTCTGAATTGAGAAATGAATCAGTGTCGATAGTTTGTAAATATCTGGATCTGTTCCCAGAAGAATTGCCTAGGTTACCACCAGTTAGAGAAGTTGAGTTTGGCATTGACTTAGTACCAGGGACCTCGTCGATATCTATTGCTCCGTATAGAATGGCTCCGACCAAATTGAAAGAGTTAAAGACTCGATTACAATAGTTGATGATAAAGGTTTTATGAGACCAAGTTATTCTCCTGTGGTGCTCCGGTATTATTAAGTAAAGAAGAAAGATGGTTTATAAGACTTTGTATAGATTACCGATAGCTTAATAAGGTAACCATTAAGAAAAAGTATCCTTTGCCGAGGATTGATGATTTATTTGACCAACTGAAAGGAGTGGCGATTCTCGAAGATAGATTTGAGATTTGGTTACTATCAGTTGAGAGTAAAAGAGTCGGATGTGCCGAAAACCGCTTTGAGAACAAGGTACGGACACTATGAATTCCTTGTTATGCCTTTTGGGTTAACAAATGCTCCTGCAGTTTTTATGGACCTAATGAATTGAATCTTTAGACCGTATTTGGACAAGTTTGTGGTTGTGTTTATTGATGATATTTTGATTTATTCTCATCATGAGTTCGAGCATGCCGAACACTTGAGAACTATTTTGCAGACTTTGAGAAATAAGAAGTTGTATGCTAAGTTCAGTAAAAGTGAGTTTTCACTCTGAGAAGTCAGATTTTTAGGACATATTGTCTCAGGTGGTGGCATTCGGGTTGATCCAAGTAAGATTTTAGCAATTGTTGATTGGAAACTGCCAAGGAATGTATTTGAAGTTAGAAGCTTTTTGGGCTTAGCTGGTTATTATCGACGTTTTGTCAAAGGATTTTCAATGAGTGCTACTCCAATAACCAAGTTGTTGCAAAAAGATGTTAAATTTGAATGGTCCAAAAAATGTCAACAAAGTTTTAAGAAACTGAAAGCATTATTACTGAGGCACCGATTTTAGTACAACCTGAACCAGGAAAAGAATTCATAATCTATAGTGACGCGTCACTAATGGATTGGGATGTGTGTTGATGCAAAAGGGAAAAGTGATAACTTATGCCTCGAGATAGTTGAAATCACACGAGAAGAATTATCTGACGTATGATTTAGAATTAGCTGCTATTGTGTTTGCCTTGAAAATTTGGAGACATCATCTGTACGGTGAGAAATGTCATATTTTTACTGATCATAAGAGCTTGAAGTACTTGATAACTCAAAACTTTTTGAAGTTACGACAATAAAGATAGCTTGAGTTACTGAAAGACTATGAGTTGGTGATTGACTATCATCCGGGTAAAGCGAACGTGGTCACCGACGCCTTGAGCAGGAAATCTTTGTTCACTTTGAGAGCGATGAATACACAATTGACTTTGTCCAATAATGGTTCGATTATAGCCGAGTTGAGAGCTAGGTCATTGTTCCTTCATCGGATTTGTAAAGCTCAAAAATGTGACAGTGATTTGCAAGCTAAGAGAGCTCAGTGTGAATTGGGCAGGGATTCAAATTTTCATATCAGATCTGATGGTTGTTGATTTTTCGAGGTAGAATATGTGTACCAAAAGATGACGAACTTATTCTGACAATTCTCCGTGAGGCACATAATGGTTGCTTGTCTATACATCCGAGTAGTACGAAAATGTATAACAATTTGAAGACATTGTATTGGTGGTTAGGTGTGAAACGAGATATTTTAGAGTTTGTTTCGAGATGTTTGATTTGTCAACAAGTAAAAGCTGATCACCAAGTGCATTCGAGTTTACTTCAACCAGTGATGGTACCCGAATGGAAATGGGACAGGATTACGATGGATTTTGTAACGGGATTGCATTTGACTCCGAAAAAGAAAGATGTCGCATGGGTTGTGGTTGACTGATTGATGAAATCAACTCATTCTATACCGCATTTAACCGACTACTCCTTTGGATAAGTTAATTTGAATTGTACATTTCTGAGATTGTGAGATTGTACGAGGTGCATGTTTCTATTATTTCGGGTAGAGATCCATGGTTTACTTCTTGATTTTGGAAAAAGTTACAAGAGGCTTTGGGTACGCAATTAAATTTTAGTACTGCATTTCATCCGTAAACCGATGGCCAATCTAAAAGAACGATTCAGATTCTTGAAGATATACTTCGATGTTGTGTTCTGGAATTCGAAGGTAGTTGGGGGAAATATCTACCATTGATCGAATTTGCATTTAACAGCAGTTTTCAGTCGAGTATAAAGATGGCACCTTGTAAGGCATTATATGGCCACAAGTTTTGAACACCTTTGTATTGGATCGAGCTAGTGAGAAATAGATTCACGGGGTTGACTTGGTTAAGGAAACTGAAGAAAAAGTAAAGGTAATCCGAGATTGCTTGAAAGCCACTTCAGATCGACAAAAGTCATATGCAGACTTGAAAAGAAAAGAGATCGAATTTCAAGTCGGTGACAAAGTCTTTCTGAAAGTATCTCCATGGAAGAAGATTCTAAGATTTGGCCGTAAAGGCAAGTTGAGTCCACGTTTCATTGGACCATATGAAGTTATTGAAAGAATAGGGCCAGTGGCATATCGGTTATCTTTACCGACAGAGTTGGAAAAGATCCATAATGTGTTTCATGTGTCTATGTTGTGACGTTATCGATCAGATCCTTCACAAGTGATTTCTTTGATAGAGGTTGAGATTCGACTAGATATGACTTATGGTAAAGAGCCAATCAAGATTTTGGCTCGGGAAGTTAAACAGTTGAGAAATAAAAGTATAGCCCTAGTGAAAGTTTTCTATCAAAGACACAGTGTGGAAGAGGCTACGTGTGAACCTGAGGAAGCTATGTGAAAACAATACCCAAACCTATTCTCTGGTAAGATTTTCGGGGATGAAAATCCATAAGGGGGAAGAGTTGTAACAGCTTGATTTTGGGCCTAGTAGGAATAGTGGTTTCAGGACCACAATTCTGACGTAGCAGAGTTCATTTTTTTTATATTTTTATGGTCTACAGTTTCACGGAATGATTTCGTGACAATTTCGTTTGAAAATTTTGACGTTTGGGCACTCAATTTAGTCAAAAGGACTAAATTGTAAAAAGTGAAAAAGTTGAGTTCTATTTTTTAAAGGTGCCCAATTGCTATGAGATTTTAAATTAGAGGTCATTAAATGGTAATTAGACCATTTTACCTTAAGTTGGACAAAAATAGACATGAGGTAAGAGAATTTTAGTGTTTTGAAAAAAAGGGCATTTTAGTCATTTGGTAAATAAAAGAATAAAAAGGAAAAATAAAGCCAAAATTTGCTCATCTTTCTTCAACCTTGGCCGAAACATGGGAGAACACCATAGCTAGGGTTTTGTCATCTTTCAAGCTTGATTGTAAGTACATCCTAGCCTATTTTTAATGGTCTTTATGTTTTTGAAGTCGTTATCATCCGATCTATCTATTTCTACCATTAATTTAAGAAAATATCAAGGTCTAGAGTTTGTCCCATGTTGGATATTTGTGTATTTTGATGTCTAGTGGTGGATTATGCATGTTTGATGTGTGATAAACAACTTTTGTTAGATGGTTTTTTATGAAAATGTCAAAATGACCTATTTGTAAAAAGATTATAAAATGTGTGTAAAAGTGTGATTAAATGAAAAATGTGGACTGCTATAAGTATAAAAGAGGACCGGCTAGGCTTGGGAATCGAAAAAATTGAATATATTTCATTTTTCGAGCCTAGGGGCAAAATAAATTTTAGTGCCAAAATTGTAATTTTGTCATACTATGATTTTTGGACTGAATTGAATAATGTGAATAATAAATGAGTTAAATTTGCTATTATAGATCAAGAGAAATGAGGTTTGGACCTAGATCGGGAGAAAAACAAAGTATTTGACGATTTGGTCCCATTCCTACTATTTTTGTATCGAGGTAAGTTCGTATGTAAATAATGCATTGTTTTATTTATGTTCTAAATGCTTCAATATTGTATGAATTATGAAAGACTCCTTGAACGTAATCAACAAAGTTCAAAAAGCGAGAAATCCCAGATTAACCTTAGGAATAGTTAGGATACAAATGTCATGACATTAAGGTTATTGAGATTTCGTGTAAAACCATATCCAGGATATGGCATCGATATGAGACTTTGTGTAAGACCATAGATGGGCTATTGGCATTGATATGAGATCCCATGTAAAACCATATCTGGGATATGGCATTAGTATGGTACTGTGAATGCGAGATGTCCCGAGTATCCTCTAGTTTTCCAAGTGGTTCAACGGGTAGTTCGATAGAAATGTTAATGTTGGGAAAGACTTTGGTATGTTGCACTTGGGTAAAGGTATGTACATAAGACTCATGCTTAATGAGATCGATATGTGATGAACCCTCAGTAAGTTTTTGATAGAGTAAGTTTGACTATGAGAATTATAGTGACATTTATGTTAATTTACATCATGTTAATTATGTGTTAAATGTGTGTTATAATGCTTATTATTTGTATAGGAACTTACTAAGCTTTAAAGCTTACTGCCCTTTCTTTTCCCTTGTCTTATAGTGTCACCAAGCTAGCTCAGAGATCAGAGATTGTCGAAGATTCACTCACACTATCAACATATCATTTTGGGTACCGATGAATTTAACATTTTGAGTTATAGCATGTATAGGGACTTGGTTATTTTGTTATGCGACTTAATTGATTTGGACCAAATGTGTTGGCTAATGTTGGTTGGTAATTCATTTTGTAAATGGCCTTTGAAAGTGGCTAATATCGATTTAGGTATATATATACAATTGATGATGCCTTTCATGGAAGAGGAAGTTTGCATGGTATGAGTTGTAAGCATGTGATGTTTGTATGTGATAAATGGTGGTATGTGATGGAAGTGTTGAAGTCTGGGATGTGGTTGATTTGATTGTATGTATATGCTTGGATTAGTGTTATATTTTATGGTGTAGGTATGTGGATTAAAGGGTAGCAAAAGGGCTTGGTAAATAGCTTTATTTTTGTCCACGCAGGTTGTAACACCCCTTACCCGTGTCCGACAACGGGACTGGATGTGAGGCGTTACCATGCTTAACCTTACTTGAACGTGTAGTAACGGGCTATAACATTTCGTTCAAAACACATTTCTTGCTCATTTTTTACCCATGTGGCCCTAAACATACCTCCGAGAGGTTTTGGGATTTAACCGAGGGCTATTACGAATTTGAAAAACTTTTCATCAAAAAAGGGGCCACACCCCCTTGTTGAACTAGGGACACGCCGATGTGCCCCTAAAACATGCCCGTGTCTTCCACCCGTGGTCGAAACTGACTAATTTCACACGGCCTTGACACACCTGTGGCCCTAGCCTGTGTGCCAAACATTGTCATTCTGACTTATCCACACGGTCTAGACACACGCCCGTGTGCTTCAGTCACATGGCGATTTAAATTTCAAATGCAAGGTGCAGACTTCACAAGGCCTGGGCATACGCCCATGTTCTAGCTGTGCCTCCCACACGGTCTAGACACTCGCCTGTGTGTCTACCCATGTGGACAATTAATAGGCTATCTACCAAGCCATTTTGCCACTCTACATCGCACACACAAACTCCAATTCAAATCATTCCAATTTAAAAGATGACCAATTAATATCTCTAGGAATTTAAGAAATCGAGACATACACAAGAGCATACACTTCATGAAATTTACCTTCATTGAGCAAAAGGATTTGCCAAGTATTAGCCTAACTCAAGACCATTTACAAAATTACTTTAGTAACATACATAGCCAACACTTTGGCTAACAATTACAAATTAACAAAATACTCGAGTCCTATACATGCCATACTCAAAATAAGTCTAAATTGTTATACCAAAGTGATGCCGATAGTGTGATTCCGAGCTCTGACGTCCAATGATCCTCAAGCTAACTTGGTGAAACTACAAGGAAAAGGGAAAAGAGAAGAGTAAGCATATAGCTTAGTAAGTTTGCATGAAACTCTAGGATGACAGTTTACTCAAGCTATAATCATTCATATCATGAAACAATGGCGACATAGCACAAATGAATAAAAGTACTTACTCGTACTTATTCACACTTATTCTTACTTACTCTTACCCATCTCATGTCAATATGATCTGGTAACTTTTATTTACTAAAGATACTTGTATCACTGAATCATGTAGTTTAGCATATTTGCTAACATAGACATAAACTCACATCTTTATCATTCATACCATGAACATCACTCAAGGCCATCCATAAATAGACTTGGATCTAGGCCAACTCTCATACTTGACTCTTTTGCTTATGAATAGATTGGATCACCATGAATCATTCAAGCTTAACATACATAAGATTTGATGCCAATGCTATATCCCGGATATGGTCTTACATGGGATCATTCCTTAGTGCCGACGCCATATCCCAGATATGGTCTTATACGGGATCTCATAACTCGATGTCGATGCCATGTCCCAAACATGGTCTTATACGAGATCATACTTAGATGCCAATGCCATATCCCGGATATGGTCTTACACGAGATCATTCTTTGGTGCCGAAGCCATATCCCTAATATGGTCTTATACGGGACCTTTCCTTTCTCATATGCATACGTAGGTAATATACTTATTCCAAAACTATAACCGGAACTACAATTTAGCCTATTCTCATCGTTTACTCATCGATACTTTATAGCTTGATTTCGTTCACAATAACATGCATTAACATAATAATGAACGATTTTAAATATCGAACATTATGAAATACTAATTTCATACAAACTTACCTCGAATCTCAAAATGTGTCTCAGTGCTCGATTTAGTCTTCAACTTTGTTCTTGCCTCGGTTTCGATCTGAGCTTCGTGTTTCTTGTTCTATAATAATAAATTTCTCTTGTTAAACACATGCATTGACTAAATCGACTCATAATTCATATTTTAGCAAAATTACAATTTTGCCCTTAAACTTTCACATAATTACACTTTCGCCCCTAGGCTCGAAAAATTATTTTCATTCAACTTTCTTACATTTCAAGCCTGGCCGAATCATTTTCTCAACTATAAAAACATTAAATTCCCACTATTTCACTCATGTATGACCATTTTTTATAACTTTACAAATTGGTCCTTTTAATGCATCTTTCATGAAAATCACTTAGAAAAAGATCAATCCTAGCTTGAAAATACATGCATGTCATACATGGGTAAATTTTTTAACATCAACCCTAGCTCAACATATGGCTAGAAATAGCTAAACCGAGCTACGAGGGTTTCAAAAATACGAAGAACATTAAAAACAGGGCTAGGATACACTTACTTTAAGCTTGAAAATGAACAAAACCCTAGCTATGGAGTCCTTTCAAAGTTCGGCACCATGGGGGAGAAGATGGACATGATTTTTGGCTTATTTTCCCTTTCTATTCTTTAATTAAGCAAACGATCAAAATGCCCTTAATGACCCTTTCTTAAGATTTTTCCTTCCCATGTACATTTTTGTCCATCATCAAATATAATGGTCTAATTGCTAAATAAGGACCTCTAGGATTTTTCATAACTCTATTTCATACTTGAGCCTTCTAAAATCTCACATTTTCTATTCTTTTCAATTTAGTCCTAATGGACAATTTATTCACTAATTAATAAAATTTCTTCATGTGACTTTCACACAATCATGCAAATACCTCATAAGCCTTGTAAAATCATTTAAACACATATTTTCTACTTTGGATTTGTGGTCTGGCACCACTATTTCGACTAAGCCCTAAATCGGGCTGTTACACGGGTAGGCACACGGGCGTGTGTCTAGGCCATATGTGACACACGGCTTGCCCCATGGGCGTGTGTTCCAGCCATGTGTCCCCTGCACCTTAATTGCTGCAAAATAGAATGCTTAGTAACGAGCACACGGGCAGAGACACGGGCAAGTGTCTCAGCTGTGTGGACGGTACGGCCTCAAACACGGGCATGTGCCCTAGTCATGTGAAGTCTGTACCTATTTTATGAAAAATTATGAAAATTTAATCAATCACATGGCCTAAGCACACGGGCGTGTGACTTGGCCATGTGACCTCAATATGATGATGTCATAAATAGAAAGCTCCCTAAATTAAACACGGCCTGAAGCACGGGCGTGTCCCAAACCCACACGGGCATGTGACCCCTTTTACATGAAATATTTTCTAAGTTTCCCAAAAGTTTGCAAAGTTCTTGGTTTAGTCCCGAACCACTTTCGATGCATGTTTTGGGCCTCATAAGCTCGTGATGTAACACCCCTAACCCCTATCCCTTATCGGATTAGGGTTAAAGGCATTATCGAACAAATCAAAAACGTCCATTATATTTCATTCATTTCATTCATCAATCATACACACAATGTCCCTTAAGTGAGTCATCGAGACCCTAAGCATGCTTATAAACCGAGTCGGGACTAAAACGAAACATATACAAAAGTTCTCAAAAACTTAAAAACTTTTCTAAAATACAGAGGATACAAGCCCGTGGGAGCCAATCGTGTGCCCTCCACGGCTGCTAGACACACCTGTGTGTCCTCCCATGGTTAAACCTGACTACACACCATGGCCACCAAGCACGCCCGTGTACCTTGACCGTGGCCAATCCTTCCAAAGCAACACGACTATCAAGCACCCCTTTGTGCTAAGGCCGTGTGCTACTAAGCCATATACTGACTTTCTCACATGGCTTCTAGGCACGCCTATGTGCCATGGCCGTGTGACATTATAGGTCATTTGCAAGACCTAAATGCCACCCAATTGGGTCATACCTACAAGCAATATTTACCAAATCATATCATGCATATATGGCAACCAAAAACATACCGAATTGACCAATCAATCTATACATTCAATACCAATTTCATTCATGCCAAATTACAAAACTAAAACTCATATCATCACAAGTATAATTCATCCAAAACTTACTCAAAAACTTGATCATTTCTTGTGCTCCAAACCATACCAAAAATATGCATCATATAACTCATTCATTCAAGCATTTTATCAACTCAAAACTAGCCAAAACCATGGCTAAGTTCACTTCATAAACATTTACACATATCTAGCTTATACATGTCATATCTAGCTATATACATTGTTCAAAGAGTACCAAAAAGAGTTTAGTAGTGTGATAACGATCCTTGACGGTCCTGAGCCTTCAATAGCTTTGACGACCTATGAAACAGAGAAAACAGACACACAGAGTAAGCTTTCCAAAATCTTAGTAAGACAATATACAAACTAACTTAGCATAGAATGTATATTATGCAAGTAGATACATTGGCACATCCCAAACACTTAGCATACTATCACAAATGTGCTTTGGTTCATATACTTGTGACCACATTTGCCATATTCACAATTCAATAATAATATGTATACATAGCTCTTTCATAATCATTCTTGCATCTCATTCACATTCTCATATTTAATCTTACTTCTCTTCAAATCAAAATCATATAGGTACATACCTTTTGATACACACTTGTGTATATATATCAAACGTACTTGAATCAGACATTTGTTCACTTAATTTATCATAGCTCGGATTTGCAATTCATATCATAGACTTGCCTATTGAACCAATAGGAATCTAGTAGGATGCTCAGAAAACTCAAAATGGTCGTACAAAGCCAAAGTCCCAGACGAGGTCTTATATGCACTTGGATATCGATGCCACTGTCCCAGGTAGGGTCTTATACGAATCAACACGATGCCGATGTCCCAGACATGGTCTTACATGTAAAACTCATATCGATGCCAATGTCCCAAACGTGGTCTTACTCGTAAAGCTAGTATCAATGCCTACGTCCCAGACGTGGTCTTACACGAATCTCAAATCTACGCCAATGTCCCTGACGTGGTCTTACATGATTAAATAGAACAAATACATATGTCATGACATAGCTAATCCTATCTCTTTCTAGGTTCGTACGGGACTTCTCGGACATTGTCACTATATCGAACTTATCTCAGAATTCATATGCATAACCTCTCATAAGCATTCATTATCAACATTAGTCATATGAGCAACCACAATTTCATAAAAATACATTTATTTGCATAGTGACTTACCTTGAATTCAATTTATCGGAATGGAAACGGCTACTCGGTTACTTTTGCTTTCCCGCGATCTAAGTCCGTTTTCCTCAGTTCTTGATCTAAACATATTCAAAATTAATCCTTTTATTCACTAATTCTTTCAATTCAGTCCAAACACATATATTTAGGGCTATTTACAAATTAACCCTCATATTTGCACAATTGATCAATTTAGTCCATTTTTCTCAAAACATCAAATTTACAAAATCAATCCATACTCATGCTTAGCCGAATGTTCCTACATCTCATACAAGCCCATATTTTTCATCAAATTTGCAATTTAGTTCCTCAAATTACTATTTTTTACAATTTATCCCTTTTTAGCTAAATTAATCAAAACTTCAAGAACATAACATGTTCATTTAGCTCAAATCTTTCATTTAACAACTAAGCTCATCACAAAGCTTAACATAACATCAATGGCATTTCTCATGAACAACATCAATTCATCAAATTGAGACATGGGCTTGATAGTATACAAAGCAACGATTGCAAAAACGTAGAAATTATCAAAAACCAAATTCAAAACTTGCCTTAATTTGAGCTTACAATAGTCGAATGCCCAATCTTCATATTTCTTTCCCTTTTTCTTTATATTTTTGGCTAGAATGGACGAACACATCCACTAGCTCTTTCATTTGTTTTATTAGTGATATATAATTAATCCATTTACTAAAATATCCATCCAATTAATAATTATAACAAACATGTAATAAGGACATATTTGACTTTTATTCATCCACTAACTACATAGTGGTCTATTTGCTTCATAAGGCCTTTTCTTTTAAAAGCCACAACACATTGGTATTTAACAAATATTATGCAACTTTCACATTTAATGTAATTCAATCCTTTTTATCAAATTAAGCACACAGACGAACAATTTAACTCACAAAAATTTACTACACGCTTAATCAGATATCAATGGCATAGAAAATAATATTAAAATATTTTACAGACTCGAATTTGTGGTTCCGAAACCACTGTTCGACTAGGGTATAAACTGAACTGTTACAATTCTCCTCCCCTTAGGGATTTTTGTCCCCAAAAATCTTACCGTTAAACAGACGTCGGATATTGCTATCTCATTGAGTCCTCAGGCTCCCACGTAGCCTCTTCTATTCCATGTCGATTCCACAGTACTACTAACGAAATTTTCTTGTTTCTCAACTCTTTCACTTCATGGGCTAAGATACGGATCGGTTCCTCTTCATACGTCATATCAGATTGGATTTCAATTTCAGATGAGGCAATCACATGTAACGGTTCGAATCGATATCTACGGAGCATTGAAACATGAAATACATTATGAATCTTTTCTAACTCAGATGGCAAGTTTAATCTATATGCAACAGGCCCGACAAGTTCAATGATCTCATACGATTCGATGAATCTCGGACTCAATTTGCCCTTACGTCCGAATCGAAGCACTTTCTTCCAAGGAGACACTTTCAGAAATACTTTGTTGCCAATCTCAAATTCTATATCTTTTCATTTCAAGTCTGCATAAGACTTCTGACGATCACATGTTGCTTTCAAACAATCTCGGATCAGTTTCACTCTTTGTTCTGAATCCTTTATCAAATCAACCCCATGTAGCTTATTTTCACTGAGCTCGGTCCAATACAGAGGTGTACGACATTTATGTCCGTACAAAGCTTCATAAGGTGCCATTTTGATGCTTGACTGAAAACTATTATTGTACTCAAATTCAATCAATGGAATATACTGTCCCGACGAACCATTAAACTCAAGTTTACAGCATCTTAACATGTCTTCAAGAATCTGAATAATTCGTTCAGACTGACCATCTATTTGCGGATGAAAAGCTGTATTGAAATGCAATTTTGTGCCTAAAGCTTCTTGCAATTTCTTCCAAAATCTTGATGTGAATCTCGGATCTCTGTCTGACACTATGGACAGTGGCACCCCGTACAACCTCACAGTCTCAGAAATGTAAAGCTCGGCTAATCTCTCAAGTGAGTAGTTAGATCTTACCGGAATAAAATGGGTATATTTCGTTAATCGATCAACCACGACCCAAATCACATTTTTCTTTCTCGGAGTCAGAGGCAATCCAAAAACAAAATCCATCGTTACTCTATCCCATTTCCACTCAGGAATCAGAATTGGTTGTAACAAACCTGATGGGACTTGATGTTCAGCTTTCACTTGCTGAAGAAATAAACATTTCGAAACAAAGTCAGAAATGTCCCGTTTCATGCCAGACCATTAGTAGTGTCGTTTCAAATCATGATACATTTTAGTAGTTCCCGGATGAACAGATAGAGTACTATTGTGTGCTTTATTCAGAATCAGCTGAATCAACTCCAAATTTCACGAAACACAAATACGATCCCAGAATCTCAAACAATCATCAACAATTTGAAATTCAGATTCGAAATTCAATTCACACTGAGCTCGTTTTGCTAGTAATTCATTATTAGATTTTTGAGCATCACATATTTGCTGTAAAAACAATGGTTTCACATTTAATTCAGCTATCACAAAACTATCATTAGTCAAATCTAACTGGGCATTCAAAACATGTAGTGCAAACAATGATTTTTAACTCAGTGCATCTGCAACAACATTTGCTTTACCCAGATGATATTCTATTACAAGCTCGTAATCTTTCAACAACTCAAGCCATCTTCTCTGACACAGGTTAAAATCTTTCTGAGTCATCAGATATTTCAAACTTTTATGATCTGAAAACACATGACATTTTTCATCGTGCAGATAATGACGCCATATCTTAAGTGTAAATACAATCGCAGCTAACTCAAGGTCGTGCGTCGGATAGTTCTTTTCATGAGGCTTCAACTGTCTTGAGGCATAAGCTACAACTTTGCCTTCTTGCATCAAAACACATCCCAGACCATTTAACGAAGCATCACTGTAAATCAAAAATTCTTTGCCCGATTCTGGTTGTACTAACACTGGAGCTTCTGTTAACAGAGTTTTCAGTTGATCAAAACTTTTTTGACATTTATTAGACCATTCAAATCTAACATCTTTCTGAAGTAATCTAGTCAACGGAGTAGCTATCACTAAAAATCCTTTCACAAATCGGCGATAATAACCAGCTAAACCCAGAAAACTACGGACTTCAGACACATTTCTTGGAGGTTTCCAATCTAGAATAGCAGAATTCTTGCTCGGATCAACACGAATCCCAGAAGTTGACACGATATGTCCCAGAAAACTAACCTCATGCAACCAAAATTCACATTTGTTGAATTTCGCATACAATTACTTTTCTCTTAAAGTTTGCAACATGATTTTCAAATGTTCAGTATGCTCAATCTCTTCCCGTGAATAAATCAAAATGCCGTCAATGAATACAACAACAAATTGATCTAGGTACGGTCTAAAAATTCTATTCATCATATCCATAAAAATAGCAGGAGCATTGGTTAGTCCAAATGGCATAACTAAAAAGTCATAATGTCCGTACCTCATTCTGAAAGAAGTGTTTAGAATATCTGAACCCTTCACTCTCAATTGGTAGTATCCTGATCTCAAGTCAATCTTTGAAAATACAGTAGCTCCTTTTAACTTATCAAATAAGTCATCAATTCTTGGCAACGAATATTTATTTTTTATGGTCACCTTATACAACTGACGATAATCGATGGACATTCTCATCGTGCCATCTTTCTTTTTCACAAACAGAATAGGAGCACCCCAAGGCGAAAAACTCGGTCTAGCAAACCCTCTATCAGTCAATTCTTGCAACTGTGACTTTAACTCTTTCAACTCTGTTGGTGACATTCTATACAGAGCTATCGAAATTGGTGTCGTACCAGACATCAATTCAATACCAAAGTCAACTTCACGAATTGGAGGCAAACCCGGTAACTCTTTAGGGAACACATCAGAAAACTCGCAGACAATAGGTACTGACTCAATTTTCCTTTCAGACATTTTTGAATCAATTACATAAGAAAAATATGCCTCATATCCCTTTTTCACATAACCCTGAGCTTTCAATACCAATGTCACAACAAGCAATCCATTCAAATCATTAGACTCAACCCGCGCAATTTCATTAGTCGGACATCTCAAATCTATTGTCTTTCTTTTGCACTTCACAACAGCATCATGCAAAGACAACCAGTCCATACCCAAAATAATATCAAACTCATGAAATGGCAGAAGCATCAGATCAGCAGGGAAACAGATATCTCTAAACATTAACGGACAGTTCTTGCATACTTT
Source organism: Gossypium rotundifolium (assembly GCA_025506655.1). Taxonomy (NCBI): domain Eukaryota; kingdom Viridiplantae; phylum Streptophyta; class Magnoliopsida; order Malvales; family Malvaceae; genus Gossypium; species Gossypium rotundifolium. The sequence goes on along the minus strand of CP106723.1, from coordinate 67,679,871 downwards.
GTCAACCAAGACACTTTTACCTAAGGGGTTCGATACTTTTATAGCAAACTCAGTAGACTCTACAAGAAAAGTCTTACTGTATACTAAATCCATGCATATATACGAATGCGTAGAACCAGAGCCTATCAATGCAATCACAAAAGTATCATAAAGAGTAAAAGTACCCGTTATAACATCAGGTGATGAAGCTTCCTCACGAGCTTGGATAGCATAAGCTCTGGCAGGCGCTCTAGCTTCAGATCTTGCAACAGTATCTCTCGTAGTCCTCTGACTACCACCAATATTTCTTACATTCTTTGGAGGTCTACCTCTCATAGGTACATTATCAGGTCTCGGATTCTAAACAATCTCTGGCTCGACAGACTCAGAACAATCATTGATAAAATGATCAAGCGATCCACATCTAAAGCAAGCTCTATCGTTTAATCTACAGCTTGCCAAATGCCTTTTTCCACAATGTCTACATTCAGGTCTCTTAGTCCGGACATTACAAACACTGGCCACTGAAGTTGCTGGAGTTTTGGAACTCATTTGCGATCTAGCTCGATTTCTATTCGAATGTCCCACATTATCTCTTGAATGAATTTGATCATCTCGAATCTCTTCAAGC
>CP106723.1:64965311-65177379 GCA_025506655.1 Gossypium rotundifolium | reverse complement strand
ACCAAATTTTTCAATACCCTTAAGGGCGAATATGTATAGGGACTATACAAGCCCTATTCTTTCAATTATTTAGCAAATAAGTCCTCTAAAATTTTATTTTTTATAATATGGCCCTAAAACAAAATTCATCAAAATTTCCAATACAAAACATATCAATCCTTAACATATCTTTAATTTAAAATCATCAAACATCAAAACCTCAAGAATTCATCAATGGCCAAACCTCATAAACACATGATTCTCAAAAATTCAAGCATGGTTCGGATAATATACGAAGCAACGATCTCAAAAACGTAAAAATTAACAAAAATTGAAATCAAACTAACCTTAATTTTGTGCTTCTAATTGCCGAAATTTCAAAGAAATAAGAACCCTTTTCTTTCTCCCATATTCGGCCAAAGAACAACATAAGATGATATTGGCTTTTTCACTTTATTTTATTATATATGTAATAGATTATTTTATTAATTTACTAATATAACCTTTAATATAAAATAAACATATACATATAATAATGGCATATTAGTCAAAATCCATCCACTAACTTATAAAATGGAATATTTACCCACCTAATACCTCAATTTAAGAAGCCATCATCATTCTAACACTTTACACTAAAGAATGCAACTTTTACGCTTTACGCGATTTAGTCCTTTTATCAAATTAAGCGCTTAAGCGATAAAATTTTTCACTAAACTTTCACACACATTAATTCACATATAATAAACACAAAATATAATATTTAAAAGTTTTTCAAACTCGAATTCATGGTCCCGAAACCACCGTTCGATTAGGGTCAAATTGATTCATTACAACTCTCCCCTTTAGGATTTTCGTCCCGAAAATCTTACCGTTAAACAAAGTCGGATATTGTTGCCTCATTGAATCCTCAGTTCCCACGTAGCCTCTTCAACTCGTCGTGACTCCATAGTACTTTCACTAAAGGAATTCTTTTATTTCTTAACTCTTTCATTTCTCGAGCTAAAATACGGATCGGTTCTTCTTCATCGTCATATCGGGTTGGATTTCAATCTCGGATGGAGCAATTACATGTGACGGATCGATCAGATCTACGAGCATAGAAACATGAAATACATCGTGTATCTTTTCTAATTCAGAGGGTAGCTTGACTATAAGCAACAGCCCAACACGTTCAATGATTTCATACGGTCCGATGAATCTCGGGCTCAACTTGCCTTTTCGGCCAAAAGCAGTACTTTCTTCCACGGAGAAACCTTTAAAATACTCGATCTCGACACGAAACTCAATGTCTTTACGTTTCAAATCAGCATAGGACTTTTGACGATCCGGCGACTTTCAAATTGCCTCTAATAATAGCTACCTTCCGCTCGTTTCTTTAATCAAATCAACCCCGTGTATCTTATTCTCACTGAGCTCAGTCTAGTATAATGGAGTTCGGCATTTTTGCCCGTACAAGGCTTCATAAGGCGCCATTTTGATACTAGATTGGAAGCTATTATTATAAGCAAATTCAATCAAAGGTAGGTATCGTCCCACATACCTTCAAACTCGAGAACGCAACATCTCAACATGTCCTCAAGTATCTCGAATAGTTCGCTCGGATCGACTGTCTCATCTCACGGATGAAAGATCGTACTAAAATGAAGTTTAGTACTTAAGGCATCTTGCAACTTCTTCCAAAACCGCGATGTAAATCTCGGGTCTCTGTCTGAAACGATGGAACTCGGTACACCATGCAATCTCGCAATCTGCGATCACGTATAATTCGAAAGTTTATCGAGTGAAAAGTCTATCTGACCAAGCACAAAATGAGTGATTTAGTCGGTCTATCAACTATAACCTGACGACATCTTTCTTACTCGGTGTCATAGGAAGACCGGATACAAAATCCATTGTAATTCTATCCCATTTCCATTCGGTATCATGATTGGTCAAGTAGTCCGGATGGCACTTGATGTTCAACTTTTACTTGTCGACAAACTAAGCATTTCAAACAAATTCAGATATATCTGTTTCATGCCCGCCACCAATAGAACTGTTTCAAATCATTATACATACATGTCCGGCTACCGGATGTATTGATAATCGACCACTATGGGCCTCACTCAGAATCATCTCAGATCAAATCGAGTTCTTGAACACACATTCGACTTTTAAAATTCAAACAATCATTTGCATCAATCAAAATCGATTTCGCACCTTTTTCACATCGAATTCGACTAGCAATCAAATCTTTGTCAACTTTCTATGCATCACAAATTTACTGAATAAACATCGGTCTTGCTTTTAACTCGGCTATGATCGAACTATCATCTGACATAACCATCTGTGTGTTCAATGCACGAAGAGCAACCAATGATTTTTGACTTAATGCATCTGCAACAATGTTAGCTTTCCCCGGATGGTAGTCAATCACTAACTCATAGTCTTTCAACAATTCTAACCATCTGCGTTGTCTCAAGTTCAACTCTTTCTGAGTCATCAAATATTTAAGACTTTTGTGATCCGAGTAAACATGACACTTCTCACCGTATAAATAATGACGCCAAATTTTCGATTGCAAACACAATAGCCGCAAGTTCTAAATCATGCGTCGGGTAGTTTCTTTCATGCGGCTTCAATTGTCTTGAAGCGTAGGCTATAACTTTGCCTTCCTGCATCAAAATGCAGCCCAAACCGCTTAAGGAAGCATCGGGATACACAACAAATTCTTTACGATTCATTTGAGCTAACACCGAGCTTCCTTCAAAGGGCTTTCGGTGATCGAAACTTTTTCGACAATTTTCGACCACTCAAACTTGACATCTTTACGTAGTAGCTTTGTCAAAGGTGTAGCTATTACTGAAAAACCTTTCACAAACTGTCTATAGAAACCCGCAAGCCCAGAAAACTTGAATCCGAAAACATTTTTCGGTGGCTTCCAATCAAGTATAGCCGAGATTTTGTTCGGATCAACTCGAATGCCCGATCTTTGAAACAACTTTGTCCCAAAAAGTGACCTCTTTCATCCGAACTCACACTTACTAAACTTCGCATACAACCGCTGATTCCAAAGTTTGTAGCACTAATCTCAAATGCTCAAGATGCTCGATTTCATCTTTGGAGTAAATTAATATATCATCGATAAACACTACTACAAATCGATCCAAAAGCGCCTAAAAACCCGATTCATCAAATCCATAAAATAGCAGGTGCATTAGTAAGCCCAAAAGGCATAACCAAGAACTCAAAATGTCCGTACCTCGTCCGGAATGTAGTCTTTGGCACATCAGTATCTCGACTCAGAATCGATAATAACCCGATCTCAAATCTATCTTGAAAATCTGAAGCCCTTTCAACCGATCAAACATATCATCAATCCGAGGTAATTGGTACTTATTCTTTATAGTTACCTTATTCGGTTGCCTATAATCAATACACATTCGCATCGTTCCATCTTTCTTTTCACAAAAAGAATGGTGCACCCAAGGAGAGAAACTTGGTCGAGCAAAACCCTATCTGTTAACTCTTGCAATTGTGCTTTCAACTCTTTTAACTCAAGAGGTGCCATCCGATCTGAGCTATCGAGATCGGAGTCGTTCTCGGTGCTAATTCAATCTTGAACTCAATCTCTCGTCTTGGTGGTAAACCCGGTAGTTCTTCAGAAACACATCCGGGTATTCACACACAACCAAGACAGATTCAATATGCTTTTCGGACACTTTATTATCCAAAGACATAAGCCAAATAAGCTTCGCACCCTTTTCTCACATACTTTCCACCAAAGATCGAGGATATTATTGTAGGAAACCCGCTTAACTCACTTTGGATTTAATTACGATGATCTCACCGCTTCGACATCTCAAATCAATAAGTTTTCTTTTGCAATTCACCACTGCATCATGTGAAGTTAACCAGTCCATTCCCAAAATTATATCGAACTCATCGAAGGGCAACAACATTAAATCGGCTGGGAAACAATAATCTCGAATCATCAACGGGCAACCTCTACACACTTTATTTACAAGTACACATCTACCCAAAGGGTTGGACACACGAATCACAAACTCAGTAGACTCAACTGGTAGAGTCTTACCGAATACTAGAGTTTCACACACATATGAATGAGTCGAACCAGGATCAATTAGTGCAGTCACAGTAATATCATAAAGGGTAAAAGTACCGGTAATAACATCGGGGGAAGAAGCATCCTCTCTGGCTCGTGTAGCATAAGCTCTGATAGGTGCTCGGGCCTTTGATCGAACTACAGTGTCCTTCGTCCCTCTCTGACTACCACCTACTTTACTGGAAGGTTTGGGTGGTCGACCCCGTGCTGGCGTGCTGCTCGGTCTAGTGTTCTGAACCATATTCGGATCGGCAAACATCGGGCACTCTCGAATGAAATGGTCTGATGATCCACATTTAAAGCAGGACCGATCACGAACCCTACAACTTCCAGAATGCCATTTCCCGCAATATTTACACTCGACCCAGTCCTGAGGAACGTTACCAACACTAGCTATCGAAGTGGCTCGATAACTCCCTGGAGGTCGATCACGTCTAGGTAAATCTGAAGTAGCTTTGTGTCGGTTGGAGTCATCTCTGAATCTCTTAGGCACCGAATGGTAAGTCTTACTCGTTGATCTCTTACGAGTATATCTAGCTTCTATTTCAGCTTTTCTTTTCTCTTTTACGAGCTCTTCAGCCTTACAAGCCCGCTCGACTAGTATCACAAACTCTTTGATTTCAAGAATGCCGACCAGTAACTTTATATCTTCATTTAGACCGTCTTCAAATCTTTTTCACATAATGGCTTCAGTAGAAACACACTCTCTAGCATATCTGCTAAGTTTGACAAATTTTCGTTCATATTCTGTCACAGTCATTCGCCCCTGTTTTAATTCAAGAAATTCTTTTCGTTTTTGATCGATGAATCTCTGACTGATATATTTCTTACGGAACTCAATTTGGAAGAAGTCCCAAGTTATTTTTCTTCGAACTACGGATACGGTGTGTTCCACCAGTGATAGGCAGTGTCCCAAGTAAAGATATAGCACACTTTAGGCATTCATCTAGAGTACAAGATAACTCATCGAGTACCCGAATAGTGTTATCAAGCCACATCTCGGCTCGTTCTGCATCATCATTATCATTGGCCTTGAATTCCTCGGCCCCATATTTCCTGATTTTATCAATGGGAGGTCTGCTAGATCTCATCGGATCCATCATCGGGGGTGCTGAAGGTACTGGAGTTGGATTATTTGGGGGTGGAGGTTGTTGTACAGCAGGATTATTCTGAACAAACTGGGTAAACCATTCATTCATCATTTGGTAGAAGGCTTGTTTAGCTTCTCCTCGTGGTTACCCATAACTGGTTGAGAGTCTAATGGCTCGATCCATGTCTTGAGACCAGCGCAACACTCTCCACATCATCACCACGGCTCTATCGGGATCGAATCCATTTACTATATAAAACACAATTGAAATTGTCGAAATCACCACACTATCATATATACAATTCAAAGGCATGTATAGCTAGACTCTTACGTACTACGGTAGTCTTAGAATCGACTAAACCGTAGCTCTGATACCAATAAAATGTAACACCCTTAACCCCTACCCATCGCCAGATTAGGGTTACGGGCATTACCGGATAAGTCATACATCAATTTCGATTCCATATACCACACTCGACAAATTGATCTTAACATATGAAATTTAGACACAAGTAAACCATATTTAACTAATTAATAAAGCAATCCTATTACAACAGTCAATTTATTTAAAGTATTAAGAAAACCACTAGGTGTTGCTTAACAAAATTTAAACCTTTTGCTTTAAGTTCTCTATATACCAATGTATGACTTAATAATCACAAACAACTAATGAAATTTCAAATTCATATTACCGTTAATCACAAAGTTTTATGCTTTCTAAATTATTTCAATTAACTATTAATTCATCACATGTATACTCTTAACTATATATTTCATATCCAATTCGACTCATAAATAAAATACCAAACAAATTTCTTTTTTTTATAAGCATACTTTACTCATCTACTAATAACTATCCATGAACAATTATGCATAAATTTTTACTCATGCCATATTGGTACGGTTAACCAAATCATAACTATACACTTATCAAGTACATATGCAACTTTAACACTATTACCCTATGTACGAATCATACATTAATGCAACATAACCGAACATACAATATGCCTATCATTACCATGCTTCCAGATCATGTATCAATATCGCAGTGTATATACATACTTCGTAATAATCTTTATAACTCATACTATTTCATAATACATATCGTGCTGTTCAAATAAACTAAAACATGCAACAACCAAAAAATATATATATATATATATATACACATCTTTTCTTTCAACCCTAATTGCTTAATTTGAACCGCTTCAACAATGCAAAACTTACCAATTCTAAGCTCAAAATCAAGACTTCACACACATATATTTATAGCAAACATATTAACTTGCTAACATATTACATACTTTAAATCATCTAGCATCCAACATTTATCCTTATTAGCTAAGTGCATATCCCAACAATACACCATATATATATATCATATGATCATTTTCCGTATGTGATTTAAAGCATGACCGAAATCACATATCTAATGGTATTATAATGCAAGCTACTATATCAAAATGTAAAACCTAAACTTAACCAAAAGCAATGATTTTATTCGCAAGGCCATATTTATATTTACAATCAGAACATCATTCATTACTTATCAAAATAAAGCCTATACATGCCTTTGATTCAAAAGTTTACAAAACATAACTATACCAAAGAGAGTGATAGTGTGGTCAACTTTCTTGATGATCCCCTGAGCCCGTAGTTGAATTATCGATCTATAAAATAGAACACAAACATAAACATAGTAAGCTCAATAGCTTAGTAAGTCTTAAGCAACTTTATTATAACATTGAATAACTTAATTTTCTTTTTCTATAAATTTATAACATCTATATTTATGCTTGGTTGAATATTATCAACTTGCAAATCATAGCATTTACACTTCATTACCATAATCTTATAATTAAGTCAAACCATAGTATAAACATATTTTACATGAATCACATGCTTCTTGACACATAAGTGCATCATTCATATCAAATATATCATCATACTCAAAGTCTTTCCACTATTGCATTTATACTACTAACAAGAACATCCCAAAAATAACATGTTTAAGCTCAAGTTCTATCTTATACTAATCATACATATTGCTTAATAAGCCCAATCACACAAAACACCAATATTGATATGGTATTTCAACCCAAGTAACCTTAATTACGACTTACCTTACTTCTGATGATATTCACTGAGATTTAAGCTTACCTGAGTTTTTAACTCAATAAGTTCAATATACTACACTCGAAAACTTTATGGTTTCTTCATTTTAAAGTACCATAAGCATTAAGCACTGCTAAGCGTAAAGCTCAGATATGTCATCGCACTAAGCACGCTAGGCACGGCTTGAATATATCATCCAAGACTAAGCACGCTAGGCACGAAACCCGAATATATCTCCAAAGACTAAGCACTGCTAGGCACGAAGCCGAATTAAATCACCGCACAAGGTCCGCTGGGTTTAAAGCCCGAATTTCTAACATTTTAACATTCCAACATACACTACTTGATGTTGAACATCACAACTATCTCATTTACAACATATCCTACACATAATAAACCAAACATAGTTATTCATAGTATATTCAACAAATTAATTTACTATAAATTCATACCCCTACATTCGGCCAACATACATTTTCATGCCTCAAATTTCCAAATTTATTATATACTAAGTTCGTATAATTCTTTGACATAATTTTGCTTAAGGACTTACCTCGGCTGTCGATAGACCGTGGAAATCGGCTATTCGAGAACCTTTGTTTTTCCCCGATCTAAATCCATTTTTCTTTGCTCTTGATCTAAAACACATTAAAATTTAGCTCATTCAAGTACATTTCATCTCAATTTAGTCCCTAAGCACATAAATAAGAATTTTACCATTTTACCCCTACTATTTCAAATTTTTATAATTTAGTCTTATTTGCCTAAAACATAAAATACACCAAATTTTTCAATACCCCTTAAGGGCCGAATATGTATAGGGACTATACAAGCCCTATTCTTTCAATTATTTAGAAAATAAGTCCCTCTAAAATTTTATTTTTTTACAATATGGCCCTAAAACAAAATTCATCAAAATTTCCAATACAAAACATATCAATCCTTAACATATCTTTAATTTAAAATCATCAAACATCAAAAACCTCAAGAATTCATCAATGGCGAACCTCATAAACACATGATTCTCAAAAATTCAAGCATGGGTGGGATAATATCTAAGCAACGATCTCAAAACGTAAAATTAACAAAAACCTAATCAAACTAACCTTAATTTTGTGCTTCTAATTGCCAAAATTTCAAAGAAATAAGAACCCTTTTCTTTCTCCCATATTCGCCAAAGAACAACATAAGATGATATTGGCTTTTTCACTTTATTTTATTATGTATATAATAGATTATTTTATTAATTTACTAATATAACCTTTAATATAAAATAAACATATACATATAATAATGGCATATTAGTCAAAAGCCATCCACTAACTTATAAAATGGAATATTTACCCACCTAATACCTCAATTTAAGAAGCCATCATCATTCTAACACTTTACACTAAAGAATACAACTTTTACGCTTTACGCGATTTAGTCCTTTTATCAAATTAAGCGCTTAAACGATAAAATTTTTCTCTGAAACTTTCACACACATTAATTCACATATAATAAACACAAAATATAATATTTAAAAGTTTTTAGACTCAATTGTGGTCCCAAAACTACCGCTTCGATTAGGGTCAAATTCGATTCATTACATATACACCTTTAGCTTGTAAAATAGAACTTTCACACTTTATGCGATTTAGTTCTTTTTCACAATTAAGCATGCAATCGCTAAAATTAATGCACCAAAATTTTCATGCACTCTTGTAATCATGCAATAACACGTAAAATAGTATAAAAATAATTTTATCCAACCTTGAATTAGTGGGTCCGAAACCACTGTTCGGACTAGCCATTAAATCGGGCTGTTACATTCTAAATGGTTCAACGGACAATGAAAAGGATTGAAAAGGGTAAGTTTTCATATGGCAATATGATTATGCTCATGGAAAGTTTGAATGATACAAATGATATATGTTCACATGGAAATGAATCATCATGGGTTTAATTCAAGTGAATTATGTATGAATGCACTAACTTGTGTTGGTAATGATGCTTAGGCTTGTGCCAAGCTTGAGGTTGGATTACATTATGCTTATACTTATGTTATTTTAATGAAATGGTAAGTTATGTTTCATGTTTTACGAACTTACTAAGCATTACGTGCTTACATAGTTTCTTTACTATGTTTTATAGATAACCGAAAGCTCGATCAATTTGAAAGCTCGCCAGATATCTATCACACTATCCAGCGAATATATTGGTAGTTATTGATGTTTTGGTCAATGTTACAATTGTAACAGCCCGTTTTCGGTAAAATCAGAATAATTGTTTCAGGACCACAAATTTAATTTCGAAAGAAAATTTATTTTTATATTATTTTATGGTCTATAGTATGACAGTAATGTCGTATAAAAATTTCGTAAAGGAATTTTACCGATTACATGTTTAATTTGATAAAGGACCAAATTGCACAAAGTGCAAAAGTTGAGTTCTAATAGCTAAAAGGATTAAATAGCTATGGAATTCAAAATTTGAGGTCCTTATATGGCAAATAGACCATTAAAAATGCTTAGTGGTTAAGGATGATGATTCATCCATGGAAAATAAAATAAAAAAGGAAGAAACTAGAAAGTGAAATAATAAAAGATGATAAATGATAAAAAAAAATATATCATCATTTATATAATATTTCCCAAATTAAAAGCATGGAAACCCTAGCCATGGAAACCTAAGCTCAACCCAACTTATTTTTCTTTATTAGGTAAGTATTCTTGCCCATTTTTAATGATTTTTATATTTTCGAGATCGTAATAGCTTAATCTAGCTATCTCGGGGACTAATTTATAAATTTATCAAAGAGCTAGGGTTTTCCCATAGATGAAAAAGATGAATTATGAAGTTTTATGGTAGAAAATAAAAGGTTGTTGATAGATAAACAACTTTTGTAAAGGGAATTTTGATGAAATTATGATTTAGGGACTAAATTGAAAAGGTGTAAACTTCATAGAAAAATTCTAAATTTTATGAAATACATGGGCTGTAAATTTTACATGTAAAAATTGGCTAGGCTTGGAATAAGGATTAAATTGCATGAATTTCATTTTTCGAGCGTAGGGATGAAATCGTCATTAATTAAAAGTTTAGGGGCAAAATGGTAATTTTGCCTAAGATCTGAATTGAAATGAAATGGACATGAATTAATGTTAAATTTATTCATATAGATTTGGATAGACCAAATTTGGAGATAGAACGAGGAAAAGAGAAAATGTCGAATTAGTAGATTTTACGTACATGAACATTTATCGAGGTACATTCGTGTAACTAAATTGTGTATATTTATATGCTTGGATTAAATGTTGTGTGTGTGTATTGTATAAATGCCAAATATATGAAATTGGTTACATATTCGACAAAACCCGATAAATATTAAATCCCATTTGAATAATGGAATTCGATGGATATAGGATTTCCTGATTGGTTGTGGTCCTGCATGTGTTGCGGACACACCACAGCTTCTACGAGCATCTCGTTATAAGCCCTCTAGAGCTTCCCTTACATGGTTTCTACGAGCATCATGATCAGTAGTGATCTTGCATGTGTTGCAGACTATCGCAGCTCTTTGTGAGCGTCCTAATATGGCTCACTTAAACTTCCCGATATATGGCTATCCGAAATTCTTGATTAATGGCTCTTTGTGAGCTTCCTGTTTAAAGGCTCTTCATGAGCTTCCTCATTAAAAGTTCTTTGTGAACTTCCTGGTTATGGCTCTTATGAGCTTCCTTTTATTTAGCCCAGATAAGCTTCCTGATTAATGGCTCTTTGTGAGTTTCCTGTTATATGGCTTGAAAGAGGATTTCCCGATTATGTACTTTAAAGTGCGGTCTTGAATATGAATTGACGGATTTCTTATTTGTACACTTTGAGTGTACTACCTGCGTATCTATTGATGTTTTCAATGATTCAACGGGCAAAATCCTGACATAAGAAAATATGAACATGAAATTAATTAATACACGTATCTACCTAAAATACATGAAAATGATGATACATGATATATGGAAATACGAGATGATAATATATGAACATGGAATTTGTTTGATGAATATGTTCATCCATGGTTATAAATTCGTACATATTGAGTGCATTACCCGTGTAACACTGACATTTCAATGATTTCATGGGCAAAGTTCCTACATGAAATAATTTGAACTCGAGGCGAATTATTATGAAAATGTACTTGAAATACAAGGATATGATTTGTATATATTATATGAATACATGATGTGGAAAGTATATGTACATGGCAATCTAATTATTGTTGAGCCCATACATGTTTCTTGATATTTATATGAAATATATGATTAACAAGGGTGATAAGGATATGTGTTAGGGCTCGTGATCAAGTTGATTGAATGTGCCTTGTATGCTTATATTGAATTTAAATGAGTGGTAAGTTAATTACCATGTTATACGAACTTAATAAGCATTCCATGGTTACTCTATTTTATTTTCTCCTGTTCTATAGTAATTCGGAGGCTCGTTGGATTGGAAGCTTGGCGGAGATCACTCACACTATCCATCAGCCCATTTCGAGATATATATGGTAAATCAATTATGGTTATAATGGCATGTATAGGTTAATTGGCCAATATCAACATATAAATGCTTTAAGTGTAACTAGCCATTGGAATGGCTTGTGATGGATATATTTGGTATGTGATTGAAATGGTTGATTGATAGAAATTATATTGGCATATTGATGATTTAATTAAGTTAGCATCTTTGATAAGATATGCATATATGTGAATTTGGTAATGTAAATTAGTGTGTATACTTGATTATATGAGGTATTATATCATGTATAGGACTTGATTTTGAGTTGGGTTAAATGACCTATAATAGCTTGTGAATGTGTTAAAGTGTTGGTGTAGGAGGATGACAAATGGGTTAAGAAATATTGTTTGGAAAATAGCCTACTTTCGTCCACACGGGCAGAGACATTGGCATGTGTCTCAGCCGTGTGTGACACATGGCCTAGCACATGGCGTGTGACCTGGCCGTGTGTCCCCTGCATTTTTAAAATTTCAAAATAGAATGCCCAGGTATTTACACCCGGCCTAGCATATGGGCGTGTGGCTTGGCCGTGTGACCCAAGTCAGAGAGTTACACGGCCTGAAACACGGGCGTGTCCCTTGGCTGTGTAAACCACATGGCCTGACCACATAGGCGTGTGACCCATGCACCTAGGAAAAATTTTGAGATTTTGTAAAAGTTCTCTGAGTACTCGGTTTAGTCCCAACTAGTTTCTAATGCATGTTTTGGACCTCGATGGTTCATATAAGGGACTTTATGTTTAATTTCTGACATGAATACTATATAAAATGAAATATCTATTTACTTGATATGTATATTCTAGTAATGCTTCATAACCCTGTTTCGACGATGGATACGAGTTAGGGGTGTTACAATAATGGCATGTATAGGTGGAATTGCTTTTGATGTTAATTGATGATATTGGCATGTATAAGTTGTTTTGGTACCATTTGATGTTGGTTGGTTTGTCATTTTGGTACTTATAGATGCCTTACTAGTATGTGTTAATGTGGTAATGTATGGATGCATGTTTGAATAGCCAAAGTGGTATGTGATGAATTGATCTCAATATGGTCAAGTTATGGAAGGTTTTGGAAATGGTATTGAGCTATATGTGTAGATTGAAATGATGTAAAGTGTACATATTTGGGTAAGCTTGAATGTTGCATTTGAGGTGCCTTGTATGGAATATTGGTTGAATGGTTATGAACTATTGAATTGGTTATTTCATATAGGTTTTTGTCATGTTTTGATACCTTGGTTATATGCACAAAAGGTCTTTAAGTGAGTGCATGATTTCGTGAAGGAATTGGTTTGATTTTGGGCAAGTTCATGTCCACACGGCCTAAGACATGAGCGTGTGAATCAACCGTGTGTAATACATGACCATGTGACATGGCTATGTGTCCCTTGTAAGTTTTAATGCATGGAAGTTAGGTTGTTACACAGCCTGGCACACGGGCGTGTGTGGCTATTTCGAGAGTTACACGGGCGTGTGGCTTGGCCGTGTGATTTAACTCAAAAAGTTACATAGGTGAGGACACGGGCTAGGATACGACTGTGTGTCCTCAGTCGTGTGACCCCAACAGTTCAATTTTTCTAACTTTTTCTTATACTTTTCGATTGTTTCCAATTTGTTCCTGAATTATTTTAGGGCCTCGAGGGCTCGTTTAAGGGTCGTTATGTATGTGATTGAATGTATTTAGATTATATTTGTAATGATGTATGAAATGTTTGTTTTAATATTCTGTTTGTCTGGTAATGGTTTGTAAACCTATTCTGGCGACAAATACGGATTAAGGGTGTTACATTTTGTGGCATTAGTGCTACAGTTTAATCGATTCTCGGACTAAACATAGCATGTATGAGCCTAGAAATACATGCCATTATATAACATGTGATAGTGTGATAACTCCTGACTCAATTTGAACTTTGTTTTCATATAGATAAAATGTCATCCAACCAAGCTGATTTCGATGAAGTAGAAAGTAATGTGCAACCCTCCGTTCACGGAGCAGCTTCTGGTGGAAGTAGGCTCATATCTGAGGGTTGGGGAGGATAGGCTAAGGAAACCTTCTTCTAGATGATGAATGAATGGTTCATCGAGTTCGTGTGAACGAACCCAATGGCTCAACGACCTCCACCCCTACCTGTACCCCAACCAGTCCCTGTAGTTCCTCAGGGTTTGGGACTAGTACGAGCGAGCAAGCCTCCAATTGATAAGATCCGTAAATATGGGGCTGGAGAGTTCCGAGGTATAGCCGAGAATGATCCTGAAAGAGTTGAGTTATGGTTAGAAAAAACAGTTAAAGTTTTCGATGAATTATCATGTACACAGATAGAATGCTTGAAATGTGATGTATCATTGTTGAAAGATTCAGCTTATTTGTGGTGGAATACTTTAGTTGCAGTTGTACTGTGAGATTAGGTAAATTGGGAATTCTTCCATATTGAATTTCGAAAGAAACATGTGAGCCAGAGATTTCTTGAGTTGAAATAAGGGCAGATGATAGTATCTGAATATGAGAGAGAATTTGTTTGGCTCGGCAAGTATGCCTGAAAATATATACCAACAGAGGTTGCTATGTGCACACAATTTGAAGACGGGTTAAACGAAGACATCAAGCTATTATTCGGGATCCTTGAGTTGAAAGAATTTGTAGGTTTAGTAGACAGAGCACGCAAAGTTGAGGAATTAAGTAAAAAAAAAGAGAAAAACTGATTCTAATATTCATGATTCAGGAAAGAGATCTATGGGAAAGTCATACCAATTGCCGTCAAAGAATTCGAAAAAGTATCATGGTCGTTCATCTGTTTTAGTGGGTTAGTCTGGGAAAGATCGAGGAAAACAACATTCGAGCTCGAAACCTCAGGCTACATCTGTAGCGAGTGTGGGTAGTGTTAGAAACAACAAGCCTAAATGTCAGCAATGTAATAGACGACACTTCGATGAATGTAGATTGAAAGACAGGAATGTTTCAAATGTAGTTCATATGAACATTATCTCAGAGATTTCCCAGAAACGTCCGACAAAGAAAAGGCTCAGACTAATCGACTGAGTAATACTGCTGCGAGAGGGAGATCGCCCCAGAATACTGGAAATGCAGGAAATAACCGTAGTGGGACGAAAGACTATGTTGTGAGATCTGAGGCACGAGTGCCAGCTAGAGCTTATGCGATCCGTGCTCGAAAGGAAGCTTCAGCGCCTGATGTTATCATTGGTATATTTTCTATCTTTGATACTAATGTAAACGCTTTGATTGACCCAGGGTCAACACACTCATATGTATGCACAAATTTTGTGTCAGATAAGAAAATACCTTTTGGAACTACTGAGTTTGTGGTTAAAGTAACAAAACCCCTAAGTCAGTATGTGTTATTTGATAAAGTCTATAAAACCTGTCCCTTGAAATTTAGGGTTGTAACTTTCTGACTGATTTGATGTTACTACCCTTTGATAAGTTTGATGTGATTCTAGGTATGGGTAGTTAACTCAAGATGATGCTATTGTAATGTAGACAAAAGCATATTGTAACAACCCGCTTTTGGTAAAATTAGAACAAGTGGTTTCGGGACCACAAATTCGATTTTGGAACAAAAATTATTTTTTTATTATTTTATGGTCTATAGTATGATAGTAATGTCATATAAAAATTTTGTAAAGAAATTTTAACCATTACATGTTTAATTTGATAAATGACCAAATTGCACAAGTGAAAAAGTTGAATTCTAATAGCTAAAGGGATTAAATAGCTATAAAACTTTAAAGTGCAGGTCCTTATATGGTAAATAGACCATTTCAAAATGCTTAGTGGTTAAGGATGGCGATTCATCCATGGAAAATAAAATAAAGAAAAGGATGAAATTGGAAAGTCAAATAGTAAAAGATGATAAATGATAAAAAAAAATAAAAATATCATCATTTATATCATCTTTCCCAAATAAAAAGCATGGAAACCTAAGCTCAAGCCAACTTATTTTGCTTGATTAGGTAAGTATTCTTGCCCGTTTTTAATGATTTTTATATTTCTGAGATCGTAA
This sequence comes from Gossypium rotundifolium, assembly GCA_025506655.1. Taxonomy (NCBI): domain Eukaryota; kingdom Viridiplantae; phylum Streptophyta; class Magnoliopsida; order Malvales; family Malvaceae; genus Gossypium; species Gossypium rotundifolium. Next base: position 65,161,507 of record CP106723.1, on the reverse strand, counting down.
TAGTTTAATCTAGCTATCTCAGTGAATAATTTGCAAAGTTATCAACGTACTAAGATTTTGCCATGGATGAGCATTGATGAATTATGAAGTTTTATGGTATAAAATGAAAGGTTGTTGATAGATAAACAACTTTTGTGAAGGGAATTTTGATGAAATTATGATTTAGGGACTAAATTGAAAAGATGTAAAATTCATGGAAAAATTCTAAATTTTATGAAGTACATGAGCTGTAAATTTTACATGTAAAAATTGGCTAGGCTTGGAATAAGGATTAAATTGCATGAATTTTATTTTCCGAGCCTAGGGACGAAATCGTCATTAATTAAAAGTTTAGGGGCAAAATGATAAATTTTCCTAAGATGTGAATTGAATTGAAATGAATATGAATTAATGTTAAATTTATTCATATAGATTCGAATAGACCAAATTTGAAGTTAGAACGAGGAAAAAAAAATGTTGGATTAATAGATTTTACGTACAAGAACATTTATTGTGGTAAGTTCATGTAACTAAATTGTGTATATTTATATGCTTGGATTAAATGTTGTGTATGTGAATTGTATAAATGCCAAATATATGAAATTGGTTACATATCCCATAAAACCCAATAAATATTAAATCCCGTTTGAATAATGGAATTCGATGGATACAGGATTTCCTGATTGGTTGTGGTCCTGCATGTGTTGCAGATACACCATAGCTCCTACGAACATCCTGTTATAAGCCCTCTCATGCTTCTCATTATATGGTTCCTGCAAGCATCCTGATCGGTAGTGATCTTGCATGTGTTGCAGACAAATGCAGCTTTTTGTGAGCGTCCTGATATGGCTCACTTGAACTTCCCGATATATGGCTATCCGGAGCTCTTGATTAATGGCTCTTCATGAGCTTCCTATTTAAAGGCTCTTCGTGAGCTTCCTGATTAAAAGTTCTTTCTGAACTTCTTGATTATGGCTCTTATGAGCTTCCTATTATCTAGCCCGGATAAGCTTCCTGATAGGCTATTTGTAAGCTTCCCGATTAATGGTTCTTTGTGAGCTTCCTGTTATATGGCTTGAGAGAGGATTTCCCGATTATGCGCTTTAAATAGCATTCCTGAATATGAATTGATGGATTTCTAATTTGCACACTTCGAGTGTACTACCTTTGTATCCATCGATGTTTTTAATGATTCAACGGGCAAAATCCTAACATGAGAAAATATGAGCATGAAATGAATTAATACATTATCTGCCTGAAATACATGAAAATGATGATACATGATATATGGAAATCTAATTATTGTTGAGCTCATACATGTTTCTTGATATTTATATGAAAAATATGACTAACAAGGGTGATGAGGATATGTGTTAGGGCTCGTGATCAAGTTGATTGAATGTGCCTTGTATGTTTGTATTGAATTTAAATGAGTGGCAAGTTAATTACCATGTTATACGGACTTACTAAGCATTTCATGCTTAATTTGTTTTATTTTCCCCTGTTATATAGTAATTCAAAGGCTCGTTGGACTGGAAGCTTGGCGGAGATCACTCACACTATCCATCAGCCCATTTCGGTATATATATGGTAAATTAATTATGGTTATAATGGCATGTATAGGTTATTTAGCCAATAATGGCATGTAAATTTTTTGAATGAAACTAGCCATTGGAATAGCTTGTGGTTAACATATTTTGATATGTTTATAAGTGGATCTCTCATGTTTGAAGAATGAATGTAATTATGCATATATGCATTTGGTAACTAGATAAGTATGAATGATAGATTAACATGATAATAAATTGTCATTTGAGGTACCTAAGGGTACATTTGTTGTATGTGATATTATGTCATGTTTAAGACATGATTTGAACTTGTTTTGAATGCTTTGATATGGTTTGTGAATGTGTTTAAGTGTTAGTGCAGGTGAAAGACAAGATGGGTAAGAAATGTGGCTTGAAAAATAGCCTATTTTCGTCCACACAGGTAGAGACATGGGCGGATGTCTTAGTCGTGTGTGACACACAGTCTAGCACATGGGCGTTTGGCCTGGCCGTGTGTCCCTTTTATCTTTAAAATATCAAAACAAAATGCCCAGAATTGATCACGCGGCCCAGCACACAGAAGTGTGACTTGGCCATGTAACCCCTACACCTATACACAACCTAGCAAACTGGCGTGTAACTTGGCTGTGTGACCCAAGTTAGAGAGTTACACGGGCGTGTCCCTTGGCCGTGTGAACCACATGGCTAGACCAAAACGGGCGTGTGACCCCTACACCTAGGGAAAATGTTGAGATTTTGCAAAAAATTCTCTGAGTAACCAGTTTAGTCCCGACTCATTTTTAATGCATGTTTTGGACCTCAAGGGTTCAGATAATGGGCTATATTTGATTTCTGACATGAACACTGTATAAAATGAAATATCTATTTACTTGATCTCAGATATTCGGTAATGCTTCATAACCCTATTCTGGTAACGGATACGAGTTAGTGGTGTTACATTTATTGGTATCAGAGCTACGATTTAGTCGATTTTCAAACTGAACGTAGCATATGTGATGTCTAGAAATACATGCCAGTATATAACCTGTGATAGTGTGATATCTCCCGACTCTTCTGAGAATTGTTTTACTAATAGACAGAGATGCTTTCTAACCAAGCTAATTTCGATAATGTTAAAGCGATACTCAAGTATCTGATTAAAAAGGTTGCTTATGATGAGTAAAGACTCATAAAGGTATGAATAAATGTTTGTAATGAACATGTTGACGATAAATGTCATGTTATACGTGTGTATATATGAAAGTTAAATTTTAAGGCTTTACAACCTCCACCCCCTCAATAGTACAATCTTATATAATGAAATTCACTAGATTATATTGATTAAGTTCACAAGTGTGAAATTGAAGAGTTTAGTGGTTAAATAAATAATAATGTGGTCAGAACGGAGAATGGGTTAGCAAGTAAAGACGATTTTAGAAGAGATATCAAATTATTCTGAAGATTATTCGGGATATACAATATTGTTATTGAGGAAGAAGTTATTCACGAGTAATCGATTTATTCAGGTATGGTATGGTATTTAAAGAATGGGTTAGCTAGAAATTTCTTCTGAATTAGTTCCTTTAGTGAACTGAATAATGTGAGATTATTGATGACTTTAGTAGTCAGAAGAATAGTGATGAAATTGCAAAGATATCTGAAAGCAACTATTATAATCGAGTATTTTACAGCGATCTCCTCTAGGTATTCTATATTTTCTATTATTATCAGAGACATATGTAATTGTTCATGTTCAGATGCGATACTTATCATAAAGAAAAGCTGGCTATTTATAACAATAGACAGAATCATTGTAAGTTTGGGTGATTCATGAGTGGTATTGCTCTATTTTTCTTTGGTTTTCTAATTAATTATGTTTGAGGGAAGACTTGATGATAAGATTCATATGATACTATTTTCTACTTCTACTGGTTGAAGCTCTGAATTGCAAATATGCAATTTATATTGTCTCTATTACAGCTGTTTCTAATGTGCCTATGCAATATTACTCTTCTGGATTTTCTCTAGGATATCATCGATCTTTTTATTATTTAATGTGGTTGTTATTCTCGAAAATTCAGTATAGCTTCACTGAAACACCCCACACCCGGCCCACGAGCCCGAACCGGATCTGGTATGTTCCTAAAGTAAACCGGTTCAAAAAGTTTGATACTTAGAGAAAAAAATATTTAGAAAAATGTTGTTGTGGATTGGGCTTAGATTGGAAACCCATTTATTTAATCTTGTAAATCCAATTTATTACGCTCAAAATAATCTTTAGCACAAAATTTAAAAGCAAAGTAAAATAAAGAATAATCCATGGGCCTTATGGCCTTATTACATCAAGTAAAACCCAAAATAAAATTAAGGGTGCTAAATAAAATAAAGTCCAAATAAAATAAAATCTCGAATGTAGCATGGCCACCTCAAGGTCCACCGGCCGGTCAAATCACTTCGCTCATCACCGAAAAATAATTCCCACAATGGGTGAGTCAACAGACTCAATGTGCACACAATACTAACATTCAACAATTCAGCATTCATGTTCAAATCATCGATCCATATAAAATGAAATCATGATGCAACCCAAACCCAATCCTAATGGTCCATCCGCTACACACCACCCGCATTCGCCATTTACACCGTGGGGACTACTAAGTCAACCCTCCATCCGTTACACACCATCGAAAGCAGTCACCCATATACGTTGTGTCATTAGACACTATATTCAAATAATGTAACCAGAGTTACCAAATTCGAGATAATGTAACCGGTTACCATATTCAAATAATGTGACCGTAGTCACCATATTTAGATTAGTGAGACCAAGTCAACACCTTCGTTGGTGAGACCAAGTCAACACCTTCAAACGCTGGTGAGACCAAGTCAACACCTTCAAACGTTGGTGAGACCAAGTCAACACCTTCTTCCCTTTCACATAAATCCGAATGCCCCAAAAATATATATCATGCATAACATACTTAATTTCATAATCATATACATATATTCACATGTTATAAAATAACATATTTCATAATCCTATCTAAGTAGGAAACGCATCAATTCTTTTGTACCACATTAGGGTACTTAGCCATATTCATATTCTTACGATAATCACATAATAAAATAATTGCCATATGAAATATCGAAAGTTAATGTGCGTACACACCGATTTGCTTAAAAGGTTCCTTGAGATCTCGAAAACCCGATCTAACTTTAGATCCGTTAACTCCTATATTCGCCATCATATAAGTCACATTAATAAACCTATTTGGCTTAAAACAAAACCAAATCTTAGTAGGATTTGTATTACTTACCTTGTTGCCGAATAGAAAGATTGTAAATCAAATGCCAAAAATTGACAGTACTCCTTCCTTAAATCGGCTAGCCACTTATAGTTTCCAAATCCCGAAAGTTTCCCTTGTCTTGAATATCTGTCGAAATCCCTATAACTTCATGTCAGATTTATTTTAATATTGAGACATAATCAAAACCTTGACCGAATATTTATATTCCTTACCTTAGATCCTTGATGCTTATATTCGGTAATTGTAGAAACCTTGATGCCTTTAATCGATTGCTTCCTTGCCTAGAGTCACGAGATTGGCTATGGAGATTTAACAGGATCAAAAGAAAAGGGTTTTGGCTTAACAATGACAAAGGAGAGGAGAAGAAAATAGAAGAAGAAGAGATGGATTTTGCTTAAAGAGAAATTGCAAAGAGGGGAGAGAGCAAGGGATTTTCGGCTACTTGGAAAGATGAGAGAAAAAGACCTTGGGTTCTCCTTTTATAGCCAAATTTGCTAGGCCAAGAGTCCTTGACTTGGCCACCACTCTCCTTAAGATAATATTATCTCCTTTATCTAAAAATAAAAGCATTTAATCCATCAATTATCTCCTCGGATAATCCAAATTTAAAATCCTTATTTATCACTTATTAATCAAGTTTTAACCAAATAAAACTCCTCCTCTTAGATTCCTTGTACCGTCAACTCCCCACTCATGGAAGCAAAATAAAACTTCTTTTATTTGCCTCCTAGATGACTCAAACTCAGGCCCAAAACCTCTTGCATTTGGGCCATTTCCTAAGGCCTTAGGTGGCATCTTTAGCCACATTTCCAAGTCCGTTATTGGGTCAAATTTCATGTACTTTATATTTTAGGGTCATTTGGCCCTAAGTTCCCTTTGGGCTCCAAAATTCGACATTCGGGGTCATTTTAAGTTTCCAAAATTTTCGCTGCTTTGTATTTTCCAAGTTTCCAAAATGTTTAGTTTCCTATTTTGGCTTGGTTTCCAAAATGTTTAGTTTCCTATTTTGGTTTGGTTTCCAAAATGTTTAGTTTCCTATTTTGGTTTGGTTTCCAAAATGTTTAGTTTCCTATTTTGGTTTGGTTTCCAAAATGTTCAAGTTTCCAAAATGTTCAGGTTTCCATTTTTGATTCATTTCCAAAAATGTTCAAGTTTCCAAAAATGTTCATTTTCCTATTTCCAACATAACATTTCCATGCATTCTCAGGTTTCCAAAAATCATTCCAAATTTATTCCAAAACACATAAAAGATGTCTTTTTGTACAATTAGGCCAAAATGCATAGGCCCTTTTCAGGATGTTACATTCACATTTTGGATTTCATTATCTCGATTTTCTTATCATTCTTATGGTGTAATCTTATTTAGCAAACATGGTTTATCTGTGAAAGATATTCATTGGCCAGAGGTAATTACATTTATTACTATCCTGACTCGATCATGGGAGTTCAGTAATATGGATCTCAGATTATAAAAGTTGTATTCTTGCCTTTGGTCATTATTGGGACTACTTTTAGTTTTCCTCCTCTATTTGGAGAGTACTATTGATGTTAAGGTATTGTTCCATCTATATTGTTGAAACGTCGGTCCTATTATGGCACTATGGTTTTTAATCTATCTAATGATTGTGGCTCCGAAATAATTTAAAGCTTCGTTGTTAATAATTGAAATAGCTTTATCATAAAATTTCTTTTCAATTTTTGTAAAGGGTTTTCTATGATAGCCATGTCAATGATTCATTTATTACAGAAAGATGTAAGATTTGAATGGTCTAATAAATGTTAGTAAAGTTTTGACCAGATGAAAGCTATGTTAACCGAAGCACCAATTCTGGTTCAGCTTGAACGGGTAAGGAATTTGCGATTTACAATGATGCATCATTGAATGGGTTAGACTGTGTTTTGATGCAGTAAGGCAAAGTAATAGCCTATACTTACAGACAGTTAAAAATCGTATGAAAAGAATTATTCGACACATGATTTAGATTTGACAACTATTGTATTTGCATTGAAAATTTGCCAACATTATCTGTTTGGTGAAAATACCATATATTTATTTATCATAAAAGTCTAAATTATCTGATGTCGCAAAAAGATTTGAGTTGGAGACAGTGTAGATGACTTGAACTATTGAAAGATTATGATTTGACAATTGAATATCACTTGAGAAAAAGCGAATGTGGTTGCAGATACTTTGAGTAGAAAGTATCTATTTCCCTTACGAGCCATGGACACCCGATTGTAATTGTCTGATAATGGCTCAATTTTAGCTGAGCTTAAAGCTAAACTCATGTTTCTACAACAGATCTGTGAAGCTCAGAAAAGTGATAATGAGTTGCAAGTTAAATGAGTACAGTGTGAATTAACTTCTGATTTAGAATTTCAAATAGGACTCGATGATTGCCTGTTATTCTAAGGTATAGGCTATGTACCGAAGGATTTAGACCTTGTATAGAAAAATTTACATGAATGCTCACAGTGGTACTATGTCTGTTCATCCAGGGAATAATAAAATGCATAACAATTTAAAACAGATGTACTGGTAGTCCGGAATGAAATGTGGGATCTCTGAAATTGTATTTAAATGTTTGATATGTTAGTAAGTTAAAGCTGAACATTAGGTATTGATACCTTCGGGACTGTTACAGTCAATGACGATATCGAAATGGAAATGGGATAAAGTTACTATGGATTTTGTACCGGGATTACCCATGTCTTTGAAAAAGAAAGATGCTTTTGGGTAATCGTTGATCATTTGACGAAGTCTGCATATTTATTCCTAGTATGAATAGATTTCTCACTTAATAGATTGTCTGAATTATATGTTTATGAGATTGTCAGATTACATGGTGTGTCAGTTTCTATTATTTTTTTATGGAGATCCACGGTTCATATTCCTATTTTGGAACAAATTACAAGAAACTTTGGGTACGCGGTTACATTTTAATACCACATTTCATCCTTAGACAGATGGTCAATTTGAATGTGTAATTCAGATTTTTGAAGATATACTTCGGTGTTATGTTTTAGAATTCGAAGGCAATTGGAAAAGAAATAATTGTTGTTAGTCGAATTCGTATACAATAATAGTTATTAGTTAAGTATAAAATGGCACTTTTCGAGGCTCTGTATGGTTGTAAATGTAGAACTCCATTGTATTAGACTAAACTCAGTGAGAAATGATACATGGATTTGATCTGATTCATAAAACTAAAGAAAGGTGAAAGTGATCCGAGACAGTTTAAAAGCAGTATCTGATCGACAAAAATTCTATGTGGATTTAAAACGAAAAGAAATAGAGTTTCAAATTAATGACAAGGTATTCTGAAAAGTTTTGCCTTGGAAGAAAATTTTCTGGTTTGGTCGTAAAGGCAAATTGAGTCCTCGATATATTGGGCAGTATGAAATTATTGAAAAGATCAGACCTGTTGTGTATCGATTAGCATTACTGACCGAATTTGATGTAATTCATAATGTTTTTCATATGTTATGTTACTACGGATCGATCGATTCGTCACATGTTATTTAAATCAATAGATATTAAAATTCATCGGAGATAATAAAGAACCGATCAAAATTCGCACTTGAAATGAAAGAATTGAGAAATAAAGGTAGCTTTAGTAAAAGTTTTCTAGAAATGACACGATATAAAAGAAGCTACCTGGGAACTGGAGGAAACTATGAGAAAGCAATATCTGAATCTCTTTACTGGTAAGATCTTAAGGGAGAGTTGTAACAGCCCATTTTACGTAAAATCGAAACAGTGGTTTTGGGACCACAAATCTGATTTCGAAAGAAAATTATTTTTATATTATTTTATGGTCTATAGTATGATATTAATGTCATATAAAAAGTTTGTCAAGAAATTTTACTGATTACATGTTTAATTTGATAAAGGACCAAATTGCACAAAGGACAAAAGTTGTAACACCCCAAACTCGGCCTAGACTTTACGACTGGTCCCGGCATGTCACATAGAGAGGTTGTTTATAAACTAAACACGCGTTCATTAAAAAGGTCATAATTCTTTTAAAACTTTAAATTTCGATGTTTGTTAATAAAACCCCGATTTACTAGATGTCTCTAAAAAGTTGTTATTATTTTGCAAACTGCTTTTGTTAAGAAATTTGAAGTTGAAAACTTGCGAAAACGTGATATTTTGAAAATAGTTTGTTAACTCTTTTAGAAAAACTCTCGTATTAAACATTTATCAGTAAAAATAACAGAAAAGTAGGTTTAAAAGGAAAATAAAGTCTAGAGGCCTTATTACAAAACAATAAACCCAAACTAATTAACTTTAAAAATAAGATAAAACTGAATTTATTAAAGTTTGTGTAACATCCTAAAATTTGAGTATTGATATGATACATGTTTTGGTGCTTAACTTGTGTATAATTAAAATTTTGCATGTTTAGTATAGTCTTGAGAAGACTTGAGAACTATTCGGAATTAGAATAAATTTTAATAAGGAGGATTTATTTGAAGTGGATCAAGTGACTTTGAGGTTTAAGTAGATTTAAGTGTCAAAAACTAGCATAAGATGAGCTAGTAGCAAGGTGGTGTTGGCGCATGTATGTTTGTTTGAGGGGAGAGGTTCGAATCTCCTAGCATGCAATTTGAAAGCTTTTATTTTTGCTTTCTCCTATCAAGTGTCACCAAGCTTCATTTTTGGTATGTTAGACTTTTAATTTTTATGGTAAGGTGGCTAAATGGATTAAGGAAACATTGAAGTTGAGGAAAGGAATCAATAGGATAAGGCAAGTAAGGGAACAAATGGCTTAATTTGTGGAATGTGCTATGGAAAGAAAGGTTGGCAAAAGTTGATCCTTGATGGCTATGAACTTGGATGGTTTTTGGGGCTAGGGAGGTTGGCCGAATTTTGTTAGTAGCTTGATAGGGATTAGGAGCTAGTTTGGCCAATTTCTTTAACAATAGGAGCATTTTTTCCATTCTCTCCAAAACCCTTTTTCCTAGTCGGATGTAGTTGTAGCAATAGGCAATTTTTTGGTTGTTTGGCCATTTCTTTTTGACCAAATTAGTATCATCTCCTTTTTTCTCTTTTGTGCCGAAACCATGCAACTTTGAAGAAACATAATTCATTTTCTTTTTCTTCCTTTTGGCCGAATATACACCAACCCCAAGACCCTATCTTTGTTCATCTTCCATCCTTGGAAAATCGACACATAAACACTCTCTCTTTATTCTTTTTGCTCTTCTTTCTTTCTTTTTGGTAAAGAACACTTAAACATCACTATTTTTTTTCAAAACCTTTCTTCATGGCCGAATATTGATGGTAAAATCTTTTGCCGAATCATTCTTCTTTTCTTTGTTTATTCATAGCTGAATCTTTTCTTATACATAGGTATTCACTTCAATCTTTTTTTCCTTCTTTGAAGCCTTGGACAATAGTGTGATAGTGGAGGGCCGAAACTCAAGTGTTCGTAAACGTCGTAGATCGTTGAAATTGGATTTAAAGTGTTAAAGGTAAGGGATTATTAAGGATTTTCATATTACTTGACATATGGATATAAATGGTTTATTAATCGATCTCGTTTTAAGGGACGTTCTCGCTCTATTGTCATATTGTGGAACGAGGATATTTGTGGTAAGTTATTCTCATTTTTTTAAACCTCTAGTCGAAATTTCGATAACTTATTGGTTAGACTAATGATTCATTGTCTTTGAAGACAATTAAAATAGGGACGAAAAGAGTTGTTAATAGTGTTCGGAAGAGGGGTGGTTCCATTATTCCTCCTAAGTTTAAGAGAAGGACTGTTTCGGGAATCCGAGACTTTCCACCGAGTTGTGGACCCTCATCCGGCAAAAATCAATTATTCAACGTCGTACGTACCCCCGAACCATTGTTTACTCGTGGTTCTGAACCTTTGATCGGAGAGAATTTGCAAATAGTGGTTGTTCGAGATTCCGAGTGTAAGATCTAGATCGCTTAACATTAGAATAGTTTAATATTAAATTTTAGTGTTCTAATCCATCGTGATGTGTGTTTAGATATCGACGAGTGGGAAAGTGTAGTTCTCACCGTAATCAGGTGTGTAATCTCACACCGTATCTCATGGGTTAGATGACTATATCGTATAAATCGGTGGATGAAATCACAAGTTAGTGAAATCGAGAAGAATAGCATATTTATCACCTTAATGATAAAAATTTTGAAATTGGTATTAAGATCATGAAAATTTTGAAATTTTCCCTTAATGGGCTAATTCGATAAAAATGATAATTGGGCCATATGTGATATTTGATAATTGGACAATTTGGGCCATATGTGATATTTGATATTTGGGCCATATGTGATATTTGATATTTGGGCCATATGTGATATTTGATAATTGGGCCATATGCGATATTTGATAATTGGGCCATATGTGATATTTGATAATTGGACAATTTGGGCCATATGTGATATTTGATAATTGGGCCTTATGTGATATTTGATATTTGGGCCATATGTGATATCTGATAATTGGGCCATATGTGATATTTGATAATTGGACAATGTGGGCTAAAATGTGAAATGGGCCAGATTGTAATAATTTTTATAATGAGCCTTATGTTGGAATAATTAAATGAATGGATTGTTATGCATATTATATACATGAATGCATGGGTTGGGCTATTTGATGAAGAGAAGTTCTGGTAGCTTTGCTACAAAATTTTGGTGGCTCTGCCACAATTCTGAAAAATGGAAAATGCCATGTAAACTCTGTAAATATCGTGGCTTGTCCATGAAATTTGATAAACGGCTTAATGCCTACTTCAGTGTGTTGGCGGGGTGGGTGACTAAAGCTCCTCGCAGGTGTGCTTGTTGGTACGGGTGGTGTGTAGCGGATGGAAATCTAGGTTTGGTTTTGGGAATTGCATATCACTTGCATTTCATACATGCTAAATTATTATATTTGTAATGGGCTTAGCCCAAATAAATGCTTAAATGGTTTTGGCCAGTGGACTATGGTAAGTGAGTTACACATCGAGTTCTAAGTAACTCACCCCAATTTTTCTTACCCCTCTCAAGTAATAATAATTGATGGAGACTTGGCCTGAGATGACTTCGTGGAGGCTATACTACAAATGGTGGTTTATAAAATTTTAAGACTTCTTTAATAATTTTTATTAAGTACTATTTTTATGGCGATGTAATAAGGCCTCTTTAATTATGGATTTTAGTATATGGATAGATTTTATTATGTTTTAGTTTTCCTAAGTTGGATTGGTTTAGTTTTTATAAATGTTTTTTATAACTCTCGATAAAATAAAAGTTTTTTAAATATCATTGAAACTTAGAAAATTCTTTTAAAACTTTTCGATGAAATATTTTGACTAAATAAATATCAAATGACAATTCTTGTATTTTTAATTATGGTTTTCAATGAACTTTGATTTTTCGATAAAGTCATTCTCTTAATCGTTTTGGAATTTGATTTCTACATTGTTAAATGATTTGAATGTACATTTAATTTGTGTGGCATGCCGAAATCCGAGCTTGATGCATAGGCTGGGTTTGGGGTGTTACATTTTATGGTATCAGAGCCCAGTTTCAAAACTCGGCTGTGGTTTGGGTTCAACAATGATTTTGTTTAAAAACTACTTAATTTTCTAGACTTTACGTTTTAAAGGTAGTATGGCACCACGAGCATTCGACACCAAGTCAAGTAAGTATTTGTTTATTAAATGTTTATTATTGTGATGAGACCTTAGGAACACTCTAGAACTTCTAGCTTTAGGTGTTGAAAATGATAGAGATCGAGACTATAGGATGTGATTGCAAAAATAACCCTATCTCTTATATCTCATAAAATATCGTTAATAAACACTGAAATAATATTCTGATTCATAAAACTTATAATCAGATTAAAAGCGAATTAGTCAATATGAGCTCTAGAGGATGTGGTCGTGGACTCAGTAGACGTGGCCGTGGTAGAGGACGAGGTGCTGCGTCTGAAGCACCGGGTCATATACCGGAAATGGATGCACCTGCGTCATTCAAGAGCGAAATTGGATCTCATGATCGTGCGAATGAAGATAATGCTTTGACTCAAGCAATGTTGCGAGTCTTAGAAAGAGTAGTTGGGGCCAGAACTGGGCCAGTAACTCGCAGATCAATATCAGAATGACTCAAGTCTAGTAGTGCAGAAGTATTTAGAGGTGTTTCAGGTGTAGCTCGAATGTGGCGTAATATTGGCTTGAGGTCGCATAACAATTATGGATGATCCGGAGTGCACCGTCGAAAGCGTAAACCGAGAGGAGCCGTGTCTTTGCTAAGAGACGAGGCGTATCAATGGTGGCTTACTGTTCGAGAAGGCACCGAGACTGCATTGCTTACTTGGGATTTCTTTAAAACTGCTTTCCAAGGGATGTACGTCGGGACAAGTTATGTAGATGCCCGGAGGAAGGAATTCCTGAATTTGGTTTAAGGAAGTAAGACTGTAGCAGCTTACGAGGCAGAATTTCTTCGTTTGAGTCGTTATGCACGTACTATAGTGCAGACTAATCATGAGTGCTGTGTACGCTTTGAGGATAGGCTAAATGATGAGTTGCGGTATCGATAGCCCCGACAGAAGTCTGCATTTTACCTCACTTGTAGAGAAAGCTAAGATAGCCAAGAGGCTAAGAATTCAAAATGCCAGAACCGGGAAAAAGTCAGAGGAAAGAGGGATTTTAAGTACTTTGGTTCTTCTAAAAGGTTTCAAAAGAGGCCACGGAATGATGAGCCAGTTCAAACTAGGGCACTTGTGACTACCAATCAGAGTCGAGAATGTGCCGACTGTGGAAGACGACATCCCAGAGAATGTTGGAGGAAAACTGGAGCCTGTTTTAAATGTGGATCCAAGGATCATCAGTTTAAGAATTGTCCTCGACGGACTGATACGACTTAGGGAACTCAGAACCTCGATGCTCACCATTAGAGGTACTCAAAGACCACCAAGAGGTCGTAGATGGGTTGTGGTGGTAATGGTAACGGACGTGGACAGGGTATACCGGGTCGAGGTAATGGTGTTAGAGGCAACACGGAGGCAAGACAGCCAGGATTGGTCTATGCTGTCAGGCGTTGTGAGGACGGCGATGCACCTGATGTGATAACTGGTACGTTCTTCATTTCTAATGTACCTGTTACTACTTTGATAGATATCGGATCTACTCACTCGTATTTTGCTAGTGCCATATCTGGAAACCTAAATATTAGATCTGAGATTACCGATAGAGAGATGACGGTAATTAGTCCTTTAGGACAGTCGGTAATAGTGAATAAATTATTTAGAGATGTGCCCTTGGAGATTCAAAGAGAGGTATTTCTAGCAGACTTGATGGAATTACCTTTCGGTGAGTTTGATTTTATTTTGGGCATAGATTGGTTGGTGAAGCATCAGACGCAATTGGATTGTGTCAAAAAGTGGATGTCAATAAGGACTGTGGATGATGAGGAGATAATAATGATAGGCGAAAGAAGAAACTTTTTGGCAAATGTGGTATCTGCTTTGACGGTAGAAAAGTTGGCGCAGAAAGGGAATAGAGCATTCCTAGCATTCATCAGTGCTTTGAATGCCAAGGATTTATCGGTAGAAGGTGTGAGAATGGTGAAAGAATTTTCAGATGTCTTTCTCGAAGAACTTTCGGGTCTACCCCCAGATCGGGAAGTAGAATTTGGCATTGAGCTTTTGCCCGGAACTGCTGCGGTGTCCATTACTCCTTATAGAATGGCACCAAAGGAGTTAGCGGAACTTAAAGCTCGAATTCAAGAACTGCTAGATCGGGGATTTTTTCGACCAAGTGTGTCTTCGTGGGGAGCACCGGTTTTGTTCGTCAAGAAGAAGGATGGGTCGATACGTATGTGCATTGAGTATAGGCAGTTGAATAAGTTGATGATCAAGAATAGGTATCCATTGCCGAGAATCGTCGACCTGTTTGATCAATTAAGAGGAGCTTCAGTCTTCTCCAAGATTGATTTGAGATCGGGTTATCATCAACTCAAGGTGAAAGAGGCAGATATTCATAAGACGGCATTTCGAACTCGTTATGGACATTATGAGTTTTCAGTGATGCTGTTTGGTTTGACTAATGCACTAGCTGCATTTATGGACATGATGAACTGAGTCTTTCAACCCTATTTAGATCAGTTCATAGTAGTGTTCATAGATGACATCTTAGTATATTCAAGGAATGAAGAAGAGCATGACTCTCATTTGTGCACTGTGTTGCAAATTTTGCGAGATAAGCAACTTTATGCCAAATTCAGTAAGTGTGAATTTTGGTTAAAGGAAGTGATTTTCTTGGGCCATGTAGTGTCAGCCGAATGTATAAGAGTTGATCCTCGAAAGGTAGAGGCTGTGTTGGATTGGAAGTAAAAATGATTTGAATGTATGTTTAATTTGTGTGGCATGCCGAAATCCAGGCTTAATGCATAGGCTGGGTTTGGGGTGTTACAGTTTGTTAGAAATCTACGATGTATGGCCACCACTGAGTCCTCCACGGCTCCAAGTCCTCTATCGCTGGGGATTACCTGTGAGATTAAAGAAAAGGGGTGAGTTACGAGAACTCAGTGTGCAATCTCTTAAACGGTCTCTAACTAGGCCTTACCCCTTACGGTAACAAATTTGGGCCCAAGCCCTGTAATCATGGTAAGGCAAAGATGAAATGTAGATAATTTAATGCAACCCAACCCAATCCAACCACATACACCCCCGTACCAACCAATCGTCACCTGTGGGGATCAAGTCAACCCACCCCGCCAATCACACCAATAATGCAGTCAAGTTGCTAATCACAATATTTGTGGCTGAGCCACCGATGTTATAATACGCATATATATGTGGCAGAGACACCAAAACAGTATGTGGCAGAGCCACCAGTTTACACTGCTCTTCGGTCATTATCCCACCCCATGCAAAATGATATAATGCCATGTATCACATGTAATAGTGAAAAATTAAATAATACATATGAGATTCATTCGCAATTAGGGGGATATCAGTCATTTTCGCCCCTCGGGGGTATTTCGATAATTTTCCCTCCAAGGGTATTTTGGTAATTTTGTAACCCAAGGGTATTTCAGTAATTTACCTTCCAAGGGTATTCTGGTAATTTTGTAACCCAAGGGTATTTTGGTAATTTTGCAACCCAGGGGTATTTTGGTTTCCACGGCCTTTCTGAAGGCCTACTGTCGTCACGAGTGACACGAAACTCTTTTTAAGTCACTTACCGCATTAATGGGCCTAAAATCCATCTTAGGCCCAATCGGGCCCACATGCTCGTGTGGCCTATTTCGCATGCTTTCGGTCTCAGATTCCCAGATTTCGTATTCGAACCTATCGCTGGCTAGTTTTTTGACAGTTTTACCCAAGTGGGCCGATTATCCTGTTGGGCACATTTGGCCCGTTTCAGCCCTGTTAGGCCCGTTACAACCTCGGTATCGCGAGAGTATTCGCGACACTCTCAACGACTTAACGTCACGATGAATATCTCGATTTACCACTACGAGCATTCGAACGCTCTAGTAGTCACAATTGCCAGCTTTCTGCTTTTCGGCTTCTCGCTGTTTCACAGAACTTCACAAGCAACCATCAAAGTGGGTGTGAGATTACACACCTATTTTGGATTTCCTACAAAATCACTCTTCGTTGCCCTTTAAAAATAAAACCGATCAAAAGTTAGCCTCGATTTCTTAAAAGATTTCATAAGCCCAAAAGTACTAACTTACAAAAGTCTACCACAATCGTGATCTTTCCCTACAAGATTCTAAAATTCGGCCTTGCACTTTGGCTATTGCAACGAGTTTCTAAAAGTAAATAAGTGATGTACCAAAGGGGTTAGCCTTAATCCAATATTTGGCCATCACACAAGGCAGGGAACCGATATCATCACCACAAAATAGAATCTCAAGAATGTCACTACACATCGAAATAAAAGGGATACTCGCATAACTTCACCTTTACTACAACCAACATTAACGATCCTTACCCATTGTCAATCAGAAGAATCAGCCTACCCCCAAAAGAGTGTTTCGTCTTAGCTTACAAGAAGAGGAAGTAAGATGTGATGAGAATGGGAGAATGTTACGTTCGATCCAAGGAGAAAAGAATGAGTAAGGGAGAAAGAAAGAATAATAACATTCAAAGAGAAGAAGCCATTACCTTAACTCAGAGAGAAGTCGAATGGAAGAAAAGATTCGGCACTCAGAAAGTACAACACCAAGCAAATGGCTAAGAAAACCAAAACAGAGGTAGAGTGGCTATTGATCTAAGAAAAGAGAAGGAGTGGATGAACGAGAGAGGTAGGTGAATGGTTAAAGAATTTGTCTACTAGAAAAAATAAAAAGACAACCCGATTCAAATGAGCAATTTAGCTCAGGTACACCGAGAAGAAAAGAGACTAGAAAAGAATTGGAGAAGGAAAGAGTGAGAAGAGGATTTTGTCAAGAAAGAAAATTCCACAAGGTGACTTGAAATGTACCAAGAAGAAAAAATACTCGAATTGTGCAACTGCTAAGTAAAAAGTTAAGGAAATTTGGCACTCTTCCCTTGCTCCACCCGAATATGCACTCCTCCCAAAAACAAAAATGAACTTAGCAAATGACCAAAAATGCTCCCTAAACACCCCTCCTAAATTTCGCCAACCACTTCCACTCTCCACATCCCATGATACCCTCCTTGATTCTCTCCTACACTTACTCCCCTTCACTCATTTAAATATTTGACCCATTCAAATCTCCTCAATCTCCTCTCCACCTTTCATTCAAACTTGATTGACCAATTTTTCATCCACTTTGTAGAGTTCCACTCCAACACAACCTCCTATCCTCTCTTGAGCAAAATAAAAGCCTTCCGTTTGCCATCTGCAGGATTCAAACCCTTCTCCTCCTTGCTATCATACTGACGCCACCACCACTCCACCATGTGGCCATTTGTGTCTTAACCCATGCACCACAAAAGTTAAGCCTATAGCTAAAGTCAAATTCCCTTTAAAAGAAAATAAATCTAAAAGAAAAGCTAGAACCAAGACTAGAACCTTGGATCCCTTGCTTCCGTGTGGCGTCACTTACTTGCTCCCTAAGTGGCGCCACTTGCCACTAGGCCACAACTCCTTTTGTGTCATTTTCCCCGCATTTTACTCTTAAAGCCTACCTACTAGCTCCCAGGGTTTTATTCACCTAAAATCAAAATTTTCCTAAAGCCTAAGTTTGATCCTGGGACTTCATAGAAGCTCCCTAACCTTCCAAAATCACTCACCTAATAGGTCCAACTTGCATTAGTGCCATTCTCATGTTCTCAAAAATTTTAAATGCTCCCACGACCGAGGCCCAATGGGCCCAATTCTACTAGGCCCAAATTCGGGCCGTTACAAAAGTTAATTTCTAATAGCTAAAGGGATTAAATAACTATAGAAATTTAAAGTGGAGGTCCTTATATGGTAAATAGACCATTTAAAAATGCTTAGTGGTTAAGGATTATGATTCATCCATGGAAAATAAAATAAAGAAAATAATGAAATTGGAAAGTGAAATAATAGAAGATGATAAATGATAAAAAAATAAAAGTATCATCATTTATATCATCTTTCCCAAATTAAAAGCATGGAAACCTAAGCTTAAGCCAACTTATTTTTCTTGATTAGGTAAGTCTTCTTGCCTGTTTTTAATGATTTTAATATTTTCGATATTGTAATAGCTTAATCTAGCTATCTCGGGGATTAATTTGCAAAGTTATCAAGGTACTAGGGTTTTTCCGTGGATGAACATAGATGAATTATGAAGTTTTATGGTAGAAAATGAAATGTTGTTGATAGATAAACAACTTTTGTAAAGGGAATTTTGATGAAATTATAATTTAGGGACTAAATTGAAAAGATGTAAAATTCGTGGAAAAATTCTAAATTTTATGAAATACATGGGATGTAAATTTTACATGTAAAAATTGACTAGGCTTGGAATAAGGATTAAATTGCATGGATTTCATTTTCCGAGCCTAGGGACGAAATCGTCATTAATTAAAAGTTTAGGGGCAAAACAGTAATTTTTCCTAAGATGTGAATTGAATTGAAATGAACATGAATTAACGTTAAATTCATTCGTATAGATTCGGATTGACCAAATTCGAAGTTAGAATGAGGAAAAGAGAATTTCGAATTAGTGGATTTTACGTACACGAACATTTATCGAGGTAAGTTCGTGTAACAAAATTGTGTATATTTATAAGCTTGAATTAAATGTTGTGTATGTGAATTGTATAAATTCCAAATATATGAAATTGGTTACATATCCGACAAAACCCGATAAATATTAAATCCCGTTTGAATAATGGAATTCGATGGATACAAAATTTCCTGATTGGTTGTGGTCCTGCATGTGTTGCGGGCACACCACAGCTCCTACGAGCATCCCGTTATAAGCCCTCTTGAGCTTCCCGTTATATAGTGTTGGAACGCTGGCACCCCCATGGCACAGCAAAATAAAATTAATCCCGGTGATCCAAACTATGAATCCATGTGTTAGGAACGAATCGGGGTGAAATAATGGTTTAAAAATTTCCAAAATTTCAATCTGAGTAGACAGCGATGCCTCGGAAACAAGAATTTTAATCTACTATTGAACCAAGCTGCAACCTTTAGGATTTCGGCCTCTACGTAATCCACCCAGTTTGATGATGAACGAGAGAAATCTCTATAACTATTTTTAGAAGTTTCTTTGCTTGACGGTTGCTAGACCTCACAAGCAATCTCTTAGGGTTTTTTTAAGCTCTGTATCTTTTATTACCTTTTATAATTGGTATATCTTTAATAAATTATAAAATTAACTAAAATACAATAATGTTTTTAACCGAAAATTATAATTACATTAATTATAACAAGGACTTGACAAACTATATTTATTTAAATTTATATACGAACCAAATTCATATATTAATAGAACTATGTTCTCATTATGTGTACAACATCCTTGTACATATAATATGTTCAATATTTGATTGCCTGATTAAATTAATTCTTTAAATAATTTAATTTATGTGACAACCAAACACAATACCAACTATGTTTTATTCCGTTCATTTCAACCATAGGGTGTGACCCTGTAGGTTCTTGTAACGTTAGCAGTAATACTAGAATGATTCTAATGTTACAAACAATGAGTGGCATCTAGTAATGCATCATTGCTATCTAAGTTACAAGAAGTCATGATTCGATATAACCTTTTGTGATTAACCTTTCATGCACTAATCCTTAAGTCCTTTATCTCTGGAATGGACACAAGTCATGGAATAGTCACACTTGCATAGTCCATCCCATGTTTCTTGATATCTTGAGTAGACCATGATTTACAAATTAGTATGACATCTCATATCAACTTATTTGAGCATGGCCATGCATTTCTAGTCTCACTCAATTAAGTGGCCTAAGATATTACTCCTATTATGTAGGAGGGACTTATCCTATATTGATAAACCATATCCCTCTACATAGATTATGGTATATCCAACATTAGCCTTTATAGAACAACCAGTTACAGTGTAAGTTTGACTATATCAAAATATACAACTCATAATGTTGGGATAATGATGATCTCAAGTCTGAGGATCATAGACATATTAATCACTATGAGTAATGTTGTGACAATTACATAATAATCCAAGAAATATACTCATAGTGGGTCAGTCCAATATGTTGTTCTCTAACACACATATTCATGCATTGATTTTGACACTCCTATCAATGACAACTCTTTATCATCAATAAACTACATGTTAGTCTTAATGCATTGTTGTTGTCCTAGTCAACAATAATACTTGACTAAGGATCTTTTAAGAATAATCATATTATTCTCAGGACATTATTATAAAACAGTTTATTTGTACACACAGGGAAAAAAACTAAAATAATAATGACAACGCTTTATATTAATAAACATGGTAAATCAAGTATGTTATTACAACCATCTCATGATTGATCTTTGGGCATACTCTTACATATAGTTCCTGCGAGCATCCTAATCGGTAGTGATCTTGCATGTGTTGTAGACAAACACAACTTTTTGTGAGCGTCCTAATATGGCTTGCTTGAACTTCCCGATATATGGCTATCCAGAGCTCCTGATTAATGGCTCTTCGTGAGATTCCCGTTTAAAGGCTCTTCGAGAGCTTCCTGATTAAAAGTTCCTTGTAAAATTCCTGATTATGGCTCTTATGAGGTTTCTGTTATATAGCTCGGATAAACTTCCCAATAGGCTCTTTGTGAGCTTCCCAATTAATGGCTCTTTGTGAGTTTCTTGTTATATGGCTTGAGAGAAGATTTCTCGATCATGTTCTTTAAAGAGCACTCTTGAATATGAATTGATGGATTTCTGATTTGTACACTTTGAGTGTACTACCTGTGTATCCATCGATGTTTTTAATGATTCAATGGGCAAAGTCCTGACATGAGAAAATATGAACATGAAATGAATTAATACACTTATCTACCTGAAATAAATGAAAATAATGATACATGATATATTGAAATCTAATTATTCTTGAGCCCATACATGTTTCTGGATATTCTTGTTCCCATACAGCCTAGCACATGGGCATGTGGCCTGGCCGTGTGTCCCTTGCATCTTTAAAATGTCAAAATAGAATGCCCAGAATTGATCACATGGCCTGGCACACGGGAGTGTGACTTGGCCGTGTGACCCCTGCACCTATACGCGGCCTAGCACACGGGCGTGTGACTTGGCTGTGTCACCCAAGTTAGAGAGTTTCACGGCTTGAGACACGAGCGTGTCCCTTGGCCATGTGAACCGCACGACCTAACCACACGAGCGTGTGACCCCTGCACCTAGGAAAAATTTTGAGATTTTACGAAAAATTCTCTGAGTAACCAGTTTAGTCCCGATGAGTAAATAATTATTTTATTGTTATTTTAATGTCTATGGAATGTTAGTATGGTCATATTAAAATTTCGTTAAGAAATTTTAACGTTTGCATGCTTAATTTAGTAAAAAAGACTAAATCGTAAAAAGTGTAAAAGTATAGTTCTATTAGTTAAAGGTGTCAAATAGCTATGAAACTTAAAGTGAGGAGACCTAGATGGTAATTAGACCATTTGGTAAGTTAGTGGATTTTCACGGCAAGGTTTTACTAAAATTTTGAATTTTTTTAAATCGTAAAAAGGTAAATGAGTAAATAATGGATAAATTAAATAAAACCAAGTTTCACTCATCTCCTTCAAAGCTTATTCAACCAAAAATCAAAAGCAAAATAGCCATTTTTAGTATTCCTTGATTCGACAACTAAAATTGCTTGCATGTAAGTGATTTTGAGCTCGTTTTTAATGATTTCTATGTTTTTGAAGTTGTTTTAGCTTAATCTACCTAGCAGGGATCAATTTGTAAAACTGTTAAAGGTTTTTCCATGAATGTTCTTACATGATTCTTAATGTTTGAATGTATATTATGAGTCATTGTTAATAAATAAACAAGTTTTGTAAAGTGATTTTTGATGAAAATAACATTTAGAGACAAATTTGTAAAAATGGTAAAAGTTCATGGTAAAATAATGAAATAATGATTTGTATAGTTTGATATGGGTCCCTAGAGAAATCGGCTAGCTTGAGAAAAGGATGAAAATGCTTAGATTTCAATTTGAGTTTAATAAGTAAATTGTGAAAAGTTAAAATATCAGAGGCAAAATTGTAATTTTGTAAAAATATGAAATATTGACTAAATTGAATAATAGTGGTATTAAATGGATTGAATTTGTCTATTCAGATCAAGATAGACCTTGTACGGATTTAGATTGGGGAAAAGCTAAAGCCTGGGATTAATTGTCTTCGTTTTTACGCTCTAATCATCGAGGTAAGTTCGTATGTATGGATTATTATGTTTATATTGTTTAATTATATGTTAATATGTATATAAAATGCTATTAAACAATGTATATCCAAAATCATGCTATAACTGTTAATGAGTCCCGGTTGAACCTTAGGAATTCGTAGGATACAAATGACATGTCATTAGGGATTTCATGTTTCGAGTGCTGGTCTTGAATGTCCTACTGATGGCTGAGGTCCTACATTTGTTGCGGATACTTCACAACTCGTGTGAGCAGCATTCTGTAGCTTACATTTTGACCCACAGCTCGTGTGAGTAGGCCCATTTCACAACTCGTGTGAGCAACGATATAAAGGAAAGGTTATTGTTATATGTTTAACCCTTCGTGTGAGCTTTCCCGAGTATCTGATGATATTCTAAATGGTTCAAGGACAATGAAAAGGATTAAAAATGGTAAGTTTTCATATGGAAACATGCTTATGTTCACGGAAAGGTTGAATGATATAAATGATATATGTTCGTATGGAAATGAATCATCATATGTTTAATTTGATTGAATTATGTATGAATGCACTAACTTGTGTTGGTGATGATGCTTAGGCTTGTGCCAAGATTGAGATTGGATTACATTATGCTTATACTTATGTTATTTGAATGAAATGGTAAGTTATGTTTCATGTTTTATGAACTTTCTAAGCATTATGTGCTTACGTAGTTTCTTTACTATGATTTATAGATAACTAGAAGCTCGTCGGAGATCTATCACACTATTCAGCGAATATATCGGTAGTTATTGATGTTTTGGTCAAGGTTATTATGGCATGTATAGTTAGACTTGTGTTTGATGTTAATTAAATGTTAGTTGATGATATTGGCATGTATAAGTTATTTTGGTACCATTTGATGTTGGTTGGTTTGTGCCATTTTGGTACTTATAGATGCCTTACTGGTATGTGTTAACGTGGTAATGTGTTGATGCATGTTTGAATAGCCAAGGTGGTATGTGATGAATTGATCTCAATATGATCAAGTTATGGTAGGTTTTGGAAATGGTATTGAACTATATGTGTACGATTGAAATGAGGTAAACTATAGATATTTGGGTAAGCTTGAATGTTGCATTTGAGGTGCCTTGTATGGCACATTTGTTGAATGGTTATGAACTATTGAATTGGTTATTTCATGTAGGTTTTGGTTATGTTTTGATACTTTGGTTATATGCACAAAAGGTCTTTAAGTGAGTGCATGATTTGGTGAAGAAATTGGTTTGATTTTGGGCAAGTTCGTGTCTACATAGCCCGAGGCACAAGTGTGTGACTTAGTCGTGTGTCACATGGCCAGGCGACATGGCTGTGTCTCCTATGTAAGTTTTAATGCATACAAGTCAGGCTGTTACACGGTCTGGCACACGAGCGTGTGGCTTGGCCGTGTGACCCAACTCAGAGAGTTACATGGGTGAGGAGACGGGTTGGGACATGGCCGTGTGTCCTTATTTCGATTGTTACAAGGCCTGCGGTTGAGGCACACGGCTGTATTACCCCTATAGTCCAATTTTTCTAAGTTTTTCTTATACATTTGGATTAAGTGAGTGCATGATTTGGTGAAGGAATTGGTTTGATTTTGGGTAAGTTCGTGTCTACATGGCTTGAGACACAGGCATGTGACTCAGTCGTGTGTGTCACATGGCCAGGCGACATGGCTGTGTCTCCTATGTAAGTTTTAATGCATACAAGCCAGGCTATTACACGGCCTGGCACACGAGCGTGTGGCTTGGCCGTGTGACCCAACTCAAAGAGTTACATGGATGAGGACACGGGCTGGGAC
The DNA here is from genome assembly GCA_025506655.1 of Gossypium rotundifolium. Classification (NCBI taxonomy): domain Eukaryota; kingdom Viridiplantae; phylum Streptophyta; class Magnoliopsida; order Malvales; family Malvaceae; genus Gossypium; species Gossypium rotundifolium. The sequence goes on along the minus strand of CP106723.1, from coordinate 65,137,040 downwards.
ATGGCCGTGTGTCCCTATTTCAATTGTTACAAGGCTTGCGGTTGAGGCACATGGCCGTATGACCCCTACAGTCTAATTTTTCTAAGCTTCTATGATATACAAATTAGTATGACATCTCATATCAACTTATTTGAGCATGGCCATGCATTTCTAGTCTCACTTAATCAAGTGGCCTAAGATATTACTCCTATTATGTAGGAGGAACTTATCCTATATTGATCAACCATATCCCTTTACATAGATTGTGGTATATCCAACATCAGCCTTTATAGAGCAACCTGTTACTATGTACGTTTGACTGTATCAAAATATACAACTCACAATGTTGGGATAATGATGATCTCAAGTCTGAGGATCATATACATATTAATCACTATGAGTAATGTTGTGACAATTACATAGTAATCCAAGAAACATACTCATAGCGGGTCAGTCCAATATGTTGTTCTTTAACACACATATTCATGCATTGATTTTGACACTCCATATCAATGACAACTCTTTATCATCAATCAACTACATATTAGTCTTAATTCATTATTGTTGTCCTAGTCAACAATAATACTTGACTAAGGATCTTTTAAGGATAATCATATTGTTCTCGTGACATTATTATAAAATAGTTTATTTGTACACATAGAAAGAAAAACTGAAATAATAATGACAACACTTTATATTAATAAACATGGTAAATCAAGTATGTTATTATAGCCATCTCATGATTGGTCTTTGGGCATACTCTTACGTGACTACCACCCAGAAAAGGCAAATGTAGTCACTGATGCCTTGAGTAGGAAATCCCTATTTGCCTTGAGGGATATGAATACACGGGTAGGTTTGTCCGATGATGGCTCTATTCTAGATGAGTTGAGGGCTAGATCAATGTTCTTCCAAGAGATTTATGAGGCACAAAAAGATGACAGTGAGTTGCAAGCCAAAAGAGTTCAATGTGAGCCGGGTATTGAGTCTGATTTCCAGATATTCAGATGGGTGTTTGATGTTCAGAGACAGAGTCTGTGTACCAGGAAATAATGAGCTCATTCGTAAAGTTTTGTATGAGGCACATAATGGATGCCTATCTGTACATCCAGGTAGCACCAAGATGTATAATGATATGAAGAAATGGCATTGGTGGCCGAGTATGAAGAAAGATATTTCTGAGTTTGTTTCAAGATGCTTGATTTGTCAGCAAGTAAAGGCCAAACACCAAGTGCCCTCAGGTTTGCTTCAACCTATTATGGTACCTGAGTGGAAATGGGATCGTGTTACCATGGATTTTGTAACGGGTTTACCATTGACACCAAGCAAGAAAGATGCTTTGTATGGGTCGTAGTCAATAGACTTACGAAGTCAGCCCACTTTATACCTGTACGTGTTGACTACTCTCTTGACAAGTTGGCAAACTTGTATATCTCAGAGATTGTGAGACTTCATGGAGTACCATTATCCATTATATCAGATAGAGATCAGAGATTTACATCCAAATTTTAGAAAAAATTGCAAGAGGCCTTGGCTACAAAGTTAAGTTTTAGTACGGTTTTTCACCTCCATACTGACGGTCAGTCGGAGAGGTTAATAAAAGTACTTGAAGATATGATTTGGAGTTGTAACATCCCGAAATTGGGCCTAGTAGGATTGGGCCCAATGGGCCTTGGGCATAAGAATGTTTAAAATTTTTGAGAATATGAGAATGGCGTTGTTGCAAATTGGACTTATTAGTTAAGTGAATTTGGAAGGTTACGAGGTTTCTATGAAGTCTAGGGTTTAATTGGGCCTTAGGAAAAATTTGGTATTTTAGCACTTTAAGGAGAGATGGTAAGTAGCTTCAAGGCTTATAGAAATATATGAGTAAATTGCTAGCATAAGTGAGCATATGGCAAAGAGGAAATGGCGCCACATGAAAGGCTTTGAGGGAAGAGGTTCAAATCCCATAATGTGCAAATTTTGACTATTATTTTTGCATGCTCTCCTTAAGTGTCGGCCAAGAGGTATATATGGCAAGGTGGACTTCTTTATTTTTGGTAAGGTGGCTAAGGAAATAAGGGAAGGTTGAGGTTGGGGAAAGGAATCAAAAGAAAAAGGCAAGTATGGGAGACATGTTGGCATAAAAAGGGGAGAATGTTATGGAAAGTGTGGTTGACCAAATGTTTGACCAATATTGTAATGCATGTGGACGGTTTTGGGGGTAGATAGGTAGCTGAAATTTTTACTTTGTCATTTGGTAACGTCTTGGTATTGTTTTGGCCAAAAATCTTATTTGCAACTTTTGTGTCATCTTCTTCCAATTTGCTATTCTCTTTGCCGAAACCTCCTAGCACAATTGTGCATCTTTCTTCTCTTTTGTTTAGTCAAATATTCATCTTTTGTTCATCTTCTTTTGATAGCCGAATTTCTATCATCTTCTATCTTCCCCATTTTTGTGTGTTGGACATCTCTCCTTGGTTGAATCGGGTAAGGGCTTCATTTCTAATCCTTTCATTTCTTCTCTTTCTAGTTGAATATGTATGTTCATCACTATACGGCTATTCCACTTTGTTTCTTATCGAAATATCACTCTCTCCATCACTCTCATATTTGATCAACTCTTTTTCGTAGAGTTCTAGTGGGTGGCCTAATACCAAATCCTTGTCGATTCATTCGTAGTCATAAGCAATCTGTAACAGCCCGATTTAGGGCCTAGTCGAGATTGTGGTGCGAGGCCACGAACCCGAGGTGAAATTATGAGTTTTTCAAGTTTATGTTATGTTTGCACGTTAGTATGAAAGTTTTGTAAATCAAATTTATTAAGTTGAGGTTAATTGGTCCAAAAAGGACTAAATTGCAAAAGTTGCAATATATGAGTTTCTAGAAGCTTTTTGCATGAAATAGCTTTAGAATAATAATTATGAGCCCTTAAATAGCAATTTGCCCAAAATTTAATTTTTGGACAAAATTGGCCTTAAGAAACTATTATAGAAATTTTTAAGAGGAAGGGCATTTTGGTCATTTGGCCTCATTAGTGCTTAAAATAGGATAAAGATGAGAAAAATTCACTCATCTTCTTCCTTGTTGCTTCCGAAAATTTGGAGACACCATAGCTAGGGTTCTTCATTTTTTTTCAAGCTCATAGTAAGTTCATCTTAGCCCCGTTTTTAATATTCTTCGTATTTTTGAAGTTCTCGTGTTATGAATTAGCTAATTTTAGCTATAAAATGAGCTAAGATGCATGTTCAAAAATCTACCCTTGGATGACATGCTTGTTAAATGATGTTTTATGGAAGTTTAAGAGAGTTTGATGTTAGATAAACATCTTTTCCGTAATGAATTTCATGAAAAATGGTAGTAGGGACCATTTTGTAATAGTTATAAAATTGGTCATACCTACTAGAAATAGTGAGAATTGATGATTGTTATAGAAGAGAAAATGATTCAGTTGAGCATGAAGTTTATGAAAGTTTCATGAAAATCATTTTACGAGAATTAGGGCAAAAGTACAAATATTAGAAAGTATAGGGGCAAAATAGTAATTTTGCTAAAGTATGAGTTATGAGTCAATTTAGTCAATATGGTTATTAAATGATCTATTTATGATTAGAGATCAAGAAAAATGAAGCCCTGATCGAAACCAAGGCGAGAACAAAGTCGATGACTAAATTGCACATCTACATACATTTTGTATATTGAGTAAGTTTGTATGATTTCTAAGCTTTATGATTATTATCATTAAATTGCTTAACATAATGTACAATAATTGTATGAAATGATCATGTTATGTTCAAGCAAGAAATCATGATGATAAGTACGAGCAAGTCCCGATGGGAGATGAATTTCCCAGGATACTCGATCTACCACGCAAGTTATCATGTAAGTCCAAGGCAAGCTTGGCATTGATCAAGATATCATGTAAGTCCAAGGCAAGCTTGGCATTGATCAAGTTAGCAAGCAAGTTATCATGTAAGTCTAAGGCAAGCTTGGCATTGATCAAGATGTCATGTAAGTCCAAGGTAAGCTTGGCATTGATCAAGTTAGCTAGCAAGTTATCATGTAAGTCCAAGGTAAGCTTTGCATTGATCAAGATATCATGTAAGTCTAAGGCAAGATTGGCATTGATCAAGTTAGCAAGCAAGTTATCATGTAAGTCCAAGGCAAGCTTGGCATTGATCAAGTTAGCAAGCAAGTTATCATGTAAGCCCAAGGACTCAAGCATGGCATTGAGTATGTTATCAAGAGCAAGACTTCATATAAGTCCATGTCAAGACATGGCCTTCAAACCAAGATGAGATAACCCATGTAAGACCATGTCGAGGATATGGCTTTGGCATCATACTATGTGGGAAGAGATTTAGTATCCTCGGTTATTCACAGAAATTCATCGGGCAAATAAGTAAGCTAAAAGAAGATAACAAGAAAGCTAAGAAAGTAAAGTTAGTATCAAGATGAAGTTAGATGAAGTTGAGTATTATTCATGTTATGAATGAGAAAGTAGATATCAGGATTATTGTTATTATAGTATACTGATCAATGTGATCAAGTGATACAGGTATCATGGTTACCTTACAAGTATGATAATAGTAAGTGTTATGAGACATGTAAGAATCTATATGAGTAAGTAAGCTTTAGCTGAAATTCATGATACCATTGTTTATGTGAAATGGTTTATATTAAGCAATGATGATGCTAAGATTTGTTACATGCAAACTTACTAAGCTATATGCTTACGTTATGATTCTTTCTTTCTATGCAATCCTGCCAAGCTAACTCGTGGATCATTAAAGTCGGAGCTCGCAACACACTATCAACTTGTATTTTGGTCTAGCCAAGTTACTTTACTAAGTATGGCATGTATAGGAAACATTCATTTTGTGAACATGTTTTAAGAAGGGCCTTTGTAAAGGCTATCAAGTTTATTATTCTTTTGTATATGGCTAAGTGATTGGCCAAATTTGATTAAGCATGTATGTTTATTGAGATTAATGAAGCATGTAGTATTATTCATAAAATTGGGTTGTTATTGCATGTTGAGTTGTGTATGGTTATGATCTTCATTTCGAGGTGGCTAACGGCTTGGTAAATAGCACTGTAAGTGCCCACACGGTTTGACACACAGGCGTGTGTCAAGACCGTGTTAACCCTCGCACCTTAGTATTATTAATCGAGAATAGGCCACAGGCGAATCCCACTAGTGTGTGTGTGCGCCTGTAAGACACACGGTTTGGACATGGGCGTGTTCCCAGACCATGTTGATTTAGTCAGTATATTAAGGATTAGCACACGGTCTAAGCCCACGGGCGTGTCATGGCCGTGTGAAATTAGTCAGTAACCTCCCACGGTTGGTAGACATGGACGTGTCTAAGCCGTATGGAAATAGTCAGTAGCCTTACACAGTTTGAGGGCATAGGCGTGCTTAAGGGTACACGGGCGTGTTCCAAGTCACACGAGCGTGTGAACCCTGCTTCAAATATGAGTTATTTGATTTTAATTCCGAAAGTTTTCTGACATGAGTGAAAGGCCTCGTAGGCCCTTGTTATATGTGTTGACTAAGAAAGTGAAGTTTTTAAGTTGGAACGAAATTTTATAGCTCGTAAGTACATGTTTCAGTGAGTTCAAGCATAGTAATGTCTCGTATCCAGACCCAGCATCGGTCTTGGGTGCGGGGTGTTGCAAAATCATTGGGACTCGATTTATAATCTTTAAGGGACTAAATCGCTCGATCTATCCCTCGTAATAAGAGACTCGGATTGTTGGTAAGTGATATAGATTGTTAAATCAATCGCAATACTTGGATGAAGTTGTAAATTGGGTTTTGGACTAATTGTTGACTGATTGTATCTTTAGGTGCCGCGAAGAATATCGTGTTATGGATTCCGAATAAGGTGTGTAATCCCATACTTTCTGAATATATATTTGAAATGGTGTGTGATCTCACACTTCTCTGAAGGCTTGCATGAAATATTCTATGATTCGGTCGATATACTGAAGAAAAACTAGAAACCGGCATCCATAATCACTCGGGCAAGCGTATGATCGTAGTGGTAATCATATTTGTAATAAAATAGTTTCGGTTAGAAATAGTGACGTGTTTTTGAAGAATCACGAAAAATAGGGGAAAGGGAATTAGAAAGTGAATGAGATATCAAATAAAAGCTTACTGTGTCTATTTTGATAAGGAAGAAACGGAGAAGGAAAAGGAATTTTATATTCTGAGATATGTTAATTTTAGTGAGACCGGTTCTGAATGACTTTGTGGTTCCCTGATCTATCTTGGAAAAATCATATAAAATTACAAAATGAATTATGGGTTATAATTTATATATATAAATTTCTTAGTGAGTCTATTTTAATAGAAACAAGTAGGAGCGATATATGAAAATAAATGCAAGGCGATATTTGAAATTAAGGAAAGAGAGGTTAGAATCGTTGGACGGTGAAACAAGGAAACTTTAAGGAATAAACTGTACTAAATGGTTAAGACAAAAATTCTGGAAAAATTTATGAGCTTAGTTTCAAGGAAAATTTACGGATTTAGATTTCGAGTTTTCTAACCCAAGTTATAGTCAATTTAGTCAGTATGACGCAGATGGACAGTTTCAAGTTTTATGTCCCAAATTAGTAATTAAGTCCAGGGTTGCAAAATTACGAAAATACCCTTGGAGGGTAAATTATCGAAACACCCCTGGGTTGCGAGATTACCAAATTACCCTTAGTGGGTAAAATTATCGAATTACGATATTGCCCTTATGTGCCGAATTACGAAAATACCGTTATGGGTCGAATTACAAAAATGCCCCTAATGGGCGGATTTGATAGATTGCCTTAATGGGCCAATTTTGATATATTGCTTAATGGGCCAATTTGATATATGGCTAAATAGGCCAATTTGATATATGACTAAATGGGCCGAATTTGATATATGGCATAATGGGCTCATTTTGCAATGGGCCAAATTATTTGTAAAAAATCTCTGATGTTGTTAGTTATCGTTGTTATATTGTAAATATCATAATTTGCTATGAATGTTGCATTCACATAATTCTGCATAGGTTTGGGATATTGATGATTGGAGGAAACTATTGGTGGCTCTGCCACATATTTTGGTGACTCTGTCATAATCTGTCTGGTGGCTGTGCCACGTATATTCTGTAATTCTGGTTGCTTTACCACAAATTCTGATATTATAAATGGCAATTTGCCTGTGTTTTGGTGTGTTGGCGGGGTGGGTTGACTTGATCCCCACAGGTGTGTTGGTTGGTACGGGTGGTGTGTAGAGGATGGATTATTAGGTTGGTTTGGGATTGCATTACATTCATTTGATTCATTTGATATATTCTGTTTTGTAAATGGGCTTTGGCCCAAGATTATGCTTAATTGGCTTCGGCCCAAGTTATTGTTAGATGGGCTCAGGCCTAAATTTTTGCTAAATGGGTTCAAGCCCAGTGAACAACGGTAAAGGGATTTCACACTGAGTTCTTGTAACTCACCCCCCTTTTTCTTTCTTAATCCTTTCAGGTAATGCTCAGTGATGTAGACTTGGGCCATGGATGACTCGGTGGAGGCCATACTTCAGAAATGGTGTTTTACTTTGGAACTTTAGATTTCTATTTTCGTTCACTTTACTATTTTGGGTTTTATGTTGTAATAAGGCCTCTGGAGTATTTTATTATTTGCTTTATGTTTGATATACTTATTATTTTACTTAAATTATTTTAAATGGGAATTTTCTAAAAACTTAAATAAAGGTTTTCCAAAATCGATTAACAAATGGATTTCATAATAATCTTTTACAAATATTTTTAACACGAAAATCTTCTTCGGATTTTCAACGTCATTTTCAAAAGTCACGTTTTATAAGATTATTAGTTCAAATCTATCGATTTATCAATCAATCTTTAAGGTTAGTAGTATTTTATCAAATGTCTCAAATCAAACTTATTTTCTTGATTTTAAAAAAACTTATTTTAGTACGAATCACAAATCCTTTATACGTTTTCTTCAATATGACACACCAGATTTGGGCCTAACTTCTGGGCCAGGTTTGGGGTGTTACAGGAGTTGTGTTCAAGAGTTTCAAGGCAGCTGGGAAAAATACTTACCATTGGTGGAATTTGCCTACAATAATAGTTTTCAGACAAGTTTGAAAATGGCGCCTTATGAGGCTCTGTATGGGCACATGTAACAGCCCAGTTTAGACCGTAGTCAGAACAGTGGTTTCAGGACCACAAATTTGAGGTTAAAAAATATTTTAATATTATTTTTCATGTTTACAGTGTATGATTAATCATGTGTGAAAATTATGTGTGAAAATTTTATTGTTTGTGTGCTCAATTTGTAAAAAGAACTTAATCGCATAAAATGCAAAAGTTGTGTGCTGATTGTTAAAGCACTTGTTTGTCATGGCTTAATAAATGTGGAGTCCTTAAAATGAAATTTGGCCACTATTAAGGCTAGGGGACGGTAATAGGCTTAAAATATGTGATGTTTTATTGTTTTAACCAAGGCTAATTTTGTAAATTGGAATTTATAGTTAATAAAATTAAAAACAAAAGAATGAAAGCCATTATGTTCATCTTTTTGAACCAAAAACAGGAAAAAGAAACAAGGGTTTAAAGCTTTGAATATTTGGCCTTGGTTAAGCAAAATTAAGGTATGTTTTGGTTTCGATTTTTTTATGATTTCTACGTTTTTATAATAGTTGCTTTATGCTCTTCAAAACCCATGCTTCAATTTTGTGAATTGGTAAAGATTTTGAAAAGTGCCATTGATGAATTCATGAGTTTTGTGATGTTTGATGATGAAATATGAAATATATGTGTTAGATTAACATGTTCTGTCTTTGGAGTTTTGGTGATTTTGAGTAATTTGGACTAAATTATGAAAATAAGAAATTAGAGGACTAAAATGTGAAATAAATGAAATGTGTGGACTTGTATGAGACTAAGGAGAATTCGACTTAAGCATGGTGTAGTAAAATTTTGTGTATTTTGTGATTTTATGAAATAGGGACAAAAGTGTCAAAATGTGAAAATATGATGGCTATTTTGTAAAATGCCCTAAATATGTGTGTTTGGGCTAAATTGAATGAATTGGTGATTAAATGAGTTAAATTTGAATATGTATAGACTAGAGAGATTAGGATCGAGATCGAGGCAAAGACAAAGTGTTCGATTGATTGGCTAGTTGTGATATTTCGACGTCTGAGGTAAGTTCGAATATAATACGTGTTCTTAGTTATGTTTAAATGCTATGAAATGAATAGTTATGTGGTTATTGAATTAGAATTACTATATGTATGAAATTGAGATATTTGGCACTAAGTGTGCGTAACTAGAATCGAGATAAAGTTGAATAGCATTGTGTGTGTGAGGTACTGGAAGCTTCGGCTTTATTGATTGGCACTGTGTGTGCGTTACCGACTCAAGTTCGGTTTAATATTGAGGCACTAAGTGTGCGATGTTATCTAAGCTTTGGCTATGAATTGGGCACTAAGTGTGCGATTAAATTGAAGAGTTAATGAACAGTGAATGAAATATGGTTTCGAGTGTTGAATAGCAAGAACGTTTGTTAACTAAGTGTTGGCAAAGGTATGTTGAACCTATGTGGTTGATGATATTATTTAAGATTGAATAGATGGATTTATGGGCATATGGTTGAGGATGATATCATGTTGAATTGTGTATCTATCTAAGTGATGGTTTATTTATGTATTGATATTGCATTATTGAGAAGTATGTATTATATTACGAACTTACTAAGCTTTTAAAGCTTACTGTGTGAATTACTTCTCTGTTTTACAGTGTTAATAAAGCTAGCTCAGATTTGGGGATCATCAACGACTCAATCACACTATCAGCTATTTATTTTTGTACTTGTGAAAGGTGTATATATGTGGCATATGGCATGTATAGGCTAGAAGTTATAGTATGTTTTGAAATGTTCGGACCTTGCCATGTGACATGGGTTGGATATTGAATGATGTTGATGCATATATGTAGGCTATGAAAATGATAAATGTGGTATGAAATAGTGAGGTTGAAAATGGTATAATTCATGCTTGAATTGGTTAATGAGAATTGAGGATTAACTATGAATATGTGATATGGATTACATTATACATAACTTACATGATTTGGAATGTGAAATTTGGTATTTTGGATAAACTTATTTGAGATGAATTGAGCATGAACATAGATGGTATAGTTGATGATGAATTGGTGCTTGTGTTGGTATGTTTTGTTTACATTTTGAGGCATGAATTGGTATTGGATTGATAGTTATATGTGATTCTAAGTGTGGATGGTAATTAGGCCTTGAAAAATGGCCTATAACACATGGTTGAGCACACGGGCGTGTGTCATGTAGGTTTGTAATTTGGTGTAAAACAGGCTCGACCACGGGCGTGTGACTGGCCGTGTGGGGCAAGTCAGTGTCAACCACGGGTGAGGCACATGGGCATGTCTCAGGCCGAGTGGACAAGTCAGTAGGTATGCCTTGTTTTTGCCACGGCTTAGATACATGGGCGTGTCCGAGGCCGTGTGAGACACACGACCTACCCACACGGGCCTGTGACCTTTGCAGTTTTGAAAAATGTTTTGAATTTTAGAAATTTTTGTATGTGCTCGGTTTATTCCTGACCCTATTCTAAAGCATGTTTAAGGTCTCATAGACCTTATTAAGGGACTATAAGTTTATATTTTGATATGTTTTAATGATAATTGACTATGTGTTGTAAAATGTTATGAAATGCTCGAAAATGATTAGTAATACCTCTTAACCTTAATCCGACGATGATTATGGGTTAGAGGTGTTACATTTTATTAGTATCAGAGCTACAATTTAGTCGATTCTCGGCCTAACGTAGGCGTGTGAGTCTAGCTATACATGCCATATATATATCTGCGATAGTGTGATGATTCCTGACAGTTGAAAACTTGTTTTTATATAGCAAATTGATCATTGTTTTGTCGAGTTTTAAAATTTATAAATAGAATGATCGAACCTGGAAACTAACTCTGACAACGATTAAAGGCAAGTGTACCTATCGAATAGTAGTATAGCTTAGGCAAGACCAGATTGTCAAACTCCATTGTATTGGACTAAGTTAAGTGAAAATAAGATTCACGGAGTTGATTTGATAAAAGAGACTGAGCAGAAGGTAAAAGTAATCCGAGATAGTTTTAAAGCAACGTCAGATCATCAGAAGTCCTATGCAGACTTAAAACCAAAAGATATTGAATTTGAGGTCGGTGGCAAAGTGTTCCTGAAAGTGTCTCCGTGGAGGAAAATACTTCGATTTGGCCGAAAAGGCAAGCTCTGTCTGAGGTTCATTGGGCCGTATGAGATTATTGAATTAATTGGACCAATTGCTTATAGATTGTTGTTGCCACCAGAATTAGAAAAGATTCATAATGTGTTCCATGTATCGATGCTTCGACGATATAGATCTGATCCATCACATGTAATTGCTCATACTGAAGTTGAGATTCAGTCAGATTTGTCGTACAGTGAGGAACCGATTCGAATTCTGGCACGTGAAATCAAAGAGTTGAGAAACAAAAGAATTTCTTAATGAAAGTGTTGTGGCATAAACATGGAGTTGAAGAGGCTACGTTGGAGCCTAAATATGTTATGAGAGAGCAATATCCAAACCAAGTCACAGGTAACATTTTCAGGGACAAAATCCCTAAGGGGGAGAGTTGTAACAGCTCAGTTTAGACCCTACTCGAAACAGTAGTTTTGAGACCACAAATTCGAGGTTGGAAAAATATTTTAATATTATTTTTCGTGTTTACAATGTTTGATTAAGCATGTGTGAAAATTCTGTGTGAAAATTTTATTATTTGTGTGCTCAATTTGTAAAAAGGACTTAATCGCATAAAATGCAAAAGCTGTGTGCTGATTGTTAAAGTGCTTGTTTATCATGGCTTAATAAATGTGGAGTCCTTAAAATTAAATTTGGCAGCTATTAAGGCTAGTGGACGGTAATTGATAAACCATAATATGAACATATTTTAATCCCACATTTAGCATGTTTTTGGATGATTTATCCCTTTAATTATGGAAATAGGTGCTCCAAATCTGTTGTTTTCATGTTTTATACTTAGAAAAGCACCGGAGGATGAAAAAAATGAGAAACGGGCCAGAAATGGAGTAAATGGGCCAAATTACGAAATCGACACAGCCTAGGCTTAGAACCACACTGCCGTGCCTCATTAACAGACCCCGGCGACAACTTGGCTTCGATTTACACGGGCGTGTGCCATGGGCGTGTCCCTGACGTGACCTGTTTGAATTCTATTCAGAATAGGGTACTTAGAGGCAAATAAAGACATTCCAAAAGCCTATATAAGCACCCTAGAGGCCAACCTTCAAGAGGGCATTCAGCTAGGCCAAAGAGCTAAGCCAGAGGGGTCGAATTGTAGGATTCACTCGAAGGAAGCCAGTTGATTCATCTCAAGAAGTTGAAATCATACTCAAGACTGGAGATCTCTCCTTCAATTCCTTCAGGGGGTTTTAGGGTTTTTCTTATGTTTTGTTTTATATTTTCTTCTGATATGTTTTCTTTTATGATTATGAACTAAACCTCTCAAATAATTGAGGGGGATGAAACCTAAGACAAATCTTGTTATTGTTTTTGAGATGTATGATAAATACTTGATTTGTTTTTAACTATGAGTTCTTAATTCTTGTTTTGGTATTTCAAGATATTGATTCAAGCATTTATGCTTTTAGACAAAGGAGGAATAAACCCTGTCTAAGAGTAGATGTAGCATAGTTAAGCATAGTTGATCGTAACCCTAGAGATAGGATGGCAAAAATCTGTAGGATTAGGGTCAAACCTAATATGGGAGTCCATAGATCGAGTTAATGCAATTCTAAGGGCCTTAATTAGAAAGAGATTTCAATTAATCAAACTAGGGTTAGACGTTAGTAGCCTCGAGAGAGGTATTAATATAAATTAGGGAATCTTACGGATCAAGTCAAGTGAATAAATCGGTTTAGAGTTAAATAACAAGTGAAGTCTAGGTGGATTCTTCCTGTATTGTCTCAATCAATTGGTTTTTCCACAAGTATTTCCCCAATTCATTCTCTGTGTCTTAGCATCTTTAGCTTAGTAGTTAGTGAATTTTAGATTAGACAACAATTCTTTTAATTCTTAGGTTAAATAATAAAAAAGAAAGTTAGTATTAGTACTTTTGGTTCCTTTGGGTTCGACAATCCGATCTTGCCACTAAACTATACTACTGTTCGATAAGTGCGCTTGCCTCAAGTCATTGTCATAGTTAGTTTTTAGGCTAGATTAATCATATTATAAATTATTAAGACTCTAACACACGATCAGGTTTTTGGCGCCTTTGCCGGGGAATTGAAATATTAAGAACGCTCAATTTTTATTACTTTAGCCATATTTTATTTTATTTTATTTTTATTTTGCAATTAAATTTTATTTTTACTATTCTAATTTACTTTTTTTTTTCTTTTTGCTGGTAGGTACCTCTAGTTTATGATTTGGAAGGAACCCGACGGGATTTTTGATTCTGACGGTGATATTGAAGGTACGGTTCGCAAAAATCGTAAAGAAATAAGGCGAAACTTAAACTACATACAAGAAGAGCAAGAGAACGAAATTAATACTACCGAAGAGATGGCTGAGAATAATCCGCTACCTCAAGAGGTGGCCGAAAATCATGCTCCTCAAAATATGTATGATTATGCTAAACCTAATTTAACAGGAACTGAGTCAAGTATTGTTAGACCTGCTATAGCTGCTAATAATTTTGAACTGAAACCTAACACTATACAAATGATACAACAATTTGTTCAGTTTGATGGTTTGTAAGATGAAGACCCACATAATCACTTGGCAAATTTCCTAGAATTTTGCGCTTTCAAAATTAATGGCGTTTCTAATGATGCCATCCGTCTTCGGATATTTCCCTTCTCTTTGAGGAATAAAGCTAAACAGCGGTTGAATTCTCTTCCACAAGGATCAATCACTACATGAAAACAAATGACCGAAAATTTTTTATTGAAATATTTTTCGCCGGCCAAAACGTCCATATTAAGGAATGATATCTCTTGTTTTGTGCAGATGGATTTAGAAACACTATAAGATGCATGTGAGAGATACAAAGATCTATTAAAAAGGTGCCCATACCATGGATTACCCTTGTGGCTATAGGTCCAAACTTTTTACAATGGTGTGAACCCTTCAATGAGACAACTGATTGATTCAGCAGCTGACGGAACCCTGAATAACAAAAATTTTGAGGCGGCCTATGAGTTTATAGAGGAGATGTCACTGAACAACTATCAGTGGCAAGTTACAAGGACAAGGCCAACAAAAATAGTCGGAGTTTTCAACCTCGACGCAGTCACCATGCTATCAAATCAGGTAGAGATGTTAAATAAAAAGATTGATGGTTTGTGTGGCTCCTCACAGGTACACCCAATAATGCAATGTGATTCAAATCTAGGAGGTGTGGTGAATCCTGAGTACCCACCCTACAATCATGGCATGGAAAGCGAATAGATAAACTATACGGGTAACAATTTCAGATCTCAAAATAACCCTTATAGTAATACTTATAATCCAGGATGGAGGAACCACCTCAATTTTTCATGGGGTGGTTAAGGAAATCAGAGACAATAAATTCCTCCAAACTTCCAGCAACAGCCCTACCCATAGGAAAAGAAGCTGAATCTTGAGGAGATGTTGGCAAAATTCATAGCGATGTCAGAAACTTATTTCCAAAACACTGAAACAACACTTAAAAATCAACAAGCATCGATTAAAGGAATTGAAAACCAGTTAGGGCAACTCGCTAAGCTGATCTCTGAACGACCACAAGGTAGCTTACCAAGTAACACTGAGACTAACCCAAAAGAGCAACTTCAAGCCATAACCGCTCAGAGTAGTGAAGGGTTAGTAGGTTCTGAACCTGAGCCAAGGCAAGAACCTGTGGTAAGTGAAGATAAGGTTGAGGTAAGCCAAGAAAAGCCAAAACTAGTAATTAAAGAATACCAACCTCGAATACCATACCTCAGTGCAATAAAGAAAGACAATACAGACGAATAGTTCGGTAAGTTTCTTAAACTTCTGAAGAAATTACATATTAACTTACTGTTTCTTGAAGCTCTTTCGCAGATGCTAGATTCAAGAAATTTTTTAAAAGAGCTTTTGACAAACAAGCGAAAGTTAGACGAGGAATCGCATGTGGAACTAATCGCAGTGTGCTCAATAATGTTACAAAACAAACTACCATGAAAATCAAAAGATCCATGGAGTTTTACAATTCCATGTTTAATTGGTAGTTTATCTATTGATAATGCGTTAGCTGATTTAAGGGCAAGCATAAATGTTATGCCTTATAAAATGTTTAAACAACTAGGTTTAGGGAAACCCAAACAAACTAGGATGAGTATTCAATTAGCTGATAAAACTATTCGAATTCCTAGGGGTATAATTGAAGACATACTTGTTAAAATTGACAAATTTATATTCCCCGTAGACTTTGTTGTTTTAGATATGGATGAAGATAATACGATTCCTTTAATTTTAGGAAGGCCCTTTTTAGAAACTGCCAGATCTAAAATTGATGTTAGTACAGGTGAACTCACACTTCATGTAGGTGACGAATTAATTAGTCTTCAAGCTCTCGACTCAGTTAGGACATTGAGTGATAACGGTGAGAACGTAAATTCTGTTGATAATCATTCGGTCCAACCTTCTTTACATGAAGCACCACGACACTACATATCTGAGCTAGTTCATGAACCTCATGCCAATAAAGAAGAAATTTATGAGTAATGAACGCTTCAGATTGATGAACTAGATGAGTGGAAGGCACATTTCAAGGAGAAATCAAAACCACACGAATTGAAACTGAAGGAACCCTCAGACAAGCTTACCATAACATCAAATCACTTCAAAATAGGAGATCAGGTACTGTTAGATAAAACAAACCCGAGAATCACCATGTTAGACCTAAATAGACAAAGAGATCCCTTTTAAGGTACTCAATATCTTCCCATGCGGCACAATCGAGGTAAGTAATTCTATATTCGGAACTTTTAAAGTAAATGCTACTCGACTTAAAATATATAATGATAGCATGAGAAAGGATTTTTCACTCCTCAAACCACCATGAATGTGCGAATGAGAGGTAAGTCTAGCTTAAGACTTTAAACAAGCGCTTCTTGGGGGCAACTGGCACACTAACCCCATTTATTTTTTATTTTCTTTCTTTTAGCACCTAACTATAAACTGACCAAGTTAATGAAGCGCAGATTTTCGCGCCACACTGCCTTGCACACGGCCGTGGCCGTGGCCATGTGGATACTACGAATTTTAGTACTGACATGACAGAGATAGTACAAAACAGGACGAGAAATATCTTTAAGCCAAGGGGTCCGACTAAGCACCACGACCGTGCGACACAGTCGTGGCCGACACTGTTGTATCAATACAGGCATGGCGACCTATACACAGGCGTGGGAGAAGTGAAATAATCACTTCACGACCGTGCGATACGATCGTGTGACTTGACACACCCATGAAACACGAACGTGGGGATGAACTAGAGCTGAAAATTTTATTTAAACCACCTACTCCCCTTCCTATCTACTCTCCATCCCCTTCTTCCATAACCCTTACACTCTCCTCCCCTTTCATTTTCCTCATTCTTCATTTTCCAAACTCTTGATCTACACTTCATCCATGTCGAAGAACGAAAGGATCCTAACACAATCTCTCTGTACGAGACCAATCTACATAAGTTCATGCTGACCGCTTCATTAACTCGACAAGAAAAGGACCTTTGAGTCCATTTAATCTCTCTTTTTCTTTTCTTGTCTCTTTTAATTTCCTTCTCTTTATCTCTCTTATGCTAAATCTATATTACTACATTTTGATTTTGTTATTTAGGTTCTAAAGGCTGCTTGGGAATCACACACCACAGCCTTAAAAATCACACCCACCTCGTGAACCATCTAACAATAAGGGACTTTCAGTCCATTAATCGGTTCTTTTAGTCTTACTTCACTTTTTACACTCTTTCTTTTTATTTTTCTTTTCTTTAAATATATAATTAGTATATTTATAATTATTCTTATTATTTTCTGGCTAACTCTTCATGAGACTCCCAATTTTTTCATCTAGCACAATAATTAGAGGCGCCCCCTCCAACTTATCTTTCACCTCTGAATCAAGTTTTCACACTTCCAACTCAAGGAATCCATCCAAAAATTCAGGAAGTTTCACTTCTCTTCCTCTCTTTTGATTTTCTTAGTATATGTTTATTATATATCTTTGTACATTGAGGGCAATGTACATCTTAAGTTTGGGGGGTGAAAATTATTTAGAAAAAGTGCCTAACTTTTTACATTATTCTCAAATCCCTAAATGATATCTTGTCTTAAGTAATTTTCTCATATCACTAATTAAAATGAAATTCCTGTTGATTGATTATTTTTATTGATATGTTTCGGATTAAGTCATTGATAATTGTGCATTGAAAATTTAAACTTTAAGATACTAGATAATCAAGCATGATAAGTCTATTTTCAAAAATAAATTTTCTTAGGTTGTCTACCTGAATCTAGTTATCACCTTGAAGTTTAAAATTTACAAGGTTGTCATCAAAAACCCATAATTTTTGTGAAATTTTGAGCCTTTTAGAGCATACATTCTTTCATGCTCACTTTATTAATTATGAGTGTGTCAACATTAATTTGTTATTCTAGAACTTGCTTCGATTATACATGTCAAGACCACATCATTGATTTGATATATTGAGATGATAAAGGCACTTAGGATTTAACCCACTTACTCCACCAAAAGCCTACCTTCACAATTAACCCCTAGTAAACCTCTTTGATCCTAACAACCCTTTTATTGACTCACCCACTAATATTAACCCAAAACCCATCTTGTATTCGTTATCACCATTCTTTTTAACTACCGTTCTATCGAGACTTGATTTGATCAGTTACCTAATTATTTTACTTCAGCAGTTGAAATTTTCTTTTATTATGTATTAACTTGATTTGTTCTTAAAAAAAGTGAATTATATTCATTAAATTCAACATCTTGGAGAAGAAGCTCGTATTATTATTTTTAAGTTTTAATTGATGTAATTATTCAGGATTAGTTCATTTTTCTAGTTAGGTAAATTATCAATTCAATCTCGATTCTAACCCTTCTAATTTAGCCTTTATCCACACCTTTAACCTGAGCCCCATTACAACCCTTTAAAGACCTTTTGATTTGTGTATCGTCTCATTTTATAGTGGTGAAGATTTGATTTTCAGCCAAGCCTATGAGATTAACTTTTCATTTTTGACTATTGAGTGCTTTATTTTAAACCTTAAACACCTTGAGTGATTTGAGTGAATCTTTAGCGAGGATGTCAACTCTTGCCAATTTTGAATTAAAGGTAATTATTTAGATAAGGGGAAACACCTATTATTTTGGTGCTAAAAATTATGACTTTGATTGTTTGAATCTTCAGGACTCTTTGAGTTAAATTATCCATGTATAAATTATCTATGAATTATGATGAAACATTATCGATGAATATTATGAATTGAGGAAGTTCGTTTTAATTGTGAGTTGAGAATTTTGCTTGAGGACAAGCAAAAGCTTAAGTGTGGGGGTATTTGATAAACCATAATATGAACATGTTTTAATCCCACATTTAGCATGTTTTTGGATGATTTATCCCATTAATTATGGAAATAGGTGCTCCTAATCTGTTGTTTTCATGTTTTATACTCAGGAGAGCATCGAAAGATGAAAAGAATGAGAAACGGGTCAAAAACAGAGTAAATGGGCAAAATTACGAAATTGACATGGCCTGGGCCCAAGAACACACGGCCGTGCCTCATTAACAGACCCGACCACGGCTTGGCATCGATTTACACCGGCGTGTGCCATGGGCGTGTCCCTGACGTGACCTATTTGATTTCTATTCAGAATAGGGTACTTAGAGGCAAAGAAAGTTATTCCAAAAGCCTATATAAGCACCCCAGAGGCTAACCTTCAAGAGGGTGTTCAGCTAGGCCAAAGAGCCAAGCTAGAGGGGCCGAATTGTGGGATTCACTCGAAAGAAGCCAGTTGATTATTTTAGGATTTTTCTTATGTTTTGTTTTATATTTTCTTCTAAGATGTTTTCTTTTATGATTATGAAGTAAACCTCTCAAATACCTGAGGGGGATGAAACCTAAGGCAAATCTTGTTATTGTTTTCTGAGCTGTATGATAAATATTTGATTTGTTCTTAACTATGTGTTCTTAATTCTTATTTTGGTATTTTAGGATATTGATTCAAGCATTTATGCTCTTAGGTAAAGGAGGAATAGACCCTGTCTAAGAGTAGATCTAGCATAGTTAAGCATAGTTGATCGTAACCCTAGAGATAGGATGACAAAAATATGTCGAATTAGGGTCAAACCTAATATGGGAGTCTATAGATCGAGTTAATGCAATTCTAGGGGTTTTAATTAGAAAGAGATTTCAATTAATCAACCTAGGGTTAGACGTTAGTAGCCTCGAGAGAGGTATGAATATAAATTTGGGAATCCTACGGATCAAGTCAAGTGAATAAATCGTCTGGTTCAGAGTTAAATAACAAGTGAAGTCTAGGTGGATTCTTCCTCAGGTATTGTCTCAATCAATTGGTTTTTTCCCACAAGTATTTTCCCAATTCATTCTTTATGTCTTAGCATATTTATCTTAGTAGTTAGTTAATTTTAGATTAGAAAACAATTCCTTTAATTCTTAGGTTAAATAATAAAAAGAAAGTTAGTATTAGTACTTTTGGTTCCTTTGGGTTCGACAATCCGGTCTTGCCACTAAACTTTACTATTGTTCGATAGGTGTGCTTGCCTCAAGTCGTTGTCACAGTTAGTTTTTAGGCTAGATCAATCATATTATAAATTTTAAGACTCGACACACGATCGTTAATAGGCTTAAAATAATGTGTTAACCAAGGCAAATTTTGTAAATTGGAATTTAAAGTTAATAAAATTAAAAACAAAAGAATAAAAGCCATTATGTTCGTATTTTGAACCCAAAATATGAAAAATAAATAAGGGTTTAAAGCTTTGAATATTCGGCCTTGGTTAAGCAAAATTAAGGTATGTTTTGGTTTTAGTTTTTGATGATTTCTACGTTTTTTGTAATCGTTGCTTTGTGCTCTTCAAAACCCATACTTCAAATTTGTGAATTGGTGAAGATTTTGAAAAGTGCCATTGATGAATTCATGAATTTTGTGATGTTTGATGATGAAATATGAAATATATATGTTAGATTAACATGTTTTGTCTTTAGAGTTTGATGATTTTGAGTAATTTGGACTAAATTGTGAAAAAAAGAAATTGGAGGACTAAAATGTGAAATAAATAAAATATGTGGACTTTTATGAGACTAAGTAGAATTCGGCTTAAGTATGGTGCAGTAAAATTATGTGTATTTTGTGATTTTATGAAATAGGGACTAAAGTGTCAAAATGTAAAAATGTGAGGGCTATTTTGTAAAATGCCCTAAACATGTGTGTTTGGACTAAATTGAATGAATTGGTGATTAAATGAGTTAAATTTGAATATTTATAGACCAAGAAAGGAGAGATTCAGATCGAGATTGAGGCAAATACAAAGTATTCGATTGATCGGCTAGTTTTGGTATTTCGACGTTCGAGGTAAGTTCGGATATAATACGTGTTCTTAATTATGTTTAAATGCAATGAAATGAATAGTTATGTGGTTATTGAATTAGAATCACTATATGTATGAAATTGAGATATTTGGCACTAAGTGTGCGTAATTAGAATCGAGATAAAGTTGAATAGCACTGTGTTTGCGAGGTACTGGAAGCTTCAACATTATTGATTGGCACTGTGTGTGCGTTATCAACTCAAGTTTGGTTTAATATTGCGTCACTAAGTGTGCGATGTTATCTAAGCTTCAACTATGAATTGGACACTAAGTGTGCGATTGAATTGAAGAGTTAATGAACAGTGAATGAAATATGGTTTCGAGTATTGAATAGCAAGAACGTTTGTTAACTAATTGTTGGCAAAGATATGTTTCGAACCTATATGGTTGATGATATTATTTAAGATTGAATAGATGGATGTATGGGCATATGGTTGCGGATGATATCATGTTTAATTGTGTATCTATCTAAGTGATGGTTTATTTATGTATTGATATTGCATTATTGAGAAGTACGTATTATATTACAAACTTACTAGGATTTTAAAGCTTACTGTGTGACTTGCTTTTCTGTTTTACATTGTTAATAAAGCTAGCTCAGATTCAGGGATCGTCAGTGACTCAATCGCACTATCGGCTATTTATTTTGGTACTTTTGAAAGATGTATACATTTGGCATATGACTTGTATAGGCTAGAAGTTATGGTGTGTTTTGAAATGTTCGGACCTTGCCATGTGACATGGCTTGGATATTGAATGATGTTGATGAATATATGTAGGCTTTGAAAATAATAAATGTGGTATGAAATAGTGAGGTTGGAAATGGTATAATTCATGCTTGAATTGGTTGAAGAGAATTGAGGATTAACTATGAATATGTGATATGGATTACATGATACATGACTGTCATGATTTGGAATGTGAAATTGGTATTGTGGATAAAGTTGTTTGAGATGAATTGAGCATGAACATAGATGGTATAGTTGATGATGAATTGGTGCTTGTGTTGGTATGTTTTGTTTACATTTTGAGGCATGAATTGGTATTGTATTAATGGTTATATGTGATTATAAGTGTGGATGGTAATTTGGCCTTGAAAAATGGCCTATAATTTCCCACACGGTTGAGCACACGGGTGTGTGACTCGACCGTGTCATGTAGGTTTGTAATTTGGTGCAAAGTAGGCTCGACCATGGGCGTGTGATTGGCCGTGTGGTGCAAGTCAGTGTCGACCACGGGTGAGGCACATAGGCGTGTTTCAGGCCGTGTGGACAAGTCGGTAGGTATGCCTTGTATTTCCATGGCTTGGACACATGGGCGTGTCCGAGGCCACGTGAGACACATGGCCTACCCACACGGGCGTGTGACCTTTACAGTTTTGAAAAATGTTTTGAATTTCAAAAATTTTTGTATGTGTTCGGTTTAGTCCTGACCCTATTCTAAAGCATGTTTAAGGTCTCATAGACCTTATTAAAGGACTATAAGTTTATATTTTGATATGTTTCAATGATAATTGACTATGTGTTGTAAAATGTTATGAAATGCTCAGAAATGATTAGTAATACCTCTTATCCCTAATTCGACGATGGTTACGGGTTAGGGGTGTTACAGCATAAGTTCTGAACGCCTTTATATTGGACTGAACTTAAGGAAAACCAGATCCAAGGGGTTGATTTGGTTAGATATACAGAATAAAAGGTAAAGGTGATTCGAGATTGTCTAAAGGTTGCTTTTGATAGACATATTCTTACTCGGATTTAAAAAGGAAAGAGATCGAGTATCAAGTCGGTGATAGAGTATTCTTGAAAGTGTCACCATGGAAGAAAGTTCTTAGATTTGGCCAAAAAGGAAAATTGAGTCCGCGTTTTATTGGACCATATGAGATCACCAAGAGGATTGGGCTAGTAGCCTATCGGTTGGCTTTGCCATCTGAGTTAGAGAAGATTCATGATGTGTTTCACGTGTCTATGTTGCGTCGATACCAATCAGACCCTTCATATGTAATTACGCCGACAGATGTTGAGATTCAACCTGATATGACATATGGTAAAGAACTGATTAAGATTCTAGCCCGAAAAGTTAAGCAATTAAGGAATAAAAGTATAGCTCTCGTAAATGTCTTATGGCGAAGACATGGGATAGAAGAGGCTACGTGGGAGCCCAAGGAGGCTATGAGGAACTAATACCCAAACCTTTTTACTGGTAAGATTTTCGAGGACAAAAATCCCTAAGGGCCTAATCAGAATAGTTGTGCAAGACCACAAATCTGAAGTAGAAAAATGTGTTTAAATGATATTATGAGGTTTATGAGGTGTTTGCATGATTGTGCAAAAATCTCATAAAGGAATTTTATTAATTAGTGAATAAATTGCCCACTAGGACTAAATTGCAAAGATTGGAAAATATGAGATTCTAGAAGATTTAAGTATGAAATAGAATTATAAAAATTTCTAAAGGTCCATATTTAGCAATTAGACCATTATATTTGATGATGGACAAAAATAGACATGGGAAGGAAAAATCTCAAGAAAGAGTCATTAAGGGCATTTTTGTCATTAGGTAAATAAATGATTAAAAAGGGAAAAAGAAGCTAAAAATCATGTCCATCTTCATCCTCCATAGTCGAAAATTTCAAGGACTCCATAGCTAGGATTTCTTCAACTTTCAAGCTCAAAGTAAGTGCATCCTAGCCTCGTTTTTAATGTTCGTATTTTTAAGACCCTCGTAGCTCGGTTTAGCTATTTCTAGCTATATTTTGAGCTAGGGTGTATGTTCAAAAATTGGCCCATGTATGACATGGATGTATTTTGATGTTTTATGGAAGTATATGAAAGTTTGATGAAGGATAAAAATCTTTTCCTAAGTGATTTTCATGAAAAATACATAAAAAGGACTAAATTGTAAAAGTTGTAAAAATGGTCAAATATGTGTGAAATAGTATAAATTGAAGATTTCTATAGTTGAGAATATGATTCGGCTAGGCTTGAAATATAAGAAAGTTAAATGAAAATCACTTTACGAGCCTAGGGGCAAAAGTGTAATTACAAAAAAATTTAAGGGGAAATATCGTAATTTTGCCAAAACATGAATTACGAGTCGATTTAGTCAATGTGTGTATTTAACAAGTGAAATTATTATTATAGATCAAGAAACATGAAGCCCGAACTGAAACTGAGGCAAAAGTAAAATCGAGGACTAAATCGAGCATCGATACACATTTTGAGAATCGAGGTAAGTTTGTATGAATTTAAAGTTTCATAAAGTTTCGATATTTGAAACTACTTAATATTATGACAATGTATGATATAACTATGAAAATCGAGTGACATAGCCTCGATGAAGAAGTGGTGAAAATAAGCTAAGTGAAATCCCAGATAAAGATTCGAAATAAGGAGGATACTCATGTCATAGCATTGAATAAAGAAGGTCTCATGTAAGACCATGTCAGGGACATGGCTTCGACATCGAGCTATAAGATCCTATATAAGACCATATCTGGGATATGGCATCACATTAATAGGTGATCCCATGTAAGACCATATCTGGGATATGGCGTTGGCATCAAAATTTATGCATGATGAGTTTGAATATCCTACGATAATCTGATTAGTTCATGGGAAAAGTAGCTAAGTATGTAAAATGGTATAGAGCCAGAACTATTTTTGGATGACCTTGAGTTTCTTTCATAATTAAGACTGATGAAGATTTGAGTTTATGCTCATGATAGTATATGTGCTAAGTTATGTGATTAGTGATACATGTACCATGAGAAAATACAAGTTATAAACCCACAATGTGACATGAGATGAGTAAGAATAAGTATGAGTAAGAATAGATGAGTATGCTTAAGCTTTTGAGACTTATGTTGCTATTGTTTCAATAGATGGAGGAATTTAATGTAAGCAATTATGTTGTTTTAGAATTTCATGCAAACTTACTAAGCTATACACTTACCCCTCTCTTTTCCCTTTTTCCTTGTAGTTTCGCCAAGGTAGCTCGGGGATCATAGTACGTTGGAGCTTGGATCACACTATCAACTGTTCTTTTGGTATAGTAAAATTAATTCATTTTGAGTATGGCATGTATAGGAACTTAATAATTTTGTGTCATGTCATGTTTGAAGGCCAAAAGGTTAGCTATTAATGTTCTACACTCATTTTGTAAACGACCATGGTGAATTGGCCAATATTGTCAAGTTTATGTTATAAAGTTGATGAGTTTAATGAAGTGAATGTTTATGCAAGTAATTGAGAAAAATACAAGTGGAATGAATGATAATGTAAGAATTCTTAGTAGTTAAATATTGTTATGATATGTTCTACTTGTGATGAAATGAAAGATTTTATGTTTTAGGGTGTCAAAAAGGCTTGGAAAATAGCCTTTAAGTGTCCACACGGGTTGACACACGAGCGTGTGTCTAGGCCGTGTTTGACACATGGTCAACCCCTATGGGTTTGTTGATAGGTCGTGTGTCCCCTGTATTTTAATTGCGAGAATTTGAATTGTCACACAGGCCAGCACACGGGCGTGTGCCTAGGCCGTGTGCATCTTACTGGGTTCTTGGACGTCATAAACATAATACCCCTAGTTTTCACACAAGGCTGAGGAGACGGGAGTGTCTAGACCGTGTGAAGGACACGGGCTATTGACACAGGCGTGTGTCCGGCCGTGTGGCAACCTGGGACGGTGTAAATGTGCAAGTGTGCACAATCGCAACAACTAATAAAGTGACAAGTAAATGTCGAGTTATCGTACCCACAGGGATTGTAAAAGAATTATTTATGAAAATGATTTCAAACACTTTGGTGAGGGAAAAAAATATTTGGATTCAAGAAATATTTAAAAACTAGAAAACAAAGTAAAATAAATAAAATAAAGAAATTCTAGTGCACGATTTCAAAATATGATTTAATCAAGATGATATAATTGTGTTGGATTAATTACATTTCTTACCTTAGAATTATTAAAGTTATGTTTATACTTGTTACGAATAACTCACGGCAACTCGGTAATTTGCTAACTTATGAACATAGTTACAAATCAAAAATCCATTCATCTCTTGTACATATTCCTATGTCAATTCGACTGATAAAAAAATTTATAAAAGTAAACATGTTATTGCACATACATACTTATCAAATTAAACCATCTCTCACATATCCCTATGTTGATTCAAAAGAATAATTCAACCTAATAAGCATATAAAAGACCATGTGAGGTAACAAAGTATCCTTACCTTGAAACAGTTTTATCACAAAAATCTTGCAAGTTATGTAAGGCATACGTATCGCAAAATACAATGCTAATTTAATCTTCAACTACCTTAGAATAATTAAACATGCATAGATTAAGTATTGTGTCCATTAATTACAATTTCAATGCGTTTAAATAACTAATTCTTTAGTTATCTAAACAATTAAAATGCCAAAATAACTTAAGCATGATTTTACTTAATCAAGCATTTTACCGAGGCCTATAATAGCATAAACACAATTTTAATAATTTAAGAGGATGAAATGCAATCAACCTAACACGAATTAAATTCAAGCTAAGCTTATTAAATTAACCATTCCAATAGCATAGATATTCATAAACGTGTTTGTCAAAAAAAAAACAACGAAATTTAAAGAGATAGGGAACAGGAAGCAAATCCGATGTTTCTCCGTGGCTTGACTGATTGCTCCGTTCTTCGTTCTCCGTTGTCCTCAGCTATCAAGGTGGCTTATGAACACTCCAATTGCTGCTTCAAATGGTTGAGAAAACACCTCTTTTCCAAGAGGGGAAATCGGCACAAGAAGGCTTGGGTTTTTGGAGAAAAAGAGAGAAGGTGAGAGAGGTGAAGAGAGAATGAGATGTGAATGAGAATTGAGGAATGAGGGATGAGGGATGGTTTGAATGATCAGCAAGGGGTGGTACTTATAGCTGATTGTGGATATTAAAAATAGCAAATCCCATCAGCCAAAGAGACCTCCCTTGGATGTGGCAAAGTTGATGGCTTCAACTTTGCTAAATATGGCATGGGGCAAATCTACGAAGTCACTAAATTTGGAGGGGGTTGAATGAAACTTTGAAAAGTCTTCAAGGGCTTCTTTGCAAGCTTAATTAATCAGCTAATAAGCTGATTTGGGCCAACATATGGACTGTTTGGGCTGTCCAATTCTTTGCTTGGTTTGGTTCAATCGGTTTGGTTCAACTGATGCGGTTCGACTTGGCCTTTTTCATAATTAATTAAGATTAATTTATTTAGCCCAAATTAAATTGGGAATAAATTAAAATTAATTATATTATGATAAAATATTCATAATTGGACCGTCTTGGGCTGGAAATAAATTCGCCTTCATACTTCAAATTGCTTCTCGGGTTTATTCTTCGAGCAGTGTCTGCGAGCCAATTTTCGCCCTTTGTGCGAATCTGTCGAGAATAGTAAAAATTAATCAAAATTAACTATAAAATTAATTAAAATCCATCATGTTCATATTTTTAGCACAATTTAACTATTTTATAATATTTAATTATTTTTTGACAAGAATTTAATCAAAACTGCATAAATTTGAGTTAAAAAGGGCATGAAAAAGTGTATAAATTTTCGTGTTTCCACACCCCCAAACTTAATTCATTGCTCGTCCCGAGTAATGCAAAAATTTGAAAAGAATTTTCTCAGAAACACCTTTGAAAAACCCTTCAGAACAACTTTCTTCTCAAAATTATGAATTTAATATACTTAGGCTCAAAAATAAGAAATTTGATAATTATGCTACTTAAGTATACATATCATTCAAATTACCTCCAACAACTATTATACTAGCAAAATTAGACTAAATGTTTCTTAATAAAGACATGTTACTCACTACTAATTTGATTTTAATTCCTTATTAAAAATTAAAGCGCAATCATTAAGCTTAAGCGATGTCTTCATATGTTGAACAGAGCAATTTCTCTCCACTAATGTAGGTAACATTGGAACTTTGAATCAATAGGTCTTTCATAAGGTTGTAACGTGGCTGGGCTTACGGGTAGGTAAAAGATAGAAAATTTTTTGGCTTAAAAACCCTAGACTCAGCTTAAGACCGAGCCTTCGAAATCCTTACCCTTGATACACCAACTTATGCTCTTTCGACCATTTATTTTATTTCGAGTACATTTTTTTTAATCAAGCTTAAATTTGAGCACTTGCTTCATGTACTACAATTTTCGAGCAATTGATACTTCTTTTCAACTCCCCCAAACTTATTTCCAAACGATATTCTGAATAGTACTGAGTCTAGTGTTTGGGACAATTTTAAAAGTAATGAAGAGAAAATTGATGGCTAAATATTGCATAGGTCCAAATAAAATTAGGCCATATAGTCTCAAATTTGGGTTTCAAAGGATAATTTTATCAGGGTCGATTTGAAAGGCTCAAACGATCCAAACAATATTTACCTTAAATCATTTTCAATATTCCATGCTTCTTAGGATTTCGCCTCAAGAAATTACTCAGTCAATTCTAAAGACTTAAACTTTCATGCATGCCTAATTTTTCGTAGGGACTTAAAAATTTTATGGTGCAATTTGCATGTTTTATTAAAAGAATACATTCATATCATTATTAAGTTAACATAATAACTTATTGAAATAATATAACTTTATTAATACTGAAGTTCAGCATACTTAACAAAATCTCAAATTATTGAACAAAATATATCCTAATCATAATTAAAAGAAAATTTTATTCTGTGTGGAATTAATTCAAATTTTCGGTCCCCTACTTAAAGTGAACAATGTCCTCATTGTTTAAAGTGAATAGATACTACACACTAGGTAGGATATTTAGAAAAGAGGAGGTGAGTCAAATTGATTGCTTAAGTACCAAGCTCTCTCTAAAATCCAATCCTAGACATGTATATATCTATTGCCACACTTTAGCCTTTGTGACTTGTTTAGATTTTATTCATGATTCCTATCTCTTGTTTTATTGTGAAAAAATAAAAAAATTCATAATTAACCTAATCCTAGAATAACTTAAGAATAAAAATAAACTAGAGTTGAAGTCCTCCCCTTTTTTATTTATTTGCCAATCCTTCCAAATTCGACTCATCTTTTGCTCCATCAGTATTGCCTTTGCATGAATCGCCTTGCTCCCTCTTTGATGATGAAATCCATGGTTCAAATATGAAATCTGGAAACTCAGGCACAAAAATAAATGGGTCATTATAAATTTTCTTTAGGGCACTCCTCATCAAGTCATCTCTTATTTTTGAGTATCTCTAGTAGGCTTGTTGCTGCCATTTCATATGTTGCATTAAGTCCATCATCTTTAATAGCTCATCACGAAGATCTGGGCTAGGCGGTGGAGCTCCAAACATTGAGGTTTCATTATTATGTTTAGCTTCTGGTTCCATTGATTCTACCTTATTAGGGGCTTCAGTTGATTGCTCTGGCAGGATTTCTGTGGGATCATCTTCTGCTTCTTCGGGATCCTCGCTCTCTTCAACTCGTTGCTGTAGAACAGAATCTACTCCATAGAGGTCCCAATCAGTGATTGTGCCTTGACTATACTCTGTCCCCTTCACGTCCGCAAGGAGTTTTGCTTTTAAGCATAAAATTATTATTGTAAAGGGGAAATAGGCCCGGCCAGAATGTCTAACGGCACAATTTCGCATTTCTCTTAGGATGAATTTTCCCATATCAATGGTCTTTCCAGTTAGAATCGAGTATAATAGGACCATTCGCTCTAATGAGATTGTAGTCCCATGTGAACTAGGCGTAAGGCTGAAACGGATGAAATAGAACCATACCTTCGCAAGTGGTGTCAAATACTCTCTTCGACATGTGTGGATTCCTTGTTTTGACACAGTCCACTTAGAACCTGGAACTGTAAGTTCCTCGAGAATTTCTTGCAAGTTTTTAGGCTTAATGTTGCTCAACAGAGAAGAATATTCATCGTTTTCGAAATTAGGTAATTCAAAGAATTCATTAATAGAATTTGAATTTATTGGTACCTTGATTCCGCAGACTGAAACTTCGGTCAATTCGCTTAAGGTTAAGTTTGCGTAGAATTCACGAACTAGTTCCTCATCCACACTTAGTCTCTTTTCACAAAACAATTCCCAATTGAGGGCTTCAGCAACTTGATGAATACGTGCCATAAAATCTCTGTAGTTTCTTTCCTTTAATGTGAAGCCTTTTTCTGGATGCATCTGTTGATTTTTGAAAATACTTTCATATCTTGCTTTGGCTTCTTCACAGTGAAATTTGTTCTGTGCTTCGTCAATTTGGGCGGAGGCACGATTTCTCTTGCGAGGCATGATTGACTTGAACATAAGATAGGAAAAAAATATTTTCTCAAAGATTTAATTAATAAACATTACTAATATTTCAATAAATTGAAAAATTAAATAATTGAATAAAAATTAAAACTTTAGGGAAAAAAATTGCTCTTACCACCTTCCTCGTAAAAATATACTAATGAACAAAAGATGGAAATTTAAAAGGAGGGTTGAAGGCTTTTATCTTAGGTTGGGTAGATGGGTGTGTGGTAGGGGCTGCACACAAGTAGCAACGCACAAGGTCTTGCGTAGGTAGGCCACGGGCGTGCCAGTGCGTCTGTGCAGGCGTGAGGCCAAACACAGGCAGCTCTCTGGGGCTGGGAGTGCAGGTGTGTGCTAAAGCGAGCTCTTGGCGAATGGCTGTTGTGGCTAGGGACTTGCGGCACTTTGATGAGCTGGTGATTTGGGGTTTTGAGTGATGAATGAATGGGGAGAACCAAGGGTGTAATTTATAGTGGGAGAAGTAGGAATTAGAGTAGAACTCTTAGAGAAATTTAATAATAAAAACATTCTAATTCTAATTCTACTTAATGCTAACAACAATGCATGTGTAATTATCAATTGCTATTTAATTTATTAAGATAAACATAAAATAAAATAAATCCTAATTCTAAGCTAAGTTGATAAAAATTAATATATAAATTATAATGGATATAATTATATATTAAAGTTTATCAATAATTTATAAATATGGTATAAAAAAATTTATTCTAGCTACTAAAAATATTTACACAAAGAGGCACCTAGTTTTTATTATTTACGAAAATAGCAACCAAATTTTAAAAATAATTCAATTAACTCCTAGACTTAATGAAAATTTGAAATTGAGTTGCAATTTAAGACTTGAGTCAAAATTGACCTTTTATTTGGAAAACCAAAAATTTATTTTTTCATTTAGGGGCTAATTTCTTGGAAAATTATGTGAAGATCAATTCCCAGGAAATATTGGAGAGGTTACAAGCAGTCCTGCTTAAGTTCCAACCTCCTAGACAGAATTGATTTAAACATAATAAACCCAAAAATATACCTTAAATAATTTATTGAAAATAAGAAAATCTAAAGATTAGACAAACTGAACAAGATTTGATCTTGTTCAGGTCTTTCTCCGTAGTAATGTTTCAAACGGAGCATTGACTTGAAAATTACTTCCCTTACCTTGGAGTTCAACAACTCCATATGGATAGATGCGGTGAATCGTAAATGGACCGGACCAACGTGATTTTAACTTACCTGGGAAGAACTTCAATCTGGAATTAAATAACAAAACTTGTTGACCTGCTTCAAACTCTTAAACTCGAATATGCTTGTCATGCCATTTATTGAGTCTTTCTTTGAGTAATTTTGCATTTTCGTATGAGAACATTCGAAATTCCTCTAGCTCATTGAGTTGGAGCATCCATTTCTATTTAGCAAACTTAAGATCCAAGTTGAGTCATCGAAGGGCCAAGTAAGCTTTGTGTTCTAACTCCAAAGGTAGATGACAGCCTTTCCCAAAGACTAACCTGTAGGGTGACATTCCCAAAGGTGTCTTATATGCCATTCTATAAGCCCATAAAGCATCATCTAGTCTCTTGGACCAATCTAAATCGGTTCAGACAAACTACCTTCTCAAGTATGCCTTTGATCTCCTAATTTGCTAGCTCGACTTGCCCATTTGTCTCATGGATGGTAAGTCGTTGCAACCTTATGTTTCACTCCATGTTTATCTAGCAACCATTTTAACCACTTGGTCACAAAATGGGTCCCTTCATCGGTGATAATAGCTCTTGGGGTTCCGAACCTTGTGAACACATGTTGCTGCAAGAACTTTATCACAACCTTAGTATCGTTCGTCGGATAAGCTTCAGCCTCGACCCACTTGTACACATAATCTACTGCTACCAATATGTATTTGTGACCGAAAGACTGAGGTAAGGGACCAAGAAAGTCAATGCTCTAAACATCTAACAATTCCACCTCAATGATATTTGTTCGAGGCATCTCATTTCTGTTGGTGACATTTCCAACTCTCTGACATCGATCACAAATCTTTACGTAAGCGTATGCATCCTTGAATAGTGTTGGCCAAAAGAATCCAACTTACAATACTTTGGCCACTGTACAAGTGCCTCCGAAGTGTCCCCCCTAGGAGCTGAATGACAGGTATAAAATCTTCGGTATTTCATCTTCTGCCACACATCTCCTAATCATCTTATCTGCACACTTTTAAAACAAATATGGCTCTCCCCAAAAATAGTACTTCACATCATGAAGAAACTTTTTCCTTTGCTGATACGTTTTATTAATTGGCATCAAACAACAAGCTAAATAGTTAGCAAAATCAACAAACCAAGGTATATTATGGACATGATTTACCTTCAGTATGTGTTCATCTGGAAATGTCTCTTGGATCAGTCAAAGTAGAGAATTTCCCTCTTGCGGCTCTAATCTGGATAAGTGATCTGCTACTTGGTTTTCTACTCCCCTTCGATCTTGGATTTCTAGATTGAACTCTTGAAGTAGAAGCACCCACTGGATCAATCTCAGTTTAGCATCTTTCTTGGCTAATATGTACTTAATTGCGGAGTGGTTCGTATAGACAATCACTTTAGTACCTACAAGATAAGATCGAAACTTGTCGAAAGCAAACACAATAGCAAGTAACTCTTTTTTTGTTACTGTATAGTTCAGTTGAGCTCCGGTTAGAGTTCTCTTGCGTAGCAGATGGGATGAAAAACTTTGTTCCTTCACTGGCCCAATACAGCTCCAATGGCGAAGTCACTTACGTCACACATCAACACGAATAGCGAATCCTAGTCTGGTGTGATGATTAGGGGTACCGTGACTAATCGACTCTTTAGATTGTTGAAGGCTTTTAAGAATTCCTCATCAAACTTGTATATCGAGTCTTTCTCTAATAGTTTGCACAAGGGTTTAGCCACTTTAGAAAAGTCCTTGATAAATCTTCGATAAAAACCGGCGTGGCCCAAAAAGCTCCTAACACCTTTTACAGATGATGGAGGTGGGAGTTTCTCAATAACGTTTACTTTTGCTTTTCCCACCTTGATCCCATGTCTCGTTATCCGATGCCCTAGAATAATTCCTTCTCATACCATAAAATGACACTTTTCTAGTTGAGTACGAGATTCGGTTCTTCGCATCACCTCAGTACCTTAGCTAGATTGGCTAAGCAATCATCATAATTATCTCAGAATACTGAGAAATCATTCATGAAAACTTCCAAGTACTTCTCAACCATGTCAGTAAAAATTGACATCATACATCTTTGAAATGTAACTGGTGCATTACATAAACCAAATGGTATGCGTCTAAATGCAAATGTACCCTACGGATAAGTGAATGTCATTTTGTGTTGATCTTCTGGTGCTACTGTAATCTGATTATACCCTGAGTATCCATCGAGAAAATAGTAGTAGTCTCATCCTATGAGTCTATCCAACATCTGGTCCAAAAACGACAGAGAAAAGTGATCTTTCCTAGTCGCCTTGTTCAGCTTCCGGTAATCGATGCAAATTCTCCATCCCATAATTGTTCTAGTTGGTATTAAATTGTTGTTCTCATTTTCCATGACCGTGATACCTCCTTTCTTCGGCACGCATTGGACTGGGCTCAACCATGAACTTTCTGAGATGGGGTAAATTATACCCGCATCTAACCACTTGATAATTTCTCTTTTTACTGCATCTTTCATGATGGGGTTCAGTCTCCGTTGTCCATTAATCGTTCCTCTCTCGCCATCTTCTAATATGATCTTGTGCATGCATACAGATGGGCTAATACCGTGAATATCGGCTATGGTCCATCCGATAGCCTTCTTGAATTGTTTCAAAACTATGATAAGTTTCTCTTCTTGTTCAGTAGTTAATTTTGCTGAAACAATCACAGGAAAAGTAGAGGCGTTACCTAAATAAACATATTTTAAGTGTGAAGGTAATACCTTGAGTTCTAACTTAGGTGGCTCCTCGATTGATGCTTTTGGCTGGATGTAATCTCTTTTCTCTAATTCCAAAGATTCAAAATGGGATTGCAGATTCAATCTCTTTTGATTAGCTTCTAGCACAGCTAAGTATTCATCCTCCTCTTCATCATTTGGGGGATCCGATGTCAAAATTCTTTCTAGTGGGTCCTCAACATAGTTAAGTTCCTTCTCTACTATTAATTCCTCTAAAGAGGTTACTGCAGAACAATCATCCATTGTGTCAGGAAATCGCATTGACTTAAAAACATTAAATGTTACCTGATCATCCTGAACACGCATAGTCAGCTCGCCCTTTTGCACATCAATAAGGGTCTTTCCAGTTGCTAAGAATGGTCTTCCTAGGATAATTGGCACTTCTTTTTCTGCTTCAAAGTCTAGAATTACAAAGTCAGTAGGAAAGATAAATTTCTCTACACGTACCAATACGTCCTCGATTTTTCCTTCTAGATGCGCTAAGGATCGATCTGCTAGTTGAAGTGTAATCGTAGTTGGTCTAACTTATCCTATCCCTAACTTCCTAAATATTGACATAGGCATCAAGTTGATACTTGCACCTAAGTCACATAAAGCCTTACCACAATATGTTGCTCCAATGTTGCACGGTATGGTAAAACATCCAGGATCCTTCAGTTTTGGGGGTAGTTTGTCCTGAAGATATGCACTGCATTCCTTCATCAGAGCTACCGTCTCAAATTCTCCAAGTCTTCATTTCATAGATAGGATATCTTTCATGAACTTGACGTAGTTCAACATTTGATCGAGTGCTTTGACCAACAGGATGTTGATGTGAACTTGCTTGAGTACGTCAAGGAACTTCTTGAATTGAATTTCCTACTTCGGCTTCTAAAGTCTTTGAGGGTAGGGCGGTGGTGGTTTCATTACTGGAACTGATTCTGGTTGATTCACCTTTGGTGATAATTCTGCATCTAATGAAGTTGTTGGTTGACTAGAATTGACTGGTCCTGAGGTTACTTTGCCCAGTTTTGCAGATTCTAGTTTTGGTGAAACTGGGATTTCAACACTTGGTTGAACTTCTTCTGGATCTTGACCGTCCGCTGGCTCCTTTTCAACTTCGACAGTGTTGGACTCCACTATCTTTTCGCTCCTCAATGTCAACGCTTTGCAATGTTCCTTCCCCAGATTTCTCAAATTTTTCGTGTCACTAGGTAGAGCACCTTGTGATCGATTCCTGAGTTCAGTAGCAAGCTGACCCACTTGATTCTCCAAATTCTTCAATGTAGCTGCTTGGCTCTGGATTAAGGCATCATTCTTTTCCATGTATGCCTTCAGCAAACTCTCCAAGCTATTGGATGCTTGAGCTTGAACTGGTTTCTGAACTTGTTGTGGGAAACTGGGCAGCTGGGTTGGTCTGGGTTGGGTGTAAGTGGTACTAGTTCCAGCCCCTTGGTTACTCTAGGAGAAATTCGAATGGTTTCACCACGATGGGTTATAAAAATTTGATTGCAGCCCTTGCCTTCCTCGGTTTTGGTTTTGATTACCCATGTAGTATACATATTCTGGGTTCGACAGACATTCTTCAAACAAATGTCCCACTCCACAATAGACACAGGCTATATTCTCGAATTGATTAGGTGGCTGTGCTACAAAACTATTAGACCCATTAGTAGTATAATTTTTAAACATTGAGGATATTGATGATACTTGAGATGCGAGTGAAGTAAGAGCGCCTACTTCATGAATTCTAGCGACTCGTCTTCCTGACGCTACATGACTGGTTGGCCAATGTTAACTGTTACTGGCAATCCTCTCAATAATTTCATAAGCCTCGTTATAAGACATAGAAAGGAGAGTACCATTAGCAGAGGCGTCCACTACCATCCTTGTGTGGGCATTAAGACCATTATAGAATGTCTTAAGTTGAATACAATGTGGGATTCCATGATGAGGGCATTTTCATAATAACTCTTTAAATCTTTCCCATGCCTCATACAAGGACTCATCATCCATTTGGTGGAAGGCAGTGATCTCGTTCCTCAGCTTAGCATTCTTGCTTGGCGGAAAATACTTCATGAGGAATCTCTCGCCTAACTCTTGCCATGTAGAAATGGAGTTTGGCGGCAATAAGTTCAACCAGGCATGAGCTCTGTCCCTTAACGAATATGGGAACAATTTCAATCGTAAGGCATCTCCGGAAACTCCGGCTAACTTGAAAGAATCACTCACTTCCATGAATAGTCTTAAGTGAAGATGAGGATCTTCAGTAGGCATTCCACTTAATTGGCCCACAGTCTGAAGCATCTGGAACATGACTGGCTTCAGCTCGAAATGTTGTGCCTCGATTTCAGGTCTCCTAATACCCGGGTTAAGATCGTTAAATACTGGCACGTCATATTATTTTAAGGCTCTATCCCTATAATCAGTAATAAGGATATGATTCTGAGCAGGGTTTGCTCCATTTCCTTGGTTCATATTCTCGAAGTTCATTTCTTCGGTCCTTCTCTGGTTTGCTTGCCTTCTTCATTGTCGAAAGGTTCATTTTATTTCAGGGTCCACAGGAAGTAAGTCAATAATCTGGTCGATACTTATAAACACCTGAAATAGTCACAGAAACATTAAATAAGCAAAAATTAAAAATAAAGAAACCAAAAAGTAAAAAAAATTCACAAATAATGGTTTTAAAACAGTCCCCAGAAATAGTGCCAAAAACTTGGGATGGTGTAAATATGCAAGTGTACACAATCGCAACAAGTAATAAAATGAGAAGTAAATATCGAGTTATCGTACACAGGGACTGTAAAAAGAATTATTTATGAAAATGATTTGAACACTTTGGTGAGGAAAAAATATTTGGATTCAAGAAATATTTAAAAACTAGAAAACAAAGTAAAATAAAGAAATTCTAGTTTACGATTTCAAAATATGATTTAATCAAGATGATAAAATTGTGTTTGATTAATTACATTTCTTACCTTAGAATTATTAAACTTATGTTTATACTTGTTACGAATAAATCACGACAACTCAGTAATTTGCTAACTTATGAACATATTTACAAATCAAAAATCCATTCATGTCTTGTACACATTCCTATGTCAATTCGACCGATAAAACAGATTTATAAAAGTAAACATGTTATTGCACATACATACTTACCAAATTAAACCATCTCTCGCATATCCCTATGTCGATTCAAATGAATAATTCAACCTAATAAGCATATAAAAGACCATGTGAGGTAACAAAGTATCCTTACCTTGAAACAGTTTAATCACAAAAATCTTGCAAGTTATGCAATGCATATGGATCGCCAAATACAATGCTAATTTAATCTTCAGCTACCTTAGAAGAATTAAACATTCATGATTAAGTATTGTGTCCATTAATTACAATTTCAATGCTTTTAAAAATGAATTATTTAGTTATATAAACAATTAAAATGCCGAATAACTTAAGCATGATTTTACTTAATCAAGCATTTTACCGAGGCCTATAATAGCATAAACACAATTTTAATAATTTAAGAGGATGAAATGTAATCAACCCAACACAAATTAAATTCAAGCTAAGTTGATTAAATTAACCATTCCAATAGCATAAATATTCATAAACATATTTGTCAAAACAACAACGAAATTTAAAGAGATAGGAATAAGAAGCAAATCTGATGTTTCTCCATGGCTTGACTGATTGCTCCGTTCTTCGTTCTCCATTGTCCTCGACTATCAAGGTGGCCTATGAACACTCCAATTGCTGCTTCAAATGACTAAGAAAACACCTCTTTTCCAAGAGGGGAAATTGGCACAAGAAGGCTTGGGTTTTTAGAGAAAACGAGAGAAAGTGAGAGAGGAGAAAAGAGAATGAGATGTGAATGAGAATTGAGGAATGAGGGATGAGAGATGAGAGACGGTTTGAATGATCAGCAAGGGGTGGTATTTATAGCTGATTGTGGCTGGTAAAAATATCAATTCCCATCAGCCAAAGAGACCTCCCTTGGCCGGCCATCTATGTGGCAAAGTTGATAGCTTCAACTTTGCTAAATATGGCATTGGGCAAATCTACAAAGCCACTAAATTTGGAGGGGGTTGAATGCAACTTTGAAAAGTCTTCAAGGGCTTCTTTGCAAGCTTAATTAATCAGCTAATAAGCTGATTTGGGCCAACATATGGACGGTTTGGGCTGCCCAATTCTTTGCTTGGTTCGGTCTAATCGGTTTGGTTCAACCGATGTGGTTCGACTGGGCCTTTTTCATAATTAATTATGGTTAATTTATTTAGCCCAAATTAAAGTGGGAATAAATTAAAATTAATTATATTATGATAAAGTATTCATAATTGGACTGTCATGGGATGGAAATAAATTAGCCTTGATACTTCAAATTGCTTCTCGGGTTTATTCTTGACGGTTCCATGAGCCAATTTTGCCCTTTGTGCGAATCTGTTAAAAATAGTAAAATTAATCAAAATTAACTATAAAATTAATTAAAATCCATCAGGTTCATATTTTAGCACAATTTAATTATTTTATAATATTTAATTATTTTCGACAAGAATTTAATCTAAAGCGCATAAATTTGAGTTAAAAAGGGCATGAAAAAGTGTATAAATTTCCGTGTTTCTAAAACCCCTATAGGTTCAAAATAAAATTAAATTCTACACGGGCTAGGGACATGGGTGTGTGTGACCGCACAGCCTGCGCACCCGGGCGTGTGACCCCTATTTAGGGAAAAATTTTCAAAGAGTGTAAAAGTTTCCTATTGAACTCAAACCTTAGGATGTACATTTAAGGCCTCGTAGGCCCATGATATGTATGTTATGATTAAGAAGAAAGGTTTTAAGTTGGAATGAAATTTTATAGCCCGATATTACATGCTCAAGCAAGGTTCAGCATGGTAATGCCTCATATCCAGTCCCGGCATCGGACACGGGTAAGGGGTGTTACAAAATTTGTGCTTAATTACATATTCTGTCACACCCAATTTTCAATAAAGTCTTGAATTTAAAGAAGATTTGGTAGTTAATTGAATAAAATAGTAACTTCACGAGCTCTACTAGAAAACTTGGAAATTTTGGAGGTTGATTGGTAATTTGTTGATGCAACAGACCAAATTTGACCCTAATCAGAACGGTGGTTTCGAGACCACGAATCTGAGCCTGAGAAATATTTAAATATTATATTTTATGTTTATTATATGTGAATTAATGTGTGTGAAAGTTTCGTAGAAAAATTTAATCGTTTATGTGTTTAATTTAGAAAAAGGACTTAATCGCGTAAAATGTAAAAATTGCAAACTATAGTGAAAAGTGCCTTTTTGATAATGGCTTTTTAATATGGGGTATTAAAATGGCAAGTATCCCATTTTAGTAGTTAGTGGGCGGCATATACCATGAATACCCTTAGTTTTATTTGTTTATATATTAATGTATAAAGGTTAAATTAGTAATCAACCAAATTCTTTACATATATGTTAATTAAAACACACACAAAAAAATGAACATGTTTACTCATCTTCTCTTGGCCGAATATTGAAGAAAGAAAGGGGAGCTAGGTTCTTTGAAATTTCGGCTACTTTCAAGCCAAATTCAAGGTAAATTCTTAGTCGGTTTTTGTAAATTTTTACGTTTTTGAGATCGTTGCTTCGAATCGTAGCTGACCCATGTTAGAATTTTTAAAAATAAGCATGCTTGATGTTCGGCCATTGTTATGTTCTTGTGGTTTTTGATGTTTTATGATTTTATATTAAAGATATGTTAAAGATTAGTATGTTTTGTATTGGAAGTTTTGGTGAAATTGAGTATTTAGGGCTAATTTGTAAAAATAAATTTTTAGAGGGGCTTTTTTGCAAAATAAATGAAAAAAATGGACTTGTATAGTCCCTATGAATATTCGGCCCTTGAGTAGTATTGAGAAATGTTGTGTATTTTGTGTTTTATGCAAATACGACTAAATTGTAAAAGTGTGAAACATTAGGGGTAAAATGGTAATTTTCCCATTTATGTGCTTTGGGACTAAATTGAAATGAAATGTACTTGAATGGGTTTATATTTGATATGTTTAGATCAAGA
This sequence comes from Gossypium rotundifolium, assembly GCA_025506655.1. Lineage (NCBI taxonomy): Eukaryota > Viridiplantae > Streptophyta > Magnoliopsida > Malvales > Malvaceae > Gossypium > Gossypium rotundifolium. The sequence goes on along the minus strand of CP106723.1, from coordinate 65,097,043 downwards.
ACAAAGAAAAACAGATTTGAATCAAGGAAAGACGAAGGTTGTTGAATAGTCGGTTTAAGTTGCCGTTGATAATCGAGGTAAGTCCTTAAGCAAGTATATGTTAAAGCATTAACTGTGAACATATTAAATGATAATACTTAATAATTTCGAGTATAAATTTATGTGATGGCCGAATGTGTTATTATGTATTATTGGATTGACTTTATTTTGTTTATAGTAATATGAATAATTAAGTTTGGTTGATATGTGGAAGAAATACGAAGTATACGAAATGTTGTGAATTTAGCACAAAGTAATGTGAAATGAATGGTTAATAATGTTGATATTCGGGCTTCGAGCGTAGCGAGCCTTGTTCATTGAGTTATATCGGGCTTAAAGCCTAGCGTGCCTTGTGCGTTGATCTATTTCGGCTAAATGCCTAGCAGGCCTTGTCTTGGGTGAATATGTCGAGCTTGATGCCTAGCGGGCTAAATGCTAGGTGTTTTAAATCTCGGACTTCAAGTCTAGCGAGACAAGGTCCGTGTATGGGATTCGAATTAGTGCACGACTTGTTATATCTGGTGAGTTTTCAATTTTGAACTTTAGTTATGAAATGGTAAAGTTATGAAACAATCATGCAAGTTTAAGTTTATGAAAGAAACTTTTGAGTTCGGTTATAAGGTATGTATTAAGAATACTTTAATGTTATGATTATATGCCATGATGATAAGTAAATGAAATAGTGAAAGAAAGTGATATACATATGATGGATGGAATTTGATGTATATATATATATATACTATGATTAATTTGGTTGTAGATAATCATGAAAGAAGTAAGTATTCGTACAAGAATAATTATAAGCATAAGCGGTTAAAGGTTTTGTAAAGGTATATTAATATGTATGAATTGAGTTATATATATATATATATACATTTGGAAAGCAGTGTGACTTGGTGAGTAAATGGAAGTAGAAAGATTAAATGAGGTAGAATATTTGGCTATAATGCATTTACAAATTAAGCTATGTTTATTCAATGTTATGAAATGGCTGTTTATAATGCTTGGTTAATTGATTGTTTTAATAAGTTTGCATAGGACTTACTAAGATAGTAAGCTTACTCTATGAGTTAAATGATTTGTTTTACAGATTTTGGTCAAGCTACGGGCTCAGAGGGTCGTCGGTAAAGTCAACCACACTATCATCCCTTTTTGGTACTTTAAACTAGTTATTTTTGAATTAAAGGAATGTATAGGCTAGCTAAGTGTTGGAATGATGTTTTGTATATATATATATATATAATAGCCATGCGAAAATGGCTTAAACATTTATTATATGTTCGGTTCTATTTACTCTTGACTATGTGATGGAAGTGTTTGGTTTCAACGATTTGGCTATAGGTTGTTTCTTTATTTCAAGCTTATAGATTATGAGTTCCATTTGAATTCTTGCTTGTCTTTGTTAATGTTTGTGTTAAATTAGTCGGTGTTTGGCATTTATGTTAACCTTTGCATGTATAATTCAAGGTAGGGATATGTTAGTAGAGCATCAATCAAAATTTATGTATGTGTGTCAACTTTAGTTGATTTACGAAGTATGAATTACATTGAGTAATGCATGTATGTGTATTCGGCCAAACTTAGGTGATAATTGCAAAGGTAGTTGACATGTTTAAAGGAGTTTAAGTTCATAGTCGGCGACGGACACGGGTTAGGGGTGTTACAGTTGAGTTCTAATTTTGGTTCAGTTAAGTTGGAATCGATTGGTTCCTTAGTGGGAGACAAAATAATTAGGAATGGATGGCTGTTTTGGACTATGGAGATCTACAAAATAGGGATGTATATATGTGTGTGAGGACTGGTGTTCTGCAAAGGAATTCTTCTCAACTATGTTTATGATTTTCCTCTCATTTTCATCGTCTTCAATAGTTTCTCCAAAGAAGAGGAAGTTGAGGAAAACTGTACATGGAGCGGTGAATGTGAGACTCGAATCTATAAAGTAAAGAATCCAATAAGCTGCTTCCAGTAAAAAAAAAGATGTTTTAGCGTTTCGACAAGCTAAGTTGGCAAGGATAAAGAATTTAAGGTGAGTTTTTGTACTCCACTCAGGTGTTTGTTTGTGTTGTTGTGTTAGAATGTTCTACTTGTATGTTTGCTTTGAGTTCTGTTTGAATTCCATGATTGTGTGTGATCACGGTGAATGAGTATGATATGCATGCATAAAATTGTGAAAATATATGGATGCTAGCAAGTATGTTCTCTGGGTGCCAAATGTGGTTGTGTCATGAAGCATTGATAAGTGGTGTACAATATGTTATAGTGATAAGTGTAACATTATGCGTGAAATGCATGTTTATAAAGGTTTCTTAGTATTTATGTGAGGTAATAGGGACCGATTAAGTTTGAAACAATTTAATCACATTAACGTAAAAACTATGCAAGATAATAGAGCTAATTAAAGTTATTATGAACTTCAATTTAGTCAGGTTTACTGATCTAAATTAAACATGCACTTATCAATTATTGTATCTACTAGCTATCGTCTGGTTAGGATCTTTCAGCTAATCTAAATGCATCCAATCATGTATGAATGAAATACATCTTGATTTTAATTGAAAACATGATCGATTGAGGCATAAACACTTCAAACATGATTCAAACAAATATCATTTAATTAACGCAATCATCCTGGCTAAACAGAATTAAGCTATCATTGTTGATGAAAAAAATCATAAAACATATCGCAAACATGATTAAATTAAACTGTAACAGCCCAATTTTGGGGCTAGTCGGAACAGTGGTTTCAAGACCACTAATCTGAGGTTGAAGAAAATTACTTTCATAATATTTTATGAATTAAAGCATGTTTATAAGGATGCATGAAAATTTTTGGTGCTTTAATTTTAGCAATTATATGTGAAATTGTGAAAAAAAGACTAAATTGCATAACGTGTGAAAGTTCCATTATAAGTGGGAGGGGTGTCTAATAGCCAAAGGCTATCAAATTGGAGGTCCTTAAAGTGAAATTAGGCCATTGGATGAGTGATGGCCGGCTATATAGAGACTAGGGAGACAAGATATTAAATGTTGGTCAAATTTGGTGGAAATTAGGTGATAAAAATGAATAAAATAAGATGAACAAAAGATGTTATCATCTTTAACTATTCACCCTACTTCTTCAACCAAAAATTGAAGAGAAATATAAAGCTTTTGGGGTTCGAACTTTCAGCTAAGCTATCTCCTTGCAAGTAAGTGATTTTGGTTGTTTTATTTGATAATTTTTGTACTTTTGGAGTCCCCAAAGTTTAAGCTAGCTAATGAGGGGACTAATTTGTGAAATGGTTAAAAGTTTAAGGACTTGACATGAGAGGGTTTATGTTGTTAGCTGAATTTTTATGGAAGAAAATGAATGTTGGGGAGATGAGAAACAACTTTTTTGAAAGGTGTTGTCATGAAAACACCTAAATGGGACTGAGTTGTAAATGTTGTAAATTGTTAATAAATGCATGAAATAGTTAGATTGGTGGGTTTTTGTAAGAGGAATAAATGTTCAACTAGGCTTGTTTAATGAGGAAATGTGTTGAAAAATGACTTACGAGCCTAGGGGCAAAATCATAATTTTGCCATAGTACAAGGGCAAAATGGTCATTTTTGCCTAAGTAGAGATTATGATGCATTATGATCATAAAATCTATTAAATGAGTGAATTTTTTTGTTATAGATCAGGAAGAGCGCGGAATTAACCTTGACTTGGGAAAAAGCAAGGTTTCGGATTAAACTGCACATTAACACATTTTGCACCGATGTAAGTTTATGTGTAGATGATACATCTTAAATTCATGTGCTGTTGTTTATTGGTGCATTGTATGTTTGAGAGCACTTATGATTTAAATGGATTGGATTGGGTAGACAATGAATAAATTTCATATGAATGTTGAAATAGATATGTAAATGCAAAATATTCTCCGTTGTAAATAATGGTGGGCTATGTGGGATACCACCTTAATTATTTTGTTAGTGGGCTATGTGCGATGCCACCTTATCACTTATTCATGATGGGCTGTGTGCGATACCATCGTTAGAGTTATTTGGTGGGCTAAGTGCGATACCACTGAGTGTTTGATATTACTAAGAATGATTTATTGTGTAATTGTGATGTGTTGTTTCATGTGATCATGTGGTGATCAAGTGCAAGGATATATGTTAAATAATAAGAGCATTTGGTTGTGATATGGTTGGATTATGGTAAGAGATGAATGAGTAAGCATGATCTTGGATTGTGAAATGCTATTTATTATTTAGCACATGTTATGATGTTTACTGTTTACATGTAAACTTACTAAGCTTTAAAGCTTACTCCCCTTTCTTTTTCCCTTGTTTTATAAAGTCAAAGAGCCGGGTCAGGATACGAAGATAACCGAGAGATCACCCACACTATCAGCTCATCTTAGTATATTTTGAATTAGCATTTTGATTATGGCATGTATAGGGGCTAGACTAGGTGAAATGTTTGTATTTTTCCAAGTGTGTGTGTTGGGTCCTTACAGAAGAATTCTTTTGTACATGGCATAGTTAATGGCTCAATACTATTAATCAATGATAAGAAGAGGTTATTCATTATTGTGTAGAGTATATGAATGGTTTGTTTGGCTATGAAAATGCATGATTGAATTGTTGGTGGAGGGTGAATTATGTTTGAGTGAGTTAGGGTGATGAAAGAGCTTGGCAAATAGCCTTGTTCTTGTCCACACAGGTTGGCACACGGGCGTGTGTCTAGGCCGTGTGTGACACACAGTAAATGCTATGGGTGTGTGACCAGGCCGTACGTCCTCTTGCATGTTAGAATTTCAAGTTAGTAAGCTTAGTAGTAAACACACGGGCAGAGACACGGTCGTGTGTCTCAGCCGTATGGGAGGTACGACCACGGACATGGGCGTGTGTCCAGGCCGTATAAAGTCTGCACCTTGGTTTTAGAATTTAAATTTCCACACAGTTGAAGCACACGAGCGTGTGACAGGCCGTATGGTATAAGTCAATATCGACCACGGGTACAGCACAAGGACGTGTAGCTGACCGTGTGATACAAGTCAGTGTCAACAACGGGTGTGTGGCCCCTGTTTAGGTAAAATTTTCCTAAGTACAAGCAAGTTTTTGATTTATTTCTGAAACCTTTTGGAAGTGTGTTTAGGGCCTCGTAGGCCCATTATAAGGATATTAGAGGTGTGTATGGAAAAGTTTTTAATTTGGAATGGAATTTGATAGCCCAAAGCTGTATGACCATGTGAGTTAAGTACCGTAATGCCTCGTATTCATTTACGGCATAGAATACGGGTAAGGGGTGTTACATTTAGTGGTATCATAGCTATGGTTTAGTCGGTTCTCAGACTACCGTAGCATGAGTTAGGGTCTAGCTATACATGCCATAAGCATATATTGATAGTGTGGTGGCTTCTGAAGATTCTAAACTTTGTTTTTATATAGTAATGGATCAAGATCGAGCGGGACGCAGCTAGTAACGTGCCGGCTCCCACACAAGGGACCGTGCCTTTAGAAAGTGTGTAACACCCGGTTCAGGGGTTATGCATTTAGTACATATCTCGGTGTTGGTAGGCTTTTTGTGTGTTTGGGCAAGTTTTAAGGGATTGGAGAACCCCAGAAGGTAGGTGATGGCTTAAGGAATTATGGAATTTTGAGTGGTAAGAAGGAGCTTTGCTTTAGGGTCTTAAGAGAATTGTTTGGGAGCTTAAGACACAAGGAATGGCTTGGCGAGTGGCAAGGTAGGCGCCACTTAGAGCATGGTGAAGTGGCGCCACTTGTAAGAGGAAGGGTCTCGAGTTCAGTGCAAATGCTGACATTTGGTTTGTTTTTGCATCATGAGCAAGGGGAGAGTTGGATTGCCAAGGCACTTAAAAGGAGGATTTTGACTTGTTCAAAGTGTTTTGAATGAGTGGCTAGGAGAAGAGATGAGTTGGAATTAATTTGAAAAGGTTTGAAAGATGGGTGTAGAGTAAAGATAGGAGAAAATCTTGGGATTTTGAGAGGGGTTGAGTTAGTGGCCGGTTTTGGGAAGCTAGGGGAGGGCATTTTGGTTTTCTTGGAGGGTGTTAGGTGGGTGCAGATTTAGTAGTATAAATAGGGGTGCTCACCTTTGGCCACCTTTTACCATTTGTTCTCTCTTGCGAAAGTTGTCCCCTATTTCTTTTATGTGCCAATTCCTTTGGTCCCTTGTCAATCTTAGTTTCCTTCTTAGGCCTCCATCCATTTTCTTCCCATTCTCTACCACACTAAAAGCCCTCTTCCTCACATGTTTGCTTTGGTAGAAACTTGAGGTCACTTAGGCGATTTCTTTTCTCTCCATTTCACTTGAGCCTAAATCACCTCTAAAACCTACCATTGCCGAATATCCCAACACCATCTAGGGCCTTGCCGAATCATCCATTCTCCCATTCTCTCTGCGTTGGTTACAAGTCCCGGAGCCGAACCTTACTTTCTTGTGGTGGCCAATTCTTGGTTAGAGAAAAAGGGAGCGGTTAGCAAGGTAAGGGTGCGATGGTTTCCTTGTGTTATGGATTCTTGTCTTGGCCGAATGGCCCTAAGTGTTCTTTGTTATGTGCTAAGGCCGATTGTAGGGGAGAAGAGCCTAACGCAGGAGACCCTTTTCGGGATTCAAGTTGAGTTGGTAAAGAATATTTATTAAGATTTGATACCTAGTTTATGACTTGGGGGTTAACCGTTGTTCTGATTAAGCATTTTGATGGAGGCCAATACCAGTCAAGGTGGGCAAGGGAAAGCTCCTGTTCCGAAGTTCAAGAGGAGAGCTGTCTCGGCAGTTCGAGATTGGCCACCGGGGTGTGGGCTAGCAGCAGGTGATAGTTATAGGCAGATAGCTATTGTTTCGCTAAGCGATAGCATTGGGATCGAAAGTTTAGAACTGCAAGTGTTAAGGTGCGTAATCATCGCACTATTTCTTCGGTTAATTGCTTGCTAATGCTTATGTATATGAATGTTGTGTGATAGCCGACCCTTGTTTTGGGTAATCAGATATCAGGTGAGTAAGTTGGTGATATTATGTTGTTATGTTACATCTATAAATTTGATGTGGTAATGGTATGGGACATATGCTTATTTTATATGATGACTTAACGTGTGGCATTTACATACTTGCATGGGATTTGAATTGGATGGAGGAAGGAAGGGTGTACACATTGATGTACGTGGTCTAATGTTAGCCTCGTGCTACATTAGCGCTTGATGGTTAGCTGTGTGCTTCATCAAGGGAGATGTTGGCTAGGTGCCCATCTCGGCGGTTGATAGCTAAGTGCATCACCGTAGATGGATTACTGTTGGGATCACGATGTGATCGGTGGCTCAGCCACGGCCTTGTGCAGCAGGTCTGCCGAGGTAGGATATGTGGGATCACTCGGTTGTGATCGGTGGATTAGCCACGGCCTTGAGCAGGGAGTCTACTAAGGTTGGCGTATGGATGGATCTAGGTTGGGCTGTGATGCATGATTGCATGGATGGTTCGTGGATTGTATGGTTATGGGCCAAGCCCATACGTGTGGAAATATGTGTTATGATTATGCACTGAGTCTGTGGACTCACCCAATTATTTCTTAACCATTTCAGGTGATGCGTAAGGTTGGATTGGGTTCGGAGAGGACACAGGTGGCCCATGCGAAGAAGATATTTTGACTATTTTAAGCTTATTTATATTAAGTATTTGGTTTAAATATTGATTGTAATAAGGGCCTTCTTATTTATTTTTGGAATCATTTTATTATCATTTTAATTATGGTTTGATTAATTTGAATTACAATGTGAAAATGGTTTTATTTTAGCAACCTATTTGTTCAATAAATATAAGTTAATAAAGTTTTAATTTGGACATCTTATAATGTCAAGTTTACTTATACTTTAAAAAACACTATTTTTAAAAGTTGACAAATTTTATGTTTAATGCTAAAGTCGATAGATTTACAACCGTTCTTCCGCGATGACATAACCAGATCCAATTCGGGGCTTGTGGGCGGGTTTGGGGATGTTAAAATTTAATATCGAGCCGAGTTCAAAACTCGGCTTTGAGGGTTTGGGCCCACAAACAGTTTTCAAAATGGGCTTTTCAAAATATGGGCTTTTATAAAAAGTTTTCAGGTTATTCTGGCATGGCACCTGTACCTCCTACCAAGTCCACCGGTAAGTACTTCTAGCTTTTGAAGTAATTTGTTTGTGTGATTTATTATGGGCTTGATTGGGCTCAGAGATTAGAATATTAAGGCTTTTGGACCCTAGGATTCGTCTACTCAAACATATGCATAAGACTTAAAGATTACTAAACAAACTGTGAAGTTAGTTGGAGTTAAGGTGTGGTAACCATCATGCACGCATGTCTAGGATTGGTATTCAAGAAGAGCTTGGTATTTAAGCGGTCCTAGCGACTCACCTCCTCTTTACTCGAATCCCACAGTGCGTAGCTACTGGTTCACCTTAACCAAGAGGACTTATTCATAGGCTAAACCGATTACTAAAACCGAAAGGATTAGCCTTCTTGTTTTAAAACCCTTAGTTTTAAAATCTTCAAATTTACTCTTTGGATTGTAAACCCTAAATTTGATTTGAAAGATGTTTTCTCAATTTACAAAATTTCAAAATGCTCTAGTGGCAAAATTACAAAATGCCTGTATTATAAAATTACCATACCACCCCCCAACTTTTGATAAAATGATTTTTACTTTGTGCAATACCAAAATCTCGAGTTTTCAAAATATTAAGATACCCTGATTTTGGAAATTTATGAAAATACCCCCGGTTGATAAAATTACGAAAACATCCTTGGTTTCTAAAATTTCTGTATTACCCCAATTTCAGTTAAACTTTTTAGTTTGCAAAAGTACTCGAAAATCTTGTATTTCAAAATAGTACCTCGACTTTGGAAATTTACATAATTACTCTGATTGACAAAATTACCAAAATACCCCTGTAGGAAAATGACGAATTTACCCCTGGGTTGGAAATGCTCTAGAAGGTGGCAGGGATGAATGAATGTGTCTTTAGTGAAGAATGTGAATGTTTGAATTAGAATAGAGAACTTTAGATGAAACTTTGATTGATCGAAAGAACCACTCTCGGAAACTTCTTTTCATAAAATTTTGCTCGTGATTAATCAGTGGAACAAAATGTCTAATGCATAAAAATTTCTTAAATCAGACTAAACCGAGGCGCTAGATATGAGTTCTAGGGGGCGTGGTCGCAATACTCGTGGACGTGGTAGAGGCAGGATGGCAGTATCGAAACCGGTAGGGTCTGGCCATGGGTCAGAGAGCGATGTGCCGCCACCAGCTGTTGAGGTTGAACATCAGGATCAGACAGGAGGAGACGATGCAGTATCGCAAGCTATGCTGTGGGTGCTCGAGAGAGTGGTAGGAGCCAATGTGGGCAATGGAACTCGAAAGTCAGTGGCTGAAAGACTTAGGTCGAACGGGCCAAGTTTTCGGAGGAGTGTCAGGGTAGCTCGAGCGTGGCGAATCTTGGCTTGAGGCGCTTGAAAAGATTATGGACGACTTGGATTTAGCTGCAGAGGAGAAGCTTAAGGGTGCTGTTTCGTTATTGCGAGATGAGGCCTACCAGTGGTGGCTTACTGTCAAGGAAAGTATCCCTGCCGATCGAGTGGACTGGGGTTACTTTAAGATCAAGTTTGAAGGAAAGTATGTCAGAGTGAGCTATGTGGATGCTCAGAGAAAGGCGTTCCTCAATTTGGTGCAAGGAGGCAAGTCAATAGCGGAGTACGAGGCTGAGTTTCTGCGTTTGAGCCGGTATGCTCGGGGCATCGTGGCTACGAATTATGAGAGATACATCAGATTTGAAGATGGGCTGCGGGATGAGTTGCGGGTTTTGATTGCTCCGCAACGAGAAAGAGACTTCACGGTGTTAGTGGAGAAAGCTCAGATAGCTGAGGAGGTCAAGAGGATTGAGAGGCAGAATAGAGATAGAGAAAGAAATTGGGATAAGAGGAGTTCGGGTCCGTCTGAATCATTTGAGAGATTTTAGAAAAGACCGAGGGTTGAGACTTCTGATTGTATTTCTAAGCGATTCGGGGAACCCGGATCGTCAGTGTGCTCGATGTGGAAGGTATCATGTTGGCGAGTGCTAGAATCGAGTTCGAGAATGCTTGGATGCAAGTCCAAGTCTCATCTGATTAAGGATTGTCCCCAGGATCCGAATAGGACTGGACGATGAAGCCAAGGTTATGTGTGGCCAAGGCGGAGGTGGTCAGCAGGTGACAAGGGGTCGTGGTCCGAACCATGGAGGTAATGGTTCTGGTCGAGGCCGTGGAGCTTTAGGCCGCGGTAATGGTGGCACTGAGGTAAGGCAGCCAGGTCTGGTCTATGCAGTCCGTCGGAGAGAGGATAGTGATGTGCCAAAAGTGTCAACGGGTAAGTTTCTTATGCCTAGAATATTCTCTATTGTTTTGTTCACTATAGTGGCAGTTTGTTTTCGTTGCTAGTGAAGTATTTAGAACCTTAAGTGTGGACTTAGATACTATATCTAGAAATTATGATATCTCTCTAAGATCAGAGTGCGCAGCAATAGCGTAGTATGGTGTTAGTCTAGCCATGTAATTTCGAGGACGAAATTATTTTTTAGGAGGGTAGAATTGTGACACCCTGGTTCTGGGGGTTATGCATTTAGTGCATATCTCAGGTGTTGGTAGGCTTTTTGTGTATTTGGGCAAGTTTTAAGGGGATTGGAGAACCCCGGGAAGGTAGGTGATGGCTTAAGGAATTATGGAATTTTGAGTGGCAAGAAGGGAGCTTTGCTTTAGGGGTCTTAAGAGAATTGTTTGGGAGCTTAAGACATAAGGAATGGCTTGACAGAGTGGCAAGGTAGGTGCCACTTAGAGCATGGTGAAGTGACGCCACTTGTAAGAGGAAGGGGTCTCGTGTTCGAGCTTCAAATGCAGCATTTTGGTTTTTTTTTGCGTCATGAGCAAGGGGGAGAGTTGGATTCGGCCAAGACACTTAAAAGGAGGATTTTGACTTGTTCAAAGTGTTTTGAATGAGTGGCTAGGAGAAGAGATAAGTTGGAATTAATTTGAAAAGGTTTGAAAGATAGGTGTAGAGTAAAGATAGGAGAAAATCTTGGGATTTTGAGAGGGGTTGAGTTAGTGGCGGTTTTGGGAAGCTAGGGAGGCATTTTGGTTTTCTTGGAGGTGTTAGGTGGGTGCAGTATTTAGTAGTATAAATAGGGGTGCTCACCTTTGGCCATTTTTTACCATTTGTTCTCTCTTGCCGAAAGTTGTCCCCCTATTTCTTTATGTGCTGAATTCCTTTGGTCCCTTGCCGAATCTTAGTTTCCTTCTTAAGCCTCCTTCCATTTTCTTCCCATTCTCTACCACACTAAAACGCCTCCTCCTCACACTGTTTGCTTTGGCGAAACTTTAGGGTCACTTAGCAACTTCTTTTCTCTCCATTTCACTTGAGCCTAAATCACCTCTAAAACACGCCATTGCCGAATATCCCAACACCATCTAGGGCCTTGCCGAATCATCCATTCTCCCATTCTCTCTGCGTTGGTTACAAGTCCCGAGCCAGAACCTTACTTTCTTGTGGTGGCGATTCTTGGTTAGAGAAAAGGGAGCGATTACAAGGTAAGGGTGCGATGGTTTCCTTGTGTTATGGATTCTTGTCTTGGCGAATGGCCCTAAGTGTTCTGTTATGTGCTAAGGCCGATTGTAGGGAGAAGAGCCTAACAGGAGACCCTTTTTTGGATTCAAGTTGAGTTGGTAAGGAATATTTATTAAGATTTGATACCTAGTTTATGACTTGGGGGTTAACCGTTGTTCTGATTAAGTGTTTTGATGGAGGCCAATACCAGTCAAGGTGGGCAAGGGAAAGCTCCTGTTCCAAAGTTCAAGAGGAGAGCTGTCTCGACATTCGAGATTGGCCACCGGTGTGGGCAACAGCAGTGATAGTTATAGGCGAGATAGTGTTGTTTCGCTAAGCGATAGCATTAGGATCGAAAGTTTAGAACTGCAAGTGTTAAGGTGCGTAATCATCGCACTATTTCTTCAGTTAATTGCTTGCTAATTCTTATGTATATGAATGATGTGTGATAGCCGACCCTTTTTTTGGGTAATCGGATATCAGCTGAGTAAGTTGGTGATATTATGTTGTTATGTTACATCTATAAATTTGATGTGGTAATGGTATGGGATGTATGCTTATTTTATATGATGACTTAACGTGTGGCATTTACATACTTGCATGGGATTTGAATTGGATGGAGGAAGGAAGGGTGTACACATTGATGTACGTGGTCTAATGTTAGCCTCGTGCTACATTAGCGCTTGATGGTTAGGCTGTGTGCTTCATCAAGGAGATGTTAGCTAGGTGCCCATCTTGGTGGTTGATAGCTAAGTGCATCACCGTAGATGGATTCTTGTTGGGATCACGATGTGATCGGTGGCTCACCACGGCCTTGTCTTGATAGGTCTGAGAGGTAGGATATGTAGGATCACTTTCGGTTGTGATCGATTGGATTATACGACCTTGGAGCAGGAGTCTGCTAAGGTTGGTGTATGGATGGATCTAGGTTGAAATGTGATGCATGATTGCATGGATGGTTGGTGGATTGTATGGTTATGGGCCAAGCCCATACGTGTGGAAATATGTGTTATGATTATGCTTTGAGTGCGTGGACTCACCCAATTATTTCTTAACCATTTGGTGATGCGTAAGGTTGGACCGGGTTCGGAGAGGACACGAGGTGGCCCATGCGAAGAAGATATTTTGACTATTTTAAGCTTATTTATATTAAGTATTTGGTTTAAATATTGATTGTAATAAGGGCCTTCTTATTTATTTTTGGAATCATTTTATTATCATTTTAATTATGGTTTGATTAATTTGAATTACAATGTGAAAATGGTTTTATTTTAGCAACCTATTTGTTCAATAAATATAAGTTAATAAAGTTTTTAATTTGGACATCTTATAATGTCAAGTTTACTTATACTTTTAAAAAACACTATTTTTAAAAGTTGACAAATTTTATGTTTAATGCTAAAGTCGATAGATTTTCAACCGTTCTTCCGCAGTGACATAACCAGATTCGGTCAGGGCTTGTGGGCCGAGTTTGGGGATGTTACAAAGTGGACCCGAGACTTGGGGTTAAGAAGAAGAGGCACGGGAAGCCTTTCTCTAAATGATGAGCAATTGGTACACAGAGTACGTATGAGCAAACCCTAATGCTCGACCTCCTCCACCCCCTCCTATACCTTAGCTAGTTCCTGCGGCTCCTCAAGCTATAGATTTATTGAGGATAACTAAACCCCTAATAGATAAGATTCAGAAGCAAGGGGCTGCGAAGTTTAGGGCTAATATAGACGATGGCCCCGAGAAGGCGAAGTTTTGGCTTGAGAACTCGATGAGAGTGTTTGATGAACTCTCCTGCACACCTGAGAAGAGCTTAAAATGCGCCGTGTTCTTACTGAGGGACTCGGCATACCATTGGTGAAAAACATTGATGTCGGTGGTACCAAGGAGAGAGTGATGTGGGACTTCTTTTCAGAAGAGTTCTAAAAGAAGTATATAAGTCAGAGGTTTGTAGACTAGAAACGGAAAGATTTCCTTGAACTGAAGCAAGGAAAAATGACTGTGGCAGAATATAGGTGCGAGTTTGTTAGGCTCAGCAAGTATCCACAAGTGTGCATGTTTACAGAAGAAATTTTGTGTAAGAGGTTTGAAGATGGACTGAATAAGGATGTTAGACTTTTAGTTGGGATTTTAGAATTAAAAGAGTTTGTAGTGTTGGTTGATAGAGCATGTAAGGCCGAAGAATTGAACAAGAAAAAGAAGAAAGCTATGAATGAGGCCCGGGATGTGAGAAAAATATCGATGAGTAAATCATACCAATCTCAATCGACGAGGTCCAAGGAAGTAAACCCTTGAACGACTACGTCAGTTGGGTATTCACATAGAGATCGAGGTAGCACCTACTCGGGCTCTAGAGTTCAAACCATTTCGATGGCAAGTGTGGGCAATCTGAAGTCCAAACCGGAATGTCCAAATTATGGAAGACAACACACAGGGGAGTGTTGGGGGAATAGCAGAAACTGTTACAAGTGTGGTTCACCCGATCATTTCATTCGAAATTGCCCTGAGAGGGATGGCAAGGAAAGAAAGCAAGAGATAAGATCAAGTAATGTATCTTCAAAGGGTAGACCACAAAAGAACCCGGGAGGTAGGACTAGTGGTAGAGGTGCGCCTCGAGATTCTACTATGAGATCGGAGGGTCGAGCACCTACAAGGATTTATGCCATTCACTCTCGCGAGGAGGCATCATCTCTAGATGTGATAACAGATACTTTTTCTCTTCATTACACTTTTGTTATTGCTTTGATTGATCCGGGGTCTACCCATTTATAGATTTGCATGAAACTGACATCTAGTATGAGCATGGTTGTTGAGTCTACAGATTTCGTAGTAAAGGTGTCAAACCCATTAAGCAAACATGTGCTAGTTGACAAGGTGTGTAGGAATTGTCCTTTGACAGCTAGAGGTCATTGTTTTCTAGAAAACCTTATGTTGTTGCCGTTTGATAAATTTGATTTGATTCTTGGCATGGATTGGTTGACTTCCCATAATGTTTTAGTGAACTGTGGTAGCAAGTTTATTGAATTGAAATGTGAAAATGGGGATGTCATTCGAGTTGAATCAAGTAGATCGGATAATCTGTCAGTGATAATTTCAACTATAGTAGCTGAGAAATATTTGAGGAAAGGATATGAGTCTTATCTCGCTTTTGTCCTGAATACTCAAGAGTCAGATGTAAAGATTGAGTCAGTGCCGGTGGTATGTGAATATCCAGATGTGTTTCTGGAGGAGTTATCTAGATTACCTCCTATTAGAGAGGTCGAGCTTGGGATTGAGTTAGTTCCGGGAATGGCACCTATCTCGGTTGCTCCGTATAGGATGGCACCATTGGAGTTGAAAGAATTGAAGGTTCAATTGCAAGAGTTAACAAATAAGGGTTTTGCAAGACCGAGCTTTTCACCGTAGGGTGCTTCAGTACTTTTCGTGAAGAAGAAAGATAGGTCGATGAGATTGTGTATAGACTACAGGCAACTCAACAAAGTGACAGTGAAGAGTAAATATTCTTTTCCAAGGATAGATAACTTGTTCGACCAACTGAAGGGAGCTACGATGTTTTCCAAGATAGACCCAAGGTCTAGTTATTATCAGTTGAGAGATAAGGAGCAAGATGTGTCGAAAACTGCATTTCAGACGAGGTATGGCCATTATGAGTTTCTTGTCATGCCATTTGGTCTAACGAATGCTCCTGCAATTTTCATGGACTTGATGAATCGCATCTTTCCGACCGTACTTGGACAGGTTTGTAGTCATTTTTATCGACGACATATTAGTCTATTCTTGAGATGAGAGTGAACATGCGGAGCATCTAAGAATTGTTTTGCAGACTTTAAGAGATAAACAGTTGTATGCTAAATTTAGCAAGAGTGAGTTTTGGCTCCAAGAGGTCAGATTCCTAGGGCACATTGTGTCAGGTGGTGGTATTAGAGTTGACTCGAGTAAGATCTCGGCTATTGTGGAGTGGAAGCCACCAAGAAATGTGTCGAAAGTCAGAAGCTTTTTGGGCTTAGCAAGGTACTATAGACGGTTCATAAAGGGGTTTTCCATAATTACTACCTTGATGACGAAACTGTTGCATAAGGATGTCAAGTTTGAATGGACTGAGAAATGTCAACAGAGTTTTGAGAGATTGAAAACATTGTTGACTGAGACACTAGTTTTGGTACAACTGGTGTCGGGGAAAGAATTTGTGGTTTACAGTGATGCTTCATTTAATAGTCTTGGCTGTGTGTTGATGCAAAAGGGTAAGGTAGTCACTTACGCCTCGAGACAGCTAAAACTGCATGAGAAGAATTATCCGACTCATGATTTAGAGTTAGTTGCAATTGTTTTCGCCTTAAAGATTTGGCGTCATTATTTATATGGTGAAAAGTGTCGAATCTTTATAGATCATAAGAGTTTGAAGTACTTAATGGATCAAAAGGATTTGAATTTGTGACAACGATAGTGGCTCTAATTGTTAAAAGACTATGAGTTAGTGATTGATTACCATCCGGGGAAAGCGAATGTGGTCGCAGACGCCTTGAGCAGAAAATCTTTGTATGCTTCGAGAGCTATGAGTACTAACTTAGCATTGTCTGATGATGGAGTTATATTGGCCGAGATGAGGGCTAAACCGTTATTTATTCAGCAGATATGTGAAGCTCAAGAAAATGATAGCGAGATATAAGCTAAAAGAGCTCAGTGCGAGTTGGGAAATGATTCTGATTTTCGGATGAGTTCAGATGGTTATTTGATGTTTCACGACTAGATTTGTGTAACTAAAGATGATGAATTGATTCCAAAAATTTTGCATAAAGCACACAGTGGTCACTTGTTAGTACATCCTGGTAGCACGAAAATGTACAATGATTTGAAGAAATTTTATTAGTGGCCGAGTATGAAAAGGGACATCTCTGAGTTCGTAACAAGATGTTTGATCTGTCAACAAGTGAATGCCAAGCACCAAGTACCTTCAGGATTGCTTCATCGTTATTACATCCCGGTAGCACGGAAATGTACAATTATTTGAATAAATTTTATTAGTGGCCGAGTATGAAAAGGGACTTCTCTGAGTTCGTAACAAGATGTTTAATCTGTCAACAAGTGAAAGCTGAGCACCAAGTACCTTCAGGATTGCTTCAGCCCGTGATGGTTCCCGAGTAGATGTGGGATCGAATCACTATGGAATTTTTGACGGGATTACCTATGACCCTGAAAATGAAAGATGCTGTGTGGGTTATTGTTGATAGACTAACGAAGCCAGCTCACTTTGTATCGGTGCATGTAGATTATGCACTTGATAAGTTGGCCGAATTGTATATTGCTGAGGTGGTGAGATTACATAGAGTGCCTATATCTATTATCTCAGATAGAGATCCGAGATTTACTTCAAGGTTTTGGAAGAATTTGCAGGACGCCTTGGGTACAAGGTTGAATTTTAGTACTGCGTTCCATCCTCAAACCGACGGCCAATCTGAAAGAGTGATTCAAGTCCTTGAGGATATGTTTCGATGTTGTGTGTTAGAGTTTAGAAGTAATTGGGAGATATATCTACCTTTGGTTGAGTTTGCTTACAACAACAGTTATCTTTTGACTATACAGATGGCACTATATGAAACCTTGTATGGTCGTAAGTGTCGGACTCCGTTGTATTGGGCCGAGCTTAGTGAGAAGCAAATTCATGGGGTCGATCTAGTTAAAGAGACTGAGGAGAAAGTAAAAGTGATCCGTGATAGTCTGAAAGCTACTTCGGACCAACAAAAGTCATATGTGGATTTGAAAAGAAAAGAAATCGAATTTTATGTGGGTGACAAAGTATTTCTGAAAGTATCCCCATGGAAAAAAATATTGAGGTTTGGTAAAAGGGCAAATTGAGTCCGCGATTTATAGTGCCGTATGAGGTTATCGAGAGGATTGGGCTAGTGGCATACCGATTGGCTTTGCCACTAGAGTCAGAGAAAATACATAACGTGTTTCATGTGTTTATGTTGCGATGATATCGTTTTGATCGTTCACATGTGATCCCTCCTACGGAAGTTGAGATACGATTGGACATGACTTATGAAGAGGAGCCAATTAAGATTATGGCTTGAGAAGTGAAACAGTTGAGGAATAAGAGTATAGCGTTAGTAAAAGTGTTATGGAAAAAACACGATGTGGAAGAAGCTACGTGGGAACCGGAAGAAGCCATGAGAGGACAATATCCAAACCTTTTTATCGGTAAGAATTTTGAGGGCGAAAATCTCTAAAGGGAGGAGAGTTGTAACAACCTGATTTTGAGGCTAGTCGGAATAGTGGTTTCGAGACCACTAATTCGAGGTTGAAGAAAATTATTTTCATAATATTTTATGAATTAAAACATGTTTATAATGATGCATGAAAATTTTTGGTGCTTTAATTTTAGCAATTGTATGTGAAATTGTGAAAAAGGACTAAATCGCATAACGTGTGAAAGTTCCATTATAAGTGGGAGGGGTGTCTAATAGCCAAAGAATATCAAATTGTAGGTCCTTAAAGTGAAATTAAGCCATTGGATGAGTGATGGACGGCCACATAGAGACTAGGGAGACAAGATATTAAATATTGGTCACATTTGGAGGAAATTAGGTGATAAAAATGAATAAAATAAGATGAAAAAAAGATGTTATCATCTTTCACTATTTACCCTCCTTCTTTTATTGAAAATTGAAGAGAAAAATAGTTTTTGGGGTTTAAACTTTCAGCTAAGCTATCTCCTTGCATAAGTGATTTTGGTGGTTTTATTTGATAATTTTTGTACTTTTGGAGTCCCTAAAGCTTAAGCTAGCTAATGAGGGGACTAATTTGTGAAATGGTTAAAAGTTTAGGGACTTTCCATGAGAGGGTTTATGTTGTTAGCTGAATTTTTATGGAATAAAATGAATGTTGGGGAGATGAGAAACAACTTTTGTGAAAGGTGTTGTCATGAAAACACCTAAATGGGACTAAGTTGTAAATGTTGTAAATTGGTAATAAATGCACGAAATAGTTAGATTGGTGGGTTGTTGTAAGAGGAATAAATGTTCAGCTAGGCTTGTTTAATGAGGAGCTGTGTTAAAAAATGACTTACGAGCCTAAGGGAAAAATCGTAATTTTTCCATAGTATAAAGGTAAAATGGTCATTTTTGCCTAAGTAGAGATTATGATGCATTATGATCATAAGGTAACACCCCTAACCTGAAATCTTCGCTGGAATAGGGTTAAGAGGCATTACCAAACAATCGAAACATTTCATATCCATTTCACGACACAAAGTCAAACATCCATCAAACATATTCAATCACGAGTATATAGTCCCTTATCGAGGTCTTCGAGACCTTAAACACGTGTTAGAAAGAGGTCGGGACTACACTGAACACTTACGAAAGTTTTCAAAAATTCAAACATTCTTCCACACTGTTGAGGTGACATGCTCGTGCAGTCAGGCTGTGTGTCTCACATGGCTACCAGACACACCCATGTGTCCAAGCCATGCCAAAACAGAACATATAATCTTACTTATTCCCACGGCCACTAGACACGACCGTGTGCCATGGTCATGTGAAATTAGGCTACATACTGAATTGGTCACACAGCTACCAGGCACACTCGTGGGCCACGACCGTGTAACCTGTCCAGATACACCAAGAAGTGACCCTTAAACCACACGACAGGGACACACGCCCGTGCCTCTTAGCTATGTATGGAAAATAGGCTATTTGTAAGGCCAATTTGCCACCCATACAAGGGTCAACCCTACAAACAGAATTAAGCATATTTTCTCACACAATTTGGCAACCAAATACATGTCAAATGATCACATACCATCCTATCCAACCTCATTTCTAATCATGCCAACTTATAAACCAAATTTCATAACTATAACACATGCATTACCAAGCATGATTCATCCATAATATCACTAGATCATATTAGCATCATTTCATCACTAGGCTTACCCGTTTATAAGAAATTTTCATTGCCAACAAAACATACCAAAACATACTTCACATACCAAATTCACATATGCATAATTTCAACATTTACCTAGCCACATCACATCGCTATTTACACATCTCAATTATGTTTCAAAACAACTAATCTACACATGCCATATTTCAACTATATACATCTTTCCAAAAGTACCAAAATATATTGTTGATAGTGTGATAGAAAATGCTGACGATCCCCAAATCTGAGCTAGCTTTACTGACACTGCAAAGTAGTGAAACAAATCACACAGTAAGCTTTCCAAAGCTTAGTAATTTCGAAATACAATATAATTAATTCATTTAATCAAATCAATGTACACCTTAAACCATCACATGGATAATTTATCAATGTCACACAAATTTAACCATATCCAATATTCACATAGCATCCCATTCATCTACTTTAAATTTCATCAACCACATAGGTATCATAAATACCTTTGCCAACACATAGTTAGTCACCAACAATGCTACTCACCACTTGAATTTACATTTCGATAAACCTTTGCTATGCTCTTGCTTTATTCGCACATAGAGTGCCAACTTATAGACAAACATAATTGTCATCTCACACTTAGTGCCAATTGATCGTGTGTCTATCGAGTTTTAAAATTTATAATGAATGTGATCAAACCTGGAAACTAACTCTGACATCGATTAAAGGAAAGTGTACCTATCGAACAATAGTATAGCTCAGGTAAGACCGGATTATCAAACCCAAAGGAAGTCAAAGTACTAATACTCACTTTCTTATTATTATTTAGCCTTAAAAACAGAGTGAAGTTGTTTTAAACTAAATTGACGATGACTAAGCTAAGGACACAAAGATAAAAGAGAATGAATTTGGAAATAACTTGATGAAAAACTCAGTTGATCACGACGATAACCTCAGGAAGAATCCACCTAGACTTCACTTGTTATCTAACCCTACACCATATGATTTCTTTACTTAGCTTGATCTGTAAGACTCCTTAACCTATATTAAACCCTCTCTCGAGGCAAATAAAGTCTAACCCTAGGTTAATTAGTGGAACTCTCGTTCACTTATAATAACCCCCTAGAATAGCAGTAAATCAATTAGTGGATTCCCATATTAGGTTTCACCCTAATCGGCAAAATCTCATAACCCTATCTCTAGGCGTTCGATCAACTCCGCTTAATTATGTTAGATCTACTCTTGGCGTGGTCTATTCCTTCTCTACCTAAGCACATGGTTTGGATTAAGAAACATAATTTAGAACAAACTAAGTAATTATCATATAATTTAGAAATCAAAAAACAAGATTCATCTAGGTTTCATCCCCTTCAGGTATCTAAAGGGTTTAGTTCATAACTTTAAAATAAAACAACTCAAGAGAAAAGATAAAACAAAACATAAGAAATCCTAAAACCCCTGAAGGAATTGAAGAGAGATCCACCGTCTTGAGTAGAATTAAACTTCTTGAGATGGATCAAGCGGCTTTCTTGAGTAATTCCCTAAATTGACTATTCTGGCTTCGGCTCTTTGGCCTCGCTCACCGCCCAACGCCCCCCTTTCAGGTTACACTTAGGGTGTTTATATAAACTTTTAGAATGCTTTACTTGGCCTCTAAGTGTCCCAATTCAAGTGTACTTCCTACTCAGTGATATAAGCTTTGGAAAGTGTTTCTTTGGCTCTAAGTATCCAACTCCGAGTGAAATTGCTCTCTCCTGTAATAGGGGCACGGCCATGGTACATGCCCTTGTAAATCGTTTCCAGGCCGTGTCTCGATTTTATCAATTGGGGCATGACCATGTAAATCGTGGCATAGCCACATCTTAGTTAATTGTCGGGGCACGACCGTGTGGCTTGAAGTCCAGGCCGTGTCAATTTCTTTTTTGGCCCAAATTGGCCCGTTTTAAGCCCATTTCTTGTTCTTTTCATCCTCGGGTGCTTTCCTGAGTAAAAACATGAAAAGAAAGGATTAAGAGCACCTTTTTACATAAATCAGGGGCTAAATCATCCAAGAGCATACTAAATGTGGGCCTAAAATATGTTACTTTTACGATTTATCAAATACCCCCACACTTAAGCTTTTGCTTGTCCTCAAGCAAAATTCTCAACTTACAATTAAAACGAACTTTCCACAATTCATAATTCCTATCAATAATGCCTCATCATAATTCATAGATAATTCGTACATGGATAATTTAACTCAAAGATTCCTAAAGATTCAAACAATTCTAAGTCATATATTTTGTAGCACGAAAACATAGGTGTCTCCCCTCAACTAAATAATTACATTTGATTCAAAACTGACAAGGATTGACATCCTCACTAAAGATTCACTCAAATCACTCAAAGTGTTTAAGGTTCACAATTAAGCACTCAACAATCGAACCTGAAAAGTTAATCCCATAGGCTTGCCTGAAAATCAAATCTCCACCACTGTGATATGAGATGATACACAAATCAAAAGGTCTTTAATCAGGGTTGTAACGGGGCTTGGGTTAAAAGGTGTGTATAAAGGCTGAATTTGAAGGCTAAAATCGAGATCGAATTGACAAATTACCTAACTAAAAACAATGAACTAGAAAATAAATGATTACATCAATTGAAACTTTGAAACTAATAATACTACTAGCTTTTCTTTGATAATTGAAATTTGAATGTACAAGCTCACTTTTATACTACTAATCTTGACTATACTTTGATTTCGATATTTTTTAAGATCAAATAGAAACATAATAAAGAAAACTTTATCAACGAAATAAACTAAATCGATAATTGATCAAATCAATTCTCGATGAAGGGTAGTCAAAAGAATGGTGATAACAAATACAAAGGGTTTTGGGTTAATATTAGCGGGTAAATCAATAAAAAGGGTTGTTAGGATCAAATGGGTTCACTAAGGGTTAATTTTGTAGGTAAGCTTTTTAGTGGAGTGAATGGGTTAAAACCTATGTGCCTTTATCATCTCAGTATATCAAATCATAGATGTGGTCGCAACATGTATAATATAGGCAAGTTCTAGAATAACAATTCAGTGTTGACACACTCATAATCAATAAAGTGAGCATGAAAAGTAATATATGCTCTATAAGGCTCAAATCTCACAAAAAATTATGGGTATTTGACATCTATCCTTGTAAATTTCAACTTCAAGGTAATATTTAAATTCAGTTCAACAACCTATAAAAATTTTTGATTCTTGAAAAATAGACTTATCATGCTTGATTCTCTAGTTTTCTTCAAGTATAAATCATCAATGCACAATTATCAATGACTTACTCAAAACATATTAATAAAATCATAAATCATTAGAAATTTCACCTAATTAGTAATATGAGAAAAATACTTAAAAACAAGATTAAATTCGAGGATTTTTAGAATCATGCAAAAGTTAGGCACTTAATTCCCCCACACTTAAGATGTACATTGCCCTCAATGTACAATGATAGATAATAAAATTAATATAAAATCAAAAGAGAGGAGAGAGTGTCACTTCACGAATTTTGGATGATTAGGGAGTTAGCGAGGAGGTCGTGGTGGCGTGATTACCGATGAGCTTTGTGCTAGATAAAGAAATTGGGGAGCTTGTGAAGGTACAACCAAGAAATCTAAAGAAACATTAATAATATACTAATACTATAATTAAAGGCAAAGAAAATAAAGAGAAGGAGACTAAGAAGAAAATTGAAATTGAAAGAAAAGACTAATGGACTAAGGAGTCCTTATTGTTGGATGGTTTACGAGGTGGGTGTGACGAATAAGGCTATGGTGCATGACTCCCAAGCAGCCTTTAGAACCTAAAACCAAGAAACTAAAAGAATTTAAAATATATTAAGCGAGAATAGAATTATAGATAAGTAGGATAAAGGGAAAATAAACATAAAGAAGAATTTAAATGGTCTAAAAGACCCTTGGCTTGGTTTTTGAATGATGCGAACGACATGGACTTATGTGTTGGGGTCTCCTTTAAAGAGACAATGCTTGCCTTCTTACGCTTCTTCGGCATGATCTTAGTGTAGCACAAGAGTCTGAACACCTTTTCTATAAGAAAGAAGGAAATAGAAAGAAGGAGGAGAGAATGGGAAAAGAAGATGGGGAGAAAGGGAACGGATGTGGTGTTTAAATAGATTTTAGCCTCTGAGGACATCTTACACCCGTTTATCTAAGGTATGTTGCTTTACATGGCCACATTGCAAGGTCGTGCTTGGAGGTAAAATGCACGTGGTTGATAAGTCAGTGTTTTCACATGATCGCATCACACGACCGTGTTCTGTATGTGTTGGTATGCCACGGCCGTTTGTCATAATGCCACGCCCGTTCCTAAAAAGGCAGTGTTTTGGCACAGTTGGGCAGCATGGGCATTTTTGTCTCGTGTCTGATAAGTTAGTGGCTTCACACGGTTGTGGAGCACGATCGTGCCAATTTACTGGTGCCCGTGGGGGAGTGGTTGGATCCGTGACATCATGGGGTGGTTGGGACTGATTCGCAAGGCCTTTGTTGTGTCAGTACGGTGGTTCTAGTGGTCCACATGGTCACGGACATGGATGTGTATAAGGCCGTGTGGCATTGAAGTTTTGCACTTCCGGTAAGTTTAAAAGGAAATAAAGAGGGGAAAGAAACTGAAAATAAATTTGAAAGTAAATAGTGTTAGTGCTCAGGTTGCCTCCCGAGAAGCGCTCGTTTATAGTCTTAAGCTGGAATTTCCTCGAATTAGAAAAATTAGGGAGGTTTAAAGGTTTGAATATCTTCCCTCTTGCTTAAAATTTTATTTTCTTGATAAGGTTCAAGTCGAGAAGCGTTTACCTTAAAAGTGCCGGATGTTCGATTACTTACCTCATTGTTCCATGGGTGAAGATATTGTGTACCTTAAGAGGAATTTCCTTGCTTACATTCGGTCTATTGTGATGATCGAGGATCGACTTTGTCGGCACACCGGTCTCCTATTTTGAAGTGATTTGATGTTCCTCGAGTTCTTGGTGGTTCTTACGGTGTTTCTTCGTGTGGGTCCGATTGTTCTTTGACTTGTGTCCTTTGCTCTTCTAAATCATTGATGCTAAGGTCTTGTTCCTTGTGTGATTTTTCTTTGTCGCTTTGGGATCTGTGAGTCGGCTCAGAGTTGTGCCTTTGTTGTGTTTCCTGCGACAAAGGTTGAACAATTTGATTATCATTTGTATTCACTTTCTTACCTTCATCGATTGTTGTTCTGGCCGAGTCAAGAGCTTTAAGACTGATCAATTCGTCACCTACACAAAGTATGAGTTCTCCTATGGCAACATCAATTTTAGTCTTGGCAGTTGCTAGAAAAGGTCTTCCTAAAATTAAGGGGATTGTATTATCCTCATCCATATCTAAAACAACAAAATCTACTGGGAAAACAAATTTATCAATTTTGACAAGAACATCTTCGATAATGCCCTTAGGAATTCTAATAGTTTTATCAGCTAATTGTATACTCATCCTAGTTTGTTTGGGCTTCCCTAAAACTAGTCGTTTAAATAATGTATAAGGCATGACATTTATGCTTGCCCCTAAATCATCTAACGCGTTATCAATAGCTAAACTACCAATTAAACATGGAATTGTAAAACTCTCTGGATTTTTTAGCTTTCGTGGTAGTCTATTCTGTAACATTGCTAAGCATGCTGCATTTAATTCCATGTGGTGCTCTTCGTCTAATTTGCGTTTGTTAGTCAGGAGCTGTTTTAAAAATTTCCTCGAGTCTGGCATCTGAAAAAGAGCTTCAAGAAGGGGTAAGTAAATATGTAATTTCTTTAAGAGTTTAAGAAACTTACCGAACTCTTCTTCTGAATCATCTCTTTTTATCGCTTTGGGATAAGGTATGTGAGGTTGGAATTCCTTGATTACTGGTTTTGGCTTTTCTTGTGTTACCTCCACCTTACCTTCGTCTACCTTATTTTCTTGTATTGGAATGGGTTCCTCGAACCCTTTACTGTCTTGAGCTGAGATGGCTTGAATTTGCTCCTTTGGGTTAATCTCAGTGTTACTTGGTAGACGTTCTAGCGGTTATTCTGACATTAGCTTTGCGAGTTGTTCGACTGTATTAGTGGCTTCCTTAACGGACTTAGTAAGTTCCCCGATTCGGCTCTCGTTACTTTTAATTGTTTTCTTAGTTTCTTGGAAGCGCTTTTCTGTGTCTAATGTGAATTTTGTCAGCATCTCTTCGAGCTTGGCTTCTTCTCTTGCGGATATGGCTGATTTTGGAAATTTGGAGGAGGTTGCTGTCTTTGATTTCCTTGATTTCCTTGGCCTCCCCATGAAAAATCTGGGTGGTTCCTCCAACCTGGATTGTAGTTATTACTATAAGAATTATTATTGGATCGGAAATTATTACCTATATAGTTCATCTGTTCACTCTCGTCCGGTTGGTAGGGTGGGTACTCGAGATTATACAGTTCCACTTGCGTTGCCTTTGCATATTGGATGTACTTGCGAAGAATGCAAACTATCAAGCTTTTTATTCATCATCCCTACTTGTGTTGATAGCATGGTCTTTGCATCTAGGTTGTAAATTCATTTGATTTTGTCGGTTTGTCCTTGTAACTTGCCATTAATAGTTATTCGGTGACATGTCTTCAATGAACTCGTAAGTCGCTTCAGGAGTTTTATTATTTAAAGTTCCACTGGCGGCTGAATCAATTAATTGCCGTGTTGAGCGATTTACACCGTTGTAAAAAGTTTGGACTTGAAGCCACAAAGGTAATCCGTGGTGTGGACATCTCCTCAAGAGATCCTTGTATCTCTCCCACGCATCGTATAATGTCTTGTATCTCTCCCACGCATCGTATAATGTCTCTAAATCCATCTGCACAAAAGAAGAGATATCATTCCGTAATTTGGCCGTTTTGGCCGGTGGGAAATATTTTAATAAAATTTTTTTGGTCATTTGTTCCCATGTAGTGATTGACCCTCATGGTAACGAGTTCAATCACTGTTTGACTTTATTCCTTAATCAAAAGGGGAATAATCAAAGACGAATGGCATCATCAGAAACTCCATTTATTTTGAAAGTATCACAGAACTCTAAAAAATTAGCTATATTAGTGTTCGGGTCTTCGTCCTGCAAACCATCAAATTGAACAAATTGTTGAATCATTTCTATTGTGTTAGGATTTAATTCAAAATTATTAGCTGCTATAACAGGCCTAACAATACTAGATTCAGCTCCTGTTAAATGAGGTTTAGCATAATTATACATAGTACGTGGAGCATTGTTTTCTTCCACATCTCATGGTGGATTATTCTCGTCCATCCCTTCAGTAGGATCGGATCTGTCTTATCGCTCTTCTTCAGTGTAATTTAGGGCTCGCCTAATTTCTCTGCGATTTCTCCTAGCGGTAGCTTCAATTTCCCTATCGTATACTAGGGGTCCTGTCGGGTTCCTTCTAGTCATAAACTAGAGGTACCTGCTAGGAAAAAGGAAGAAGAAATAAAATTAGCAAAAACAATAAAATAAAATAAATTGCGAAATAAATAAAAATAAAAAATAATGGCTAAAGTAATAAAAATAGAACTTTCTTAATATTTTAGTTCCTCGGCAACAGCACCAAAAACTTGATCGTGTGTCTATCGAGTTTTAAAATTTATAATGAATGTGATCAAACACGGAAACTAAATCTGACAACGATTAAAGGTAAGTATACCTATCGAACAGTAATATAGCTTAGGCAAGACCGGATTATCGAACCCAAAGGAAGTAAAAGTACTAATACTCACTTTCTTTTTATTATTTAGCCTTAAAAGCAGTGAAGTTGTTTTAAACTAAATTGGCGATGACTAAGCTAAGGACACAAAGATAAAGAGAATGAATTTGGAAATAACTTGATGAAAAACTCAGTTGATCACGACGATACCCTCAGGAAGAATCCACTTAGACTTCACTTGTTATCTAACCCTAAACCTTATGATTTATTTACTTAGCTTGATCCGTAGGACTCCCTAACCTATATTAAACCCTCTCTCGAGGCGAATAACGTCTAACCCAAGGTTAATTAGTGGAACTCTCGTTCGCTTATAATAACCTCCTAGAATAGCAGTAAATCGATCTGTGGATTCCCATATTAAGTTTCACCCTAATCCGGCAAAATCTCGTAACCCTATCTTTAGGCGTTTGATCAACTCCGCTTAATTATGTTAGATCTACTCTTAGGCGGGGTCTATTCCTCCTCCACCTAAGCACATCGATTTGGATTATGCAATATAATTAAGAACAAACTAAGTGAATATCATATAATTTAGAAATCAAATAACAAGATTCATCTAGGTTTCATCCCCTTCAAGTATTTGAAGGGTTTAGTTCATAACTTTAAAATAAAACATCTAAAGAGAAAAGATAAAACAAAACATAAGAAATCCCTAAAACCCCCTGAAGGAATTGAAGGAGAGATTCGCCGTCTTGAGTAGAATTTGACTTCTTGAGATGGATCAATGGCTTTCTTCGTGTAATTCCACAGAATTGATTTGCTCGGCTTGACTCTTTGGCTTGGTCGCTTAGCGCCCCTTTCGGAGTTACACTTGGGGTGTTTATCTGGACTTTAGAATGCTTTACTTGGCCTCTAAGTGTCCCAATTCAAGTATACTTCCTACTTAGTGTTTGAATAAGATTTGAAAAGTGTTTCTTTGGCTCTAAGTATCCAAATCCGAGTGAAATTGCTCTCTCCTTAATAGGGGCACGGCCATGGTACAAGCTTGTGTAAATCGTTTCGGTAGTGTCTCAATTACATCGATTAGAGACGCGGTAGTGTAAATCGTGGCATGGCCATGTCTTAGTTAATTGTTGGGGCACAGCCGTGTGGCTTGAAGTCCAGGCCGTGTTGATTTCCTTTTTGGCCCAAATTGGCTCATTTTAAGCCCGTTTCTCGTTATTTTCGTCCTCGGGTGCTTTCCTAAGTAAAAACATGAAAAGAAAGGATTAAGAGCACCTTTTTTACATAAATCAAGGGCTAAATCATCCAAAAGCATAGTAAATGTGGGCCTAAAATATGTTACTTTTACGGTTTATCACAAATACTTTAAATCAAGCTTATATCAGTATCGCACACAAAGTGCCAATCAATAAGCCGAAGCTTCTATCATCTTGTACATACAGTGCCAATCATCACTATCCCGTTTCTAATTTCGCACACTTAGTGCCTTCTAATTCAATTCAACACATAGCATTTCTAATCTCATAGTTATATAGATAATCATTCAATTCATATCACATAGAACATAAATTAACAACTTGTACTATATCTGAACTTATCTCGGACATCAAAATGCTGAAACGGTTGATTAGTCGAGCACTTTATGTTTGCCTCGATCTCGATCTGAACCTCTTCTCTCTTGGTCTATACACATTCAAATCCAATCCATTCAATCACCAAATCATTCATTTTAGTCCAAATACACGTATTTAGGGCATTTTACATAATAGCCCTCACATTTTCACATTTCGACACCTTAGTCTCTAATTCACAAAATCATGAAATACACATAATTTCATTTCACCCATGCCTAGCTGAATTCTCTCTATATTCATACAAGTATACTCATCTCATTTATTTCACATTTTAGTCCCTCAATTTACACTTTTCACAATTTAGCCCAAAATACTCAATTTCACCTAATATTCAAATATAAACTATGTTAACCCAACACCAAGCTTTCATATTTTACTAACTAACATCACAAAGCTCACATGTTCTTCAACAGCACATCTCATAAACATCATCAATTCAAAAAAATTAAGACATGGATTAGCTAAAGCACAAAACAACGATTACAAAAACGTAAAAATTATCAAAAACAGAACGAAAATCACATACCAATTGAAGCTTGAAGTAGTTGAATATCACAAAGCTCCTAAACCTTTTCTATTTTTCTTATTTTCGGTTGAAGAGAAGCAAAGATGAACATGTTTCATCTTTTTGTTTTGTTTAATATTAACTAATTTATCAATTTACCAATTTGTCCTTTTATTAATTATATAAAACAAATATACATTAAGGTTAGTATGTCATTTAACCATCCACTAACTTAATAATGAGCTAATTAACTCACAAGGTCTCCACATTATAAAGACAACAACTTTTAAGTACTTATCAATCAGCACACAACATTTTACACTTTATGCGATTAAGTCCCTACTCTTAATTCGGCACACAATCGATAAAATTACCACACAAAATTTTCACGCAAGCCATATCACATATAATAAACACCAAAAATAATTTTAAAATATTTTTTCAACCTCAGATTTATAGTCTCAAAACCACTGTTCCGACTAGGGTCTAAACCGAGATGTTACAACTCTCCTTACTTACGGATTTTCGTCCTCGAAAATCTTACCAATGAATAGGTGTGGATATTGTTCTCTCATAACATTATCAGGCTCCCACGTTACCTCTTCAACTTCGTGTTTGTGCCACGACACTTTCACTAAGGAAACTCTTTTGTTTCTCAACTCTTTAATGTCACGTGCTAAAATTCGAATCTGTTTTTCCACTATATGACAAATTTGTCTGAATCTCAACCTCAATAGGAACAATCACATGAGACGGATCAGATTGGTACCGTCGAAGCATCGGCACATGAAACATATTATGGATCTTTTCTAACTCAGGTGCCAACATCAATCTATAAGCAACTGATCCAACTCGTTCAATGATTTCATACGGTCTAACGAACCTCGAACTCAGTTTGCCCTTTCGGCCAAATCAAAGTATTTTCTTCCACGGAAATACTTTCAAAAACACTTTGTCACCAACCTCAAATTCAATATCTTTTCGTTTCAAGTCTGTATAAGACTTCTGGTGATCTGAGGCCGCTTTCAAACTGTCTCGAATCACTTTCACTTTCTGTTCAATCTCTTTAATTAAATCAACCTCGTGAATCTTATTCTCACCCAGCTCAGTCCAATACAATGGAGTTCGACATTTTTTACTGTAAAGAGCCTCATAAGGTGCCATTTTAATGCTAGATTGAAAACTATTATTGTACTGCAATTCAATCAATGGCAGATGTTTTTCCCACGTACTCTCAAACTCAAGTATACAACATCTCAACATATCTTCGAGAATCTAAATGATCCACTTGGATTGTCCATCCGTTTGCGGATGAAATGTAGTGCTAAAATGTAATTTTGTGCCTAAATCTTCTTGCAATTTCTTCCAAAATCGCAAGGTAAATCTCGGATCTCTATCAGATGCAATAGATAGTGGCACCCCGTGCAATCTCAAGATTTCAGCAATGTACAATTTAGCCAATCTACCGAGTGAATAATCTGTTCTCACCGGAACAAAATGAGCCGGTTTCATCAATTTGTCAACTATTACCCAGATTACATATTTCTTTCTCGGAAACAAAGATAATCCTGACACAAAGTACATCATAATCCTCTCTTATTTCCACTCAGGAATCATAATCGGTTGTAAAAAACTGGATGGAACCTGATGTTCAGCTTTAACTTGCTGACAAACTAAACATTTCAACACAAAGTCAGAGATATCTCTTTTTATACCATGCCACTAATAAAACTGTCTCAAATCGTTATACATTTTCGTACTCCCCAGATGCATAGTCAAACGACTATTATGAGCTTTATTCAAAATTAATTGAATCAACTCTGACTTCTTCAGAACACAAATCCAATCTCTAAATCTCAAACAATCATCACTATCAACTCGAAATTCTGAATCTGCATTCAAATCACATTGAGCATGTTTTGCTATTATTTCAACATCACTTTTTCGAGCATCACAAATTTGACATACGAACATCAGTCTCACTTTCAACTCAACCAAAACTGAATCATTACGCAGATCTATCTGAGCATTCATTGCTCGCAAAGCACCTAAAGACTTCAGATTGAAGGCATCAACAACAACATTAACTTTGCCTGGATGATAATCAATCACAATCTCATAATCTTTCAACAATTCTAACCATCTCCTCTGTCTTAAATTCAATTCTTTCTGAGTCATTAGGTACTTCAAACTTTTATGATCAGTATGAACATGACATTTCTCACCAAATAGATAGTGATGCCAAATCTTTAATGCAAACACAATTGCGGCTAACTCAAGGTTGTGCATTGGATAGTTCTTTCCATACGACTTTAACTGCCTCGAAGCGTAAGCAATAAATTTACCTTCTTGCATAAGCACACAACCCAAACCATTTAACGATGCATCACTGTAAACTATGAATTCTTTACCCGATTCAGGTTGAACTAACACGGGTGCCTCTGCCAATAGTGCTTTCAACTATTCAAAATTCTGCTGGCACTTTTCTGACCATTCAAATTTAACATCTTTCTGTATCAACTTCGTCAATGGAGTCTCAATCATTTAAAAGCCTTTCACAAACCGTCTATAATATCCCGCTATTCCCAAAAAACTACAGACTTTAGACACATTTCTCAGAGGTTTCCATTCTAAAATAGTTGAAATTTTACTCGGATCAACTCGTATTCCCGCAGCTGATACAATATGCCCCAGAAATCTAGCCTCATGCAACCAAAACTACATTTGCTAAACTTAGCATACAATTGTTTATCACATAGAGTTTGTTCAACTCTCAAATGCTCGGCATGTTACGTCTCATCACATGAATAAATTAGAATGTCATCGATGAACACCACAACAAAATGATCCAAATACGGTCTGAATACCTGATTCATCAAATCCATAAACACTGTCGGAGCATTCGTTAGTCCAAAAGGCATCACTAAGAATTCATAATGTCAGTACCTCATTCTGAAAGTAGTTTTCAGCACATCGAATTCTTTAACTCTCAATTGATAGTAGCCTGATCTCAAATCTATCTTAGAAAACACTGTAGCTCCTTTTAGCTGATCAAACAAATCATCAATATGTGGCAACGGATACTTATTCTTTATTGTCACTTTATTCAATTGCCGATAATCGATACACATCCTTATAGTGCCATCTTTCTTTTTAACAAACAGCACAAGAGCACCCCCAAGGTGAGAAACTCAGTTGTGCAAATCCTCTATCAGTCAACTCTTGCAACTGAGACTTCAACTCTTTCAATTCTATCGGTGCCATTCTATACGGGGATATTGAGATAAGAGTGGTCCCTGGCACTAATTCGATGCCAAATTCAACTTCTCGTATTGGAGGTAATTTTGGTAACTCTTCGGGAAATGCATCTAGGACCTCACAAACCACAGGTACTGATTCAACTTTATTTTCTGACACCTTTGTATCAATCACATATGATAAGCTTCGCAACCCTTTCTCACATAGTTCAAAGCTTTCGTCGCAGATACAACAGATGGTTACCCTTTCATATCACTAGATCAATTCGAACTATCTCACCATTCTGACTTCTCAATTCAATACTTTTTTGTTTACAATTCACAATAGCATTATGCAAAGTGAGCCAATCAATACCCAAAATTATGTCGAATTCATCGAATGTTAACAACATCAAATTAACCAGAAAGCATATACCTCAAAACATTAATAGGCAATTCTTGCACACTTTATCCACCAAAACACACTTGCCTAAGGAGTTTGATACTCTAACCAAATATTAAGTAGACTCAACAGATAGAGTCTTACTCGATACTAGATTCATACACACATAGGAATGAGTAGAACTTGGATCTATCAATGCAATCACATCAGTATCAAATAGAGTAAAACTACCAGTGATGGCGTCTGGAGATGATGCTTCCTCTCGTGCACGTATAGCATAGGCTCAGGCAGGTGTTCTTGCCTCGGATCTCACAACTGTATCAGTAGTCCCCCTCTGGCTTCCATTTCCCAGTGTTTCTGGGTGGTCTACCCCTAGCCGACACATTACTCAATCTCATATTTTGAACATTTTCTTTCTCAACCATCTTTGGGCAATCTCGAATGAAGTGATCTCGTGATCCACATTTATAGCAAACTCTATTGTTGTACTTGCCCCAACATTCTCCCACATGTCATCTTCCACACTGTCTACACTCAGGTTTGTTGGTTTTCACACTATCAACACTTGATTCTATTGGAGCTTGATTTCTCGGACCAACACTTAGTCTTGCGTGGTCTCTATTCGGATGTCCAAATGAAGTATTTGATCAGTTGCTTGTAACTCTAGACCTCTTCGTCGAAGGTTGAGAAAACTTACTCATCAATATTTTTTTTTTCATCACGAGCTTCAAACTTTCTTCTTTTCTTTATTGAGCTCCTTGACTTTGCATGCTCTTTCAACTAATACAACAAATTTGATTATATCAAGTATCCCAACCAAAAACTTAATGTCCTCATTCAATCCTTCTATGAAGCATTTACACATAGTAGCTTCGATCGAAACACATTCCCATGCATACTGGCTCAATCTCACAAATTCCTACTCGTACTTAGTAATTGACAAATGGCCTTGTTTCAGCTCTAGAAACTCTTTACGTTTTTTTATTAATGAATAGTTGACTAATATACTCTTTCGAAATTCAGCTTGAATGAAATCCTAGGTGATTCTCTCTTTCGGAACCACGGATGTCAACGTCTTCCACTAGTTATAAGTCGTATCTCTCAATAAAGAAACTGCACACTTAATACACTCATCAAGGGTCAACAACATCTCATCGAATACCTAAATTGTATTCTCGAGCCAAAACTCGGCTCGCTCAGTATCATCATCAGTTGTGGCCCTAAACTCTTCAGCCCCATACTTTCGAATCTTATCCACAGGAGGCTTATTCAGTCAGATCGGATTTACAACTTGAGGCACAACAGGAACTTGTGGGGTTGGAGGTTGTGGAGTAGTCAGATTCGTTCGAACGAACTTCAAAAACCACTCATTCATCATTCGAAAGAAGGCTTGTTTAGCCTCTCCTCCCTCACTACTATCGTTCAGCCTAGATGTGGCCGGCGCTGTGTCCCTTGAGTGGGAGCAGGCGCGTTACTCTCAACATCATTAGCAACTGCTCGATCGGGATCCATTGCTATATGAAAACACATTTTCATCTGTAAAAATTTATCACAATATCGCAATTTCATATATGGCATGTATAGCTAAAATCATACACACTACGTTAGTCCGAGAATCGACTAAACCGTAGCTCTGATACAAATAAAATATAACACCCCTAACCCAAAATCGTCGCTAGAATAGGGTTAAGAGGCATTACCAAATAATCAAAACATTTCACATCCATTTCACGACACAAAGTCAAACATCCATCAAACATATTCAGTCACGAGTATATAGTCCCTTATCGAGGTCTTCGAGACCTTAAACACGTGTTAGAAAGAGGTTGTGACTACATTGAAGACTTACGAAAGTTTTTAAAAATTCAAACATTCTTCCACACTGTTGAGGTCACACGCCAGTGCAGTCGGGCTGTGTGTCTCACATGGTTACTAGACACACCTATGTGTCAAAGCTGGGCCAAAACAGAGCATATAATCTGACTTATTCTCACGGCCACTAGACACGCCCATGTGCCATGGCCGTGTGAAATTAGGCTAGCTACTGACTTGGTCAGACGGCTACCAGGCATGCCCGTGGGCCATGGCCGTGTAATTAGTCCGAACATACCAATAAGTGACCCTTAAACCATAAGGTAGGGACATACGCCCATGCCTCTTAGCCATGTGTGCAAAATAGGCTATTTGTAAGGCCAATTTGCCACCCAATACAAGGGTCAACCCTACAAGCACAATTAAGCATATTTTCTCACAAAATTTGGCAACCAAATACATGTCAAATGATCCCATACCATCCTATCCAATCTCATTTGTAATCATGCCAACTTATAAACCAAATTTTATAGCTATAACACATACATTATCAAGTATGATTCATCCATAATATCACTAGATCATATTAGCATCATTTCTTTACTAAGTTTACCCATTTATAAGACATTTTCATTGCCAACAAAACATACCAAAACAAACTTCACATTCCAAATTCACATATGCATAATTTCAACATTTATCTAGCCACATCACATGGCTATTTACACATCTCAATTATGTTTCAAAACAACTAATCTATACATGCCATATTTCAACTATATACATCCTTCCAAAAGTACCAAAATATATTGCTGATAGTGTGATAGAAAATGCTAAAGATCCCCAAATTCGAGCTAGCTTTACTGACACTGCACACAGTAAGCTTTACAAAGCTTAGTAAGTTCGAAATACAATACAATTAATTCATTTAATCAAATCAATGTACACCTTAAACCATCATATAGATAATTTATCAATGTCACAAATTTAACCATATCCAATACTCACATAGCATCCCATTCATCTACTTTAAATTTCATCAACCACATAGGTATCATACATACCTTTGCCAACACATAGTTAGTCACCAACAATGCTACTCGCCACTCGACTTTACATTTCGATCAACCTTTGCTATTCTCTTTCTTTATTCGCACACTCAGTGCCAACTTATAGTCAAACATAATTGTCATCTCACACTTAGTGCCAATAATTTAAATCGAGCTTATATCGGTATTGCACGCACAGTACCAATTCAATAAGCCGAAGCTTATATCATCTTGTACACACAGTGCTAATCATCTCTATCCCGTTTCTAGTTTTGCACACTTAGTGTCCTCTAATTCAATTCAGCACATTACATTTCTAATCTCATAGTTATATAGATAATCATTCAATTCATATCACATAGAACATAAATTAACAACTTGTACTATATTCGAACTTACCTCAAATGTCGAAATACTGAAACGGTCGATTAATCGAGCACTTTATCTTTGCCTTGACCTCGATCTGAACCTCTCCTCTCTTGGTCTATACACATTCAAATTCAATCCATTCAATCACCAAATCATTCATTTTAGTCCAAATACACATATTTCGGGAATTTTACATAATATCCCTCACATTTTCACATTTCGACACTTTAGTCCCTAATTCACAAAATCACGAAATACACATTATTTCATTTCACCCATGCCTAGCCGAATTCTCTCTATATTCATACAATTACACTTATCTCTTTTATTTCAAATTTTAGTCCCTCAATTTAAACTTTTCACAATTTAGCCAAAAATGCTCAATTTCACCTAAAATTGAAATACAAATCATGTTAACCCAACACCAAGATTTCATATTTCACTAACTAACATCACAAAGCTCACATGTTCTTCAAAGACACATCTCATAAACATCATCAATTCACAAAATTAAGACATATGTTAGCTAGAGCACAAAGCAACGATTACAAAAACATATAAATTATCAAAAATCAAACAAAAATCACATACCAATTGAAGCTTGAAGTAGCTGAATATCACAAAGCTCCCAAAACCTTCCTATTTTTCCTATTTTCAATTGAAGAAAAGCAAAGATGAACATGTTTCATCTTTTTGTTTTGTTTAATATTAACTAATTTATCATTTTACCAATTTGTCCTTTTATTAATTATATAAAACAAATATACATTAAGGTTAATATGTCATTTAACCATCCACTAACTTAATAATGAGCTAATTTCCTCATAAGGCCTCCACATTATAAAGACAACATCAATCAGACACGACATTTTACACTTTATGCAATTAAGTCCCTTCTCTTAATTCGGCACACAATCGATAAAATTACCACACAGAATTTTTACACAGGCTATATCACATATAATAAACACCAAAAATAATTTTAAAATAATTTTTTGACCTCAAATTTGTAGTCTCAAAACCACTGTTCCGACTAGGGTCTAAACGAGCTGTTACACATAAAATGTATTAAATGAGTGAATTTTGTTGTTATAGATCAAGAAGAGTGCATAATTAACCTTGATCGGGGAAAAGGCAAGGTTTTAGATTAAACCACACATTAACACATTTTGTACCGAGGTAAGTTTATGTGTAAATGATGTATCTTAAATTCATATGCTGTTGTTTATTGCTGCATTGTATGTTTGAGAGCACTTATGATTTAAATTGATTGGATTGGGTAGACAATGAATAAATTCCATATGAATGTTGAAATAGATATGTAGATGCAGAATATTCTCCTTCGTAAATAATGGTGGGCTATGTGCGATACCACCTTAATTATTTTGTTAGTGTGCTATGTATGATACCACCTTATTACTTATTCACGATGGGCTGTGTGCGATACCATCGTTAGCATTATTTGGCGGGCTAAGTGTGATACCACTATAAATATTCTTGTGGGTGAGCTATGTGCAGTATCACCCTGTTAACAGTAAATGGTGGGCTAAGTACGATACCACCGAGTGTTTGATATTACTAAGAATGATTTATTGTGTAATTGTGATGTGTTGTTTCATGTGATCGTATGGTGATCAGGTGCAGGGATGTATGTTAAATAATAAAAGCAGTTGGTTGTGATATGGGTGAATTGTTGTAAGAGATGAATGGGTAAGCATGATCTTGGATTGTGAAATGCTATTTATTGTTTAGCACATGTTATAATGTTTACTGTTTACATGTAAACTTACTAAGCTTTAAAGCTTACTCCCCTTTCTTATTACCTTGTTCTATAGAGTCAAAGAGCCGAGTCAGGATACGAAGATAATTAGAAGATCACCCACACTATCAACTCATCTTGGTATATATTGAATTAGCATTTTGAGTATGGCATGTATAGGGGCTAGACTAGGTGAAATGTTTGTATTTTGGCCAAGTGTATGTGTTGGCTCCTTATAGACGAATTTTTTTGTACACGACCATAGTTAATGGCTTAATACTATTAATCAATGATAAGAAGAGGTTATTCATGATAGTGTAGAGTATATGAATGGTTTGTTTGGCTATGATAATGCATGATTGAATTGTTAGTGGAGGGTGAATTATGTTTGAGTGAGTTAGGGTGATGAAAGAGCTTACCAAATAGCCTTGTTCTTGTTCATACGGGTAGACACACGAGCATGTGTGTAGGTCGTGTATGACACCCAGTCAATTCTATGGGTGTGTGACCGGGCCGTGTGCCCTCTTGCATGTTAGAATTTCAAGTTAGTAAGCTCAGTAGTAAACACACAGGCAGAGACACGACCGTGTGGGAGGCATGGCCACGGATATGGGCATGTGCCCAAGCCGTGTGGAATGAGTCAGTGTTGACCACGGGTACAGCACATGGACGTGTGGCTGACCGTGTGATGCAAGTTAGTGTCAACTGTAACATCCTGAAAAGAGCCTATGCATTTTCGATATAATTGTACGAAATGACATGTCTTATGTGTTATGAATGTATTATGAACATTTTTGGAAACTTGGAAATGTAAGAAATGATTTAGAAATGTTAAGTTTCAAAAAGAGGAAAGTGAACATTTTGGAAACCTAAGTTAAAGAGGAAAGTGAACATTTTGGAAACTTAAGCTAAAAGAGGAAAGTGAATATTTTGGAAACTTAAGTTAAAAGAGGAAAGTGAACATTTTGGAAACACGGAAAATGTATGGAAATGTTAAGTTTAAAAGAGGAAACTAAGGCAAGGTGGCCTTAAGAAAATTAATAGGAGGAATTTGACACACAAACAGGCTTGTCAAAGTGGCTTGAAGGCACCACTTAAAAGCCCGACAAGTGGCGCCACAAGCTTGTGTATTTAGGCGAGGATCGAGTCACTTGGGAAGCAAATAAAGAAATTTTATTTTGCTTCTAGAAGCAAAAGAGTTGGACGGCACAAGGAACCTAAGTGAAGAGTTTAATTCTCTTTAAAATTCGACTAAGTAGGTGGATAAATGATGGATAATTATTGTTATTTTTATTATGAGATAAGAGATAATTGAGGGATTAAGTCTATTATTGATTAAAGTGATAATTAAAAGATAAAAATTTATCACATAGGAAGAGTCGGCCGATTGGGGGAGACTAAGACTAGTATTTTTGGCAAATAGGAGAAAACAAGGCCATTCTTCACACTTTTCTTCCCTCCTATTCTCTGCCGAATTTCCTAAGCAACATTCTCTCTTCCCTTTTTATTTTTTTATTGTCAATCTGAAATCTACTTCTTCTTTATCCACCATTGTTAATTCTTTAAGCCTCAAGAATCAAAAGTGTTAACACACCTCTAGGCCATGTCGACTAGTCTTCAAGACCCCATAGCCGAATCTTTGAGAGACACCAACCAAAAGGGCTGTCGAATTCTTCAATAGAGGTAAAAAAAAAAGGTAAAAAAAAAAACAAGTTGGATTTCTATTCTTTTCTTTAAGGACTTGTTGAAAATTAAAGACTAATCCTTACTATTATTCTTTGACCGAAATATTAAGGAGAGATTCAGGATTTTGGCCTATTGTCGATTTCTAGGAGGAAGATTTTTGGGATTTAAGATTTGGAAGGTAAGTACATTACCAAGGGTCTATTTCAGTATTTAGACTTGTTTCTTATCTATTCAAACCGAAAACTAATAAGTTAATAGATCTAAGGAGCAGTCGATTACAAGGAAGGAGAAATTCTTCTCCCGAAGGTACACCATAGGCCGCGTATTCCCTAGTTATTTGGTGAGTTTCGGGATTTAAGATTTTCAAGGTAAGTAACTATGAATATTCAGCCAAGGCCTTATTTTAGTACATAGATCTATTTCCTTATTATCTTAAAAGTCAAAAACTAACCTATGTAAAGATTTAGGATTTGGCCGAATACAAGGAGAAGAAAAGTAAAGTTTTCAGGATTTGAGTGATAAGCAAATCGGCATTAAGGTAAGTTTTAGTGCACAAATCCTACTAGGATTTGGTTTTGTGGTCGAATAAGTTTCTCATTAAACCTTTAAATGGGCCGAATGTAGGGAGCTAAAGATCTAAGGCGATGAGATCAATTTTGGGATTTCAAGTGAAATTGTTAAGTGAACCAGGTGTGTACCCTACACTACTTTTAACAAGATTCATGGCTATAATAAATATATGCATGTTTATAAGAATGTGAATATGGCTAAGGTACCATGTTATGGTACAAAGTACTCAGGTTCGTTTCCTACTCCTACTAGGATTACGAAATATGTTATATTTAACATGTGAAAAGTGACATGAATGTGAATTTAAGTATGATATGCATGATATGAATAATATGGGGCATTGGGTTATATGAGAAAGGGAAGTGAATGTGGTGACTTGGTCTCACTATACGAATGTGGTGACTTTGGTCACATTATACGAATGTGGTAACCCGGTTACATTATGTGAATGTGGTGTCTCATGACACAATTATTTAATCTGGTGGCTATGCCACAAATTTTATATGAGCGATGAGCACGTCATTGCAGTTATTCGCCTTCGATGGTGTGTAGCGGATGGAGGGTTGACTTGTGGTCCCCATAGTGTGCAGGTTGGTACGGGGATGTGTAGCGGATGGTATCTAGGTGTGGGTTCGGGATTGCATCATTATTATTATGTGAACATGATATGTATGGTATGCCTAAATCTGTTAAATTTTAGTGTTGGTTGCACATTGAGTCTGTTGACTCACCCCGTTGTGGGAACATGTTTCAGGTGATGAACAGTGATGGACCGGGACGGTAGAACTTGTGGTGACCATGCTCAGCTTAAAGTTTTATTTAATTTGGACATTTTACTTTATTTAAGTACTCTACAATTTTATTTTGGGTTTTGTTTTATGTAATAAGGCCATGGTGATGATTTTATTGTTGTTTTAATTACTATGTTACGAATTTATGTTATTTAAAGATTAAGTCAATTTAATTTAAACTAAACTTTAAATATTTTGTCACCGAAATAAATGGGTTTTCAATATGAAAAGAAAACTTGTTTTCAACTCGAGCCCAACCCACAAACAAACTATCTTCAAAACACACAGTTTTCAAAGTAACAAAAGAGTTTTGAACCGATTTACATCGAGGAACATACCAGATCCGATCCGGGCTCGTGGTAGGGTGTGGGGTGTTTTAGTTTGGTATCGAGCCAGTTTTAAACTCTTGGCACGTGGTCTAAGACCCAAAACATTTTCAAATCGAGCCCAAATGAGTTTTATGGAAGTATTTCTGAAAATAGGCAGGTTTGATGGCATGGCACCTAAGTCTTTGACCCATGATCCACCGGTAAGTACCCTAACCATCGTGTGATTATGTGATTTATAGAAGGGTAGAAAAGGAATGGAGCGTAGAATAGAATGATAGGTACTTGAACCTAGGACTAGTCTACCCCAACTACTACATAAGACTTAAAGGCCTAACTAAACAAACATATGTCTAAGTCAATCGAGTTAGGGTGTGGTAACCCCTGTGCGCATGTCTAGGATTGGACCTGGAAGAGCCTGGTATTTAAGTAGTCCTAGTGACTCACCTCCTCTTCGCAGGAATCCTACCTAGTGCGTAGCTTCGGTTCACCCTAACCTAGAGGAGTTAGTGGGTGTGGCAACCCCTGTGCGCATGCCTAGGAATGGTTTTAGTAGGAGTTTGGTGCTTAAGCAGTCTGTGTGACTCACTTCCTCTCCACTCGAATCCTACCTGGTGCGTAGCTTTGGTTCACTACGACCAAGAAGACTCGGTCATAGGCTAAACCCGATAACTAAAACTCGAAAGGAACTAGCCATGTTTTTTAGAACCCTAATTTTAAAACTGTTAAATCATTTTTCTTTAATTTGTGAAAATTATTTTTCCTACACAATTTTTCGAAAAATTTTTGATTTATTAAATTACAAAAATACCCCTAGTGGTAAAATTACAAAAATGCCCTTGGTTTATAAAAATGTCTAAAATACCCACAGTTTTAATCAACATTATCATTATTTTATAACAAGTCCAAAGAAAAAAAACCCTTATTTGCAAATTATCAAAAATACCTTGATTTTGGAAAATTACAAAATTGCCCCTAACCTACCAAAATTTCAAAAATGACCCTGATTCCCAAAATCTTTCGCAACTTCATCGTTTTGGAAAATAAATTTCTCAAAAAGAACCCTCAAAGTTTTGCAAATTTTGAAATATCCCTGAATTATTAAACTTTACAAATCTACCCTGGTTTATTACCAAAATACCCCTAAA
The DNA here is from genome assembly GCA_025506655.1 of Gossypium rotundifolium. Taxonomy (NCBI): domain Eukaryota; kingdom Viridiplantae; phylum Streptophyta; class Magnoliopsida; order Malvales; family Malvaceae; genus Gossypium; species Gossypium rotundifolium. Next base: position 65,054,520 of record CP106723.1, on the reverse strand, counting down.
ATTCAAAATTACCGAAATACCCTTAGAATTTCCAAATTTACCAAAAATCCCCGGGATTTTAAAATTTCCAAAATACTTTTTGGCAAAATCACCAAGGAACCTTATTTGACAAATTAAAAAAATACCCCTATAGGGAAAATTACGAAAATACCCACAGGTAGTGGAAAAACAACGACAATGAAAACTACAACATTTCTACGAATGAGCGGAAGTTCATAATTGATTGATGAATGTATGAATGTGAAGGCTGTGTGCATGTATGAATCTGAAAGAACCACTCCTAAAATTCTTTTCATAAAACTTCTTAACGGTTAATTAGTGGAATAAAGGCTAATTTATAAAAACTTTCTTAATCAGATTAAAGCGCATCGTTAGATATGAGTTCTAGAGGACGCGGTCGTCATGGATGCGGTAAAGGAAGAGTGGCTATGTCAGAACCTGTTAGGTCGGGTCAAGGGTGCGACAATGAGTTACCACTGCTACCACCACCCCACTATCGGTGTCGAGCAACAAGCTCGAGACGGGGGATGATCTTGTATCGTCGGCTATCTTTGCGAGTTCTTGAAATGGTGGTGACATGGGTGGAAATCGAGAGCTCAAAAATTTGTACCGGCGACTCAGAGCCAGCGGGTGAGGTGTTTCGTGGAGTATCGGTGTGGCACCGATCAATTGAATCTTGGTTGGAAGCAACCGAGTGCATTATGGATGAGCTCAATCTGACCCCGGAGGAGAAGTTGAAAGGAATGGTGGCACTACTATGCGATGAAGCGTATCAATGGTGGTTAACAGTGAGGGATGGTGCCGCTGCTGAGGATCTGACCTGGGAGTATGCTAAGGAGGCATATCAGAAAAAGTATGTCGGCACATGATATATTGATGAGCAGAGGAAAGCTTTTAAGGGTTGGTTCAAGGAACAAGTCGATGTGCAGTATGAAGTGAATTTACGAGGTTAAGCGATATGCTCGAGGAGTAGTGGCTCTGAAGCATGAGCGGTGTGTCGGATTCGAAGGCGGTTTAAGGGATGACCTAAGGTTCTTGATAGCTCCACATCGGGAGCGGAGTTTTTCGCGTTAGTAGAAAAGGCTAAGGAGCCGAGGGAATCAAGGACTCGGTTAAGCAGAGCTCTGATAGGAATAGACCCAAGAGGGGTTATGGGTCATCAGGATCGTCGAGAAATGTGAAGAAAAGGCCCAGGCGATGGGCCAAAGATCGACAAGTTAGTGCAGGATGGCGATGTCGTCCTTGTGATCATTGTAGAAAGAAGCACTTGGGAGAGTGCTGGAAAAAGATGGGAGGATGTTTTAGGTGTGGGTCCAAGGACCATATGCTCAAAGATTGTCCTAAGAAACCAGATAAAAGTCGATCGTGACTCGGAATGTTAATCGGTGGTAGAGGAGGACAGCGACCTCAACAAGGTCGTGGTTGAATAATGAGAGGTAATGGTGCCGGCAGAGGGCGTGGAACATAAAGCGTAGAAATTTATTATCTTGAGGCAAAGCGGTCGGGTTTGGTTTATGCGGTTCGTAGAAGGGAGGATGGAGACGCACCGGACGTCATAAGCTGATGCGTTTTTTATTTATGGCAATCCTTATTATGCCTTAATTGATGTGGGCTTGACCCATTCTTATGTTACTGTAGTGTAGTTGAAACACTAGGACTAGACTCGAACTTTCGATAGGGAGATGATGGTAGTAAGCCCATTAGGCCAAAGCGTAGTGGTGAATAAGATCTTTGAAATGTATCCTAGAAATTAGGGAGTAAGCTTTGGTGACTTAATGGAGTTACCCTTGAGAATTTGACCTCATACTTGGTATGGATTGGTTAGTAGAACACTGAGTCGTGTTGGATTGTGCAGCTAAACTAATGGAATTAAGGACCCCGGAGGATGAGGTGGTCATTATGATAGGAGAAAGAAGAAACTAATTGTCTAATGTAGTTTGGCATTAAGGCTAAAAAGATGGTTAAGTAAAGGGTGCGAGGCATTTTTAGCCTTCGTCGTCTTTGGATGGAAAGGAGGAAGGTGTCAATGGAGTTAGAGCGGTAAGGGACTTTGAGGATGTGTTCCCGGAGGAATTACGGGAATACCCCGGATAGGGAGGTGGAATTTGGAATAGACTTGCTACAGGGAGCAGCTCTTGTGTCAATCGCTCCATACCGAATGGCGCCAAAAGAGTTGGTTGAGCTCAAGGCTCAAATCCAGGAATTACTTGACCGTGGGTTTATCCGGCCCAGTGTGTCTCTGTGGGGAGCACCGATTTTATTTGTAAAGAAGAAGGATGGAACTATACGTATGTGCATAGACTATCGTCAGTTGAATAAGCTGACCATCAAGAACAAGTATCCTTTGCCAATGATTGATGACTTGTTCGATCAGCTTAAGGGGGTTGCAGTGTTCTCGAAGATTGACTTAAGGTCAGGATATCACCAGTTGAAAGTGAAGGAGGTAGATATCCATAAGACAGCCTTTAGGACAAGATACGACCACTATGAGTTTGTGGTAATGTCGTTCGGGTTGACAAATGCCCCAGCTGCATTCATGGATATGATGAACTGAGTTTTCCAACCTTACTTGGATAGGTTCGTCGTCGTGTTCATCGACGATATTTTGGTGTATTCTGAGTCTGAAGAGGAGCATGATGAGCATCTCCGAGTTATGCTGCAAGTGTTAAGGGAGAAAAAGCTCTATGCCAAATTCAGCAAGTGTGAATTTTGGCTCAAGGAGGTGGCGTTCTTAGGGCATGTGGTATCCGCAGAGAGAATAAGAGTGGATCCTAGGAAGATCGAAGCGGTGTTGGATTGGAAACCACCTAGGTCCGTGACTAAGATCCGAAGTTTCTTAGGTTTGATAGGCTATTACAGAAGGTTTGTGGAAGGGTTCTCGTCTATAGCCGTACCCTTGACAAAGTTGTTGAGGAAGTAAGTACCCTTTGTATGGTCGGATAAGCAGGAGAGCTTTGAGAAGCTTAAGAAGGTCTTAAGGAAGCTCGGTATTGATTCACCCGAGGCGGGAAAGGAATTCACGGTGTATTGTGGCGCTTCCCATACGGAGTTTGGGATGTGTATTCTTGCAAGACGGAAGGTAGTCGTATATGCATCTCGGCGATTAAGGCGCATGAGGTTAACTACCCAACCCATGACTTGGAATTAGCAGCAGTGGTTTTCGCCCTTAAGGTGTGGAGGCATTATCTCTATGGAGAAAGGTCAGTGATCTACACAGACCACAAGAGCCTTAAGTATCTGTTGACTCAGAAGGAGTTGAACTTGAGGCGGCGAAGGTGGGTGAAGTTATTGAAGGATTATGATTGCTCGATAGAGTACCACCCGGGCAAGTCGAATATGGTAGCTGATGCCCTAAGTCGGAAGGTTGTGTCGGATCTAAGGGCTATGTTCGCTCACTTAAGTTTGTATGATGATGGAAGCTTTGTTGGCGAGTTGCAATTCAAACCCACATGGTGAATGAGGTGAAAAGGGACGATTGGTGATAAGGACCTAAGTGCTAAGATTCTGACAAGTACAAAATGGAGAGTTAGAGGATTATGGCGCTAATGATGAAGGAGTATTGTGCTATAAAAGAAAAGCACGTATCTTGGGGACAAGGAGTTAAGATAGAGGATTCTTTGAAGCGCATAGTAGCCCTTATGCTATGCATCCGGAGGCACTAAGTTGTCTGATTTAAGAGAACAATTTTGGTGGCACGATCTTAAGCGGAAATTCTTGAATTAGTGGGAAAATGTCGACATGTCGACAAGTTAAGGCTTAACACCAAGTTCCATCGGGATTGCTTCAGCCAATCGAGATTCTGCAGTGGAAGTGGGAAAGAATTACCATGGACTTCGTTAGTGGGCTTCCGCTTACGCCTACTAAGAAGGACTCGGTATGGGTAATAGTGGACCGTTTGACTAAGTCCGCACACTTCATCCCGGTAAGAGTGGATTATTCCCTTCAGAAGTTAGCCAAGTTATACGTAGCGGATTGTAAGGTTACACGGAGTGCCAGTGTCAATTATTTCGGATAGAGACCCAAGGTTCACATCTCGGTTTTGGAGGGCACTTCATCAAGCTTTAGGCAATAAGTTGGACTTCACTACGGCGTTTCACCCACAATCAGACGGGCAGTCTGAACGGGTAATACAAGTGTTGGAGGATATATTGAGAGGCTGTGTGATGGATTTCTGAGGAAGTTGGGAGGATTACTTGCCTTTAGCAGAGTTCGCCTACAACAACAGTTATCGAGCTAGCATTGGATGGCACCATATGAAGCATTGTATGGTGGAAGTGTCGAACTCCTACTTGTTGGGTGAGTTAGGAGAGCGTCGAGTTTTGGGACGAGTTGGTGGCAAAAGCGAAGAGAAGGTTGAGATAATCCGAGCATGGTTAAAGGAAGCCTCCGATAGGCAGAAGTCTTACGCTGACCTCAAGCGGAAGGAAATAGAGTTTGAAGTGGGAGACCAAGTGTTTCTGGAAGTCTCGCCTTGGAAGAAGGTGATGAGGTTTGGTCGGAAAGGGAAGTTAAGCCCAAGGTTTATAGGGCCCTATCAGTGTTGAAGTGAGTTGGGCGATGGCATATCGATTAGAGTTGCCACGAGTTGCGATAGATGCACGACGTATTCCATGTATCCATGCTACGTTGATATCGATCGGATCCATCTCATGTGGTACCGAGTTGAAGAAGTGGAGCTAAGGCGGACTTATCCTACGAGGAAGAGCGATTCGGATATTGGAGCGTGATGTGAAAATATTACGGAGGAATCGGTTCCTCTAGTCAAAGTGTTGTGTAGCAATCATGGATCGGAAGAAGCTTCGTGGGAGCGGAAGAGGTAATCTGACGATAATACCCTCAATTATTTTAGCTAGGAAATTTTGAGGACGAAATTATTTTTAAAGGGGGTAGAACTGTGACATCTGAAAAGGGCCTATGCATTTTCGGTTTAATTATGCGAAATGACATGTCTTATGTGTTATGAATGTATTATGAACATTTTTGGAAACTTGGAAATGTAAGAAATGATTTAGAAATGTTATGTTTCAAAAAGAGGAAAGTGAACATTTTGGAAACCTAAGTTAAAAGAGGAAAGTGAGCATTTTGGAAACTTAAGATAAAAGAGGAAAGTGAACATTTTGGAAACTTAAGTTAAAGAGGAAAGTGAACATTTTGGAAACACGGAAAATGTATGGAAATGTTATGTTTAAAAGAGGAAAATAAGGCAAGGTGGCCTTAAGAAAATTAATAGGAGGAATTTGACACACAAGCAGGCTTGTCAAAGTGGCTTGAAGGCACCACTTAAAAGCCCGACAAGTGGCGCCACAAGCTTGTGTATTTGGGCGAGGATCGAGTCACTTGGGAAGCAAATAAAAGAAATTTTATTTTTGCTTCTAGGAGCAAAAGAGGTGGACGGCACAAGGGAACCTAAGTGGAGAGTTTAATTCTCTTTAAAATTCGGCTAAATAGGTGGATAAATGATGGATAATTATTGTTATTTTTATTAGGAGATAAGAGATAATTGAGGGATTAAGTCTATTATTGATTAAAGTGATAATTAAAAGATAAAAATTTATCACATAGGAAGAGTTGGCCGATTGGGGGAGACTAAGGCTAGCATTTTCGGCAAATAGGAGAAAATAAGGCCATTCTTCACACTTTTCTTCCCTCCTATTCTCTGCCGAATTTCCTAAGCAACATTCTCTCTTCTCTTTTTATTTTTTTATTGTCAATTAAAATCTACTTCTTCTTTATCCACCATTGTTAATTCTTTAAGCCTCAAGAATCAAAAGTGTTGACACACCTCTAGGCCATAGTCGACTAGTCTTCAAGACCCCATAGCCTAATCTTTGAGAGACACCAACCAAAGGGGCTGTCGAATTCTTCGATAGAGGTAAAAAAAAAACAAGTTGGATTTCTATTCTTTTCTTTAAGGACTTGTCGAAAATTAAAGACTAATCCTTACTATTATTCTTTGACCAAAATCTTAAGGAGAGATTCGAGATTTTGGCCTATTGTCGATTTCTAAGAGGAAGATTTTCGGGATTTAAGATTTGAAAGGTAAGTACATTCGGCCAAGGGTCTATTTCAGTATTTAGACTTGTTTCTTATCTATTCAAACCGAAAACTAATAAGTTAATAGATCTAAGGAGCCGCCGATTACAAGGAAGGAGAAGTTCTTTTCCTGAAGGTACACCATAGGCCGCATATTCCGTAGTTATTCGGTGAGTTTCGGGATTTAAGATTTTCAAGGTAAGTAACCATGAATATTGGGCCAAGGCCTTATTTTAGTACATAGATCTATTCCCTTATTATCTTAAAAGCTGAAAACTAACCTATGTAAAGATTTAGGATTTGGCCGAATACAAGGAGAAGAAAAGTAAAGTTTTCGGGATTTGAGTGATAAGCAAATCGGCATTAAGGTAAGTTTTAGTGCACAAATCCTACTTGGATTTGGTTTTGTGGCCGAATGAGTTTCTCATTAAACCTTTAAATGGGCCAAATGTAGGGAGTTAAAGATCTAAGGCAGTAGATCGAATTTTGGGATTTCAAGTGAAATTGTTAAGCGAATCAGGTGTGTACCCTACACTACTTTTAATAAAATTCATGGCTATAATAAATATATGCATGTTTTTAAGAATGTGAATATGGCTAAGGTACCATGTTATGGTACAAAGTACTCAGGTACGTTTCCTACTCCTACTAGGATTACGAAATATGTTATATTTAACATGTGAAAAGTGACATGAATGTGAATTTAAGTATGATATGCATGATATGAATAATATGGGGCATTCGGGTTATATGAGAAAGGGAGGTGAATGTGGTGACTTTGGTCTCACTATCGAATGTGGTGACTTGGTCACATTATCGAATGTGGTAACCGGTTACATTATCCGAATGTGGTGTCTCATGACACAATTATTTAATCTGGTGGCTATGCCACGAATTTTATATAGGCGATGAGCACGTCATTGCGATGATCGCCTTCGATGGTGTGTAGCGGATGGAGGGTTGACTTAGTAGTCCCGCGGTGTGCGAGGTTAGTGCGGGGATGTGTAGCGGATGGTATCTAGGTGTGGGTTCAGGATTGCATCATTATTATTATGTGAACATGATATGTATGGTATGCCTAAATCATTAAATTTTAGTGTTGGTTACACATTGAGTCATTGACTCACCTGTTGTGGGAACATGTTTGGTGATGAGCAGTGATGGACGGGACGGACGAAATTGTGGTGGCCATGCTTAGCTTAAAGTTTTATTTAATTTGGACATTTTATTTTATTTAAGTACTCTACAATTTTGTTTTGGGTTTTGTTTTATGTAATAAGGCCATGGTGATGATTTTATTGTTGTTTTAATTACTATGTTACAATTTATGTTATTTAAAGATTAAGTCAATTTAATTTAAACTAAACTTCAAATATTTTATCACAGAAATAAATGGGTTTTCAATATAAAAAAAAACTTGTTTTCAACTCGAGCCCAACCCACAAACAAACTATCTTCAAAACACACAGTTTTCAAAGTAACAAAAGAGTTTTGAATCGGTTTACATCGAGGAACATACCAAATCCAGTCCAGGCTCGTGGGCCAGGTGCGGGGTGTTTCAGTAACCATGGGTACAAGGCACGGGCGTGTGGAATATCACACGGGCGTGTGGCCCCTATTTAGGTAAAATTTCCAAAGTGCGCACAAGTTTCTGATTTATTTTTGAACCCTTTCAAAAGTGTGTTTAAGGCCTCGTAGGCCCATTATAAGGATATTAGAGGTGTGTATGGAAAGTTTTAAGGTGTGTATGGAAAAGTTTTTAATTTGGAATGGAATTTGATAGCCCAAAGCTGTATGACCATGTGAGTTAAGTATGGTAATGACTCGTATCAGATTCCAATGTAGAATACAGGTAAGGGGTGTTACATAAACATCTAGTAAGGAAAGAGTAAACTCTATTTCAATTCAGTAGCTTTTCGAATTTGGATTGAAAGTGTTCAGCCGATCTTCGTTGCTTATTTGCTAATGGTTCCTCAAGGTGGCCGATCAAGAGGTGATCTTTTCAAGGCTTTTGTTGGAGAAAATAGAAGGGAAAATGGAATGGCTATGCGTGGGGAGAAGAGAGCAAGAGAAGGAATGAAAGAATGAATGGTGTTTGTAAAAATGAAGGATGGGGGATGTGAGGGATGATTTGAGAGGTGAGATGTAACATCCCAGTTTAGACCCTAGTCGGATTAGTGATTCGAGACCACAAATTTGAGGTCGTAAAAATATTATAATGATATTTTCTGTGTGAATGATATGTGACATAGTCTGTGTGAAAATTTTGTGTGATGATTTGATTGTTTTAATATCGGATTAAGAGAAAGGACTTAATTATGTAAAAAGTAAAAGCTATGCGCTGATTTATAAGTACCTAAGTGTTGTTGTCTTTTAAATAAGGAGGTCTTATGGTGCAATTAGACCATATTTAATGATAGTGGAAGGTTGATGGACATTTATAACCATCCATAATAAGCTTTAATGTTTATTTCATTAAGGGTATAGTTGGAAATCAATTATAAATGTTATAATAAACAAATGAAGCTAAAATGCTCATCTTTAACATGTATTTTCCACCAAAAATTGAGAAAGAAAAGAGGGTTTGAAGCTTTCATGGTTTCAGCAACTTCAAGCTTCAGTTAATAAGTGTTTTGTGTTCGATTTTTGATAATTTCTACATTTTTGTGATCGTTACTAAGCTTTTGGAAAGCTTACTGTGTGATTTGTTTCTCTACCTTGCAATGTCAGTAAAGCTAGCTCAGATCTGGGATCGTCAGCTTCTAAATCACACTATCGGTATTCTATTTTGGTACTTCTTGGAAAGATGTATATAGCTAGAATATGGCATGTATAGGCTGGTAAATTGAATCAAGTTTGAGATTTGTAAGTAGCCATGAGATGTGGCTAGATATGTGATACGTTTAGCATGAATGAATGTGGTATCTAAATGATGCATCTTTTGGCATGATTTGTAGATTGATAAATTTTCTATTGAGTGGTAACTTTCTGTTGATAAATGATAGTAGGAGTAGTGAGATTTAGGAATGAATTATGCTTGTGATAGAATAAGTATTGGTATTTAATTGGGTATGATTAGAGTTGGTATTGATTGTATGTTTTAAGTTGCTAAATTGGTATGCTTTTAGATGGCAATATGCGCATGAGATGTTTGGATGATTGGCTTGTAGGTTTGATCGTAAGTGGGTGGCATGTTGGCCTTGCAAAGATGACCTATAATGTCGCACGGTTGGGGCACACGGGCGTGTCTCAGACCGTGGGTAAATTGGCAAAATGTGTCTTAAACTGCACACGGCCATAGCACGGGCGTGTCTACAGGTCGTGCGAGAAATGGCAGTATATGACCTTATAGGACACGGCCTTCGCACATGGGCGTGCTTGTTAGCCGTATTGATTTTGGCAGTATGTAACCACAGAGAGGCCGCACGGGTGTGTCATGTAGAGGTGGGTGAGGCGCGGCCTACCCTTACGGGCGTGTCTCCCCTGTATTCTAGAAAAGTTTCAATTTTTTATGAAATTTTATATATGTTTCGGTTTAGTCTCAACTCGGTTTATAAGCATGCTTAGGGTCTTGATGACTCGTTTAAGGGACACTATGATTGTATAAGAATGTGTTTGATCATGATTAACTTTGTGTCGTGAATGTGATGTAAAATGATCCTATTGTTCGGTAATGCCTCTAAACCCTATTCTGGTGACGGTCTCGGGTTAGGGGTGTTACATTTTATTGGTATCAGAGCTACGGTTTAGTTGATTCTCAGACTAATGTAGCGTGTGTAAGTCTAGCTATACATGCCATATTGTGAAATTGCGATAGTGTGGTGAAATCTGGCAGTTGAAATGTGTTTTAATATAGTAATGGTTCCCGATCGAGCAGTTGCTAATGACGTAGAGAGTAATGCGTCTGCTCCTGCTCAAGGGACAGCGTCGGCCACATCTAGGCCGAATGATAGTGGTGGAGGAGGTGAGGCTAAGCAAGCCTTCTTCCGTATGATGAGTGAATGGTTTTCGAAATTTATTAGAACAAATCCAACTGCTCCACAACCTCCACCCGTGTAAGTACCTGTTGTGCCACAAGTTGTAGATCCGAATAGATTGAATAAACCACCTGTAGATAAGATTCGCAAGTATGAGGCCCAAGAGTTTAGGGCGCGGTGATGGCGATCTTTGAGCAAGCCGAGTTTTGGCTTGAAAATACAATTAGAGTATTTGATGAGATGTCGTTGAACCATGAAGAGTGCATTGAGTGTGCAATTTCCTTGTTGAGAGACACGGCTTACAATTGGTGGAAAATGTTGATATCTGTAGTTTTAAGGGAGAGAATAACTTGGGATTTCTTTCAATCCGAGTTTAGAAAGAAGTATATCAGTCAACGCTTTATTGATCGAAGCGTCACGGAGTTTTAGATTTGAAATAGAAATTTGTTTATGCATTCTTGAGTCTGATAAGAATTCATAAGATTGAGTCAATATGCAAGGGAATGTGTTTTGGTGAAGCTACTATGTGTAAACATTTTATAGAGGGATTGAATGAAGACATTAAGTTGATGGTTGGAATACTGGATATAAATGAATTTGTTGTATTAGTCAAAAGAGCATGCAAAGCTGAGGAGCTCGGTAAAGAAAAGAAGAAAGCTGATTTTGAGGCTCGTGATGAAAGAAAGAGATCGATGAATAAGTTCTCTAAATCTTTTGCAAAGAGATATAAAGATGCAAGAAATCGTTCAAATACCTCGTTTGGACATCCAAATAAAGATCTTTCGGGACAGAGTATTGGTTTACGAATTCAAGCTCCGAATGAAACAAGTGTTGTCAGTGTTAAGAGTAACAAGCCCGAATGTAGAAAATGTGGGAGACGACATGTGGGAGAGTGCTGGGGCAAGTATAACAATAGAACATGCTATAAGTGTGGATCCCGAGATCATTTTATCCGAAATTGCCCAAAGATGGTCAAAGAAGAAAATGTTCAGAATGACAGACCGAGTAATATGACAACAAGGGGTAGACCACCTAGGAGCATCAGAAATGTGAATGAATGCCAGAGGGGAATGACTGGTACCGCTATAAGGTCAGAAGCAAGAGCACCTGTCCGAGCTTATGCTATACGTGCACGAGAGGAAGCATCATCTCTAGACGTCATCACCGGTACTTTCACTTTATTTGTTACTGATGTCATTGCATTGATAGATCCAGGATCGACTCATTCTTACGTGTGTATGAATTTAGTATCAAATAAGAATCTACTTGTTGAGTCTACTAAATTTGTGATTAGAGTATCGAACCCCTTAGGCAAGTGTGTTTTGGTGGATAAGGTGTGTAAAAATTGCCCGTTGATGTTTCGTGATTTATGTTTCCCGGTCAATTTGATATTGCTACCATTTGATGAATTTGACATAATTCTGAGTACGGATTGGCTCACTTTGCATAATGCCATCGTGAATTGTAAGAGAAAGAATGTTGAATTGAAGAGTCAAAATGGTAAGATAGTTCGAATTAAGCCTAGTGATATGAAAGGACTACTAGTTGTTGTATTTGTGATGAAAGCTATGAACTATGTGAGAAAAGGTTGTGAAGCTTATTTGGCATACGTGATTGATACAAAGGTGTCGAAAAAGAAAATTGAATATGTGCCTGTGATATGTGAGTTTTCATATGTGTTTCCAAATGAGTTACCAGGATTACCTCCGATTAGAGAAGTTGAATTTGGTATTGAGTTAGTGCCGGGAACTGCTCCTATTTTGATAGCTCCCTACAGAATGGCCCCAACTGAATTAAAAGAGTTAAAATCTCAATTGCAAGAATTGTTCAACAGAGGATTTGCACGACCGAGTTTTTCACCCTAGGGAGCTCTTGTATTATTTGTGAAAAAGAAAGATGGGACGATGAGAATGTGTATCGATTACCGTTAATTGAACAAAGTGACGATAAAGAGCAAATATCCATTACCTCGGATCGATGATTTGTTTGATCAGTTGAGAGGAGCTACAGTATTTTTTAAAATAGATTTGAGATCGGGCTACTATCAGTTGAGAGTTAAAGAGTATGATGTGTCGAAAATTGCTTTTAGAACGAGGTATGGACATTATGAATTCTTAGTGATGCCTTTTGGACTAACAAATGCCCCTGCAATATTTATGGACTTAATCGAATATTCAGACCGTATTTGGATCGCATCGTGGTGGTGTTCATTGATGATATTTTGATCTATTCGTGTGATGAGACGCAGCATGTCGAGCATTTGAATCGTGCTACAAACTCTGCGTGAGAAGCAATTGTATGCAAAGTTTAGCAAGTGTGAATTTTGGTTGCCTGAGGTCAGTTTTCTGGGACATATTGTATCTGCTGCTGGGATACGAGTCAGTCTGCATAAAATCTCTACTATTTTAGAATGGAAGCCTTCGAGAAATGTGTCAGAAGTCCGTAGTTTTCTGGGACTAGCAGGATATTATAGACGATTTGTGAAAGGCTTCTCGATGATTGTGAATCCATTGATAAAGTTCTTACGAAAGATGTAAAATTTGAGTGGCGAAAAAGTGTCATCGAGTTTTGAAGCGATTGAAAGTGTTGTTGATGAAATAAGGTGTTAGTTCAACTTTGAATTGGGCAAAGAGTTTATAGTCTATAGTGATGCATCGTTAAATGGTTTGGGGTGTGTCTTTGATGCAAGAAGGAAAAGTCATCGCTTATGCTTGAGGCAGTTAAAAGCGCATGAAAAGAATTATCAACGCATGATCTTGAGTTGGCTGCGATTGTATTTGCATTGAAGATTTGGCGTCACTATTTATTCGGTGAAAAATGTCATATTTATACTGATCATAAGAGTTTAAAGTATTTGATGACTCAGAAAGATTTGAACTTGCGACAAAGAAGATGGTTAGAATTGTTGAAAGACTACGAACTTGTGATAGATTACCACTCGGGTAAAGCTAATGTTGTAGCTGATGCCTTGAGTCGGAAATCATTATACGCTTTACGAGCTTTGAGTAATCTGAAAGATCTGTGTGATGCTAATGCGGTGATAACTGAATTGAAAGTTAAGCCGATATTTGTACAGAAGATTTGTGATGCTCAGAAGATTGATAATGAGTTGTTAGCAAAAATAGTTCAGTGTGATTCTGATGCCGTATCAAAATTTCAAGTTGATAATAATGATTGTTTGAGATTTAGAGATCGGATTTGTGTTCTGAGAAATTCAGAGCTGATTCAAATGATTTTGGCTGAAGCTCACAATTGTCATTTGTTTGTACATCAAGGGAGTATGAAAATGTAGAATGATTTGAAGCAGTTCTATTGGTGGCATGGTATGAAGAGATATTTACGACTTTGTGTCGAAATGTTTAGTTTGTCGACAAGTTAAATTTGAACATCAAGTTCCGTCCGGTTTATTGCAACCAATTATGATTCCTAAGTGAAAATGGGAGAGGATCACGATGGACTTTGTGTCGGGTTTGCCCTTATCTCCGAGCAAGAAAGATGCGATCTGGGTGATAGTTGATAGATTGATGAAATCAGCTCATTTCATTCCAGTGAGAACCGATTATTCTTTGGGCTAAAATATATATCGATGAGATTGTGAGATTACACGGAGAACCATTATCTATTGTGTCTGATAGAGATCCGAGATTTACCTCGCGATTTTGGAAGAAATTACAAAATGCTTTGGGCACGAAATTGCATTTCAGTGCTGCTTTTCATCCACAAACGGATGGTCAAACCGAACAAATTATTCAGATTCTTGAGGATATGCTAAGATGTTGTATACTCGAATTTGAAAGCGCATGGGAAAGGCATCTATCATTGATTGAGTTTGCGTATAACAATAGTTTTCAGTCTAGTATCAAATTGGCACCATATGAGGCTCTGTACGGTCAAAAGTGTCGAACTCCATTGTATTGGACCAAACTATGTGAGAGCAAGACTCATGGGGTTGATCTTATAAAAGAGACTGAGCAGAAAGTGAAAGTAATTCATGACAGTTTGAAAGCAGCCTCAGATCGTCAAAAGTCTTCTGCAGATTTGAAACAAAAGGATATTGAATTCGAGGTTGGCGATAAAGTGTTTTTGAAAGTGTCTCCGTGGAAAAAAATACTTCGATTTGGCCGAAAGGGCAAACTGAGTCTGAGATTTATTAGACCGTTTGGGATCACTGAACGAGTTGGACCGGTTGCTTATAGATTGAAATTACCATCTGAATTGGAAAGGATCCATAATGTGTTTCATGTGTCAATGCTTGACATGCAGATCGAGATCCGTCTCATGTGATTGCTCCTTACGAGGTTGAGATTGATCGGACTTGTCGTATAGCGAAGAACCGATCTGAATTTTGCACGAGAGACCAAAGAGTTGAGAAACAAAAGAATTTCCTTAGTGAAGGTATTGTGGCCAAACACGGAATTGAAGAGGCTACGGGAGACCGAGAAGCGTTATGAGAGAGCAACATCCACAACTATTCCTTTGGTAAGATTTTCGAGGATGAAAATCCTTAAGGGGGAGAGTTGTAACTGCCCAATTTAGACCCTAATCGAACGATGGTTCAAGACTACAAATCCGAGGTCGTAAAAATATTATAATGATATTTTCTGTGTGAATGATATGTGACATAGTCTGTGTGAAAATTCTGTGTGATGATTTGATTGTTTTAGTGTCGGATTAAGAGAAAGGACTTAATTGTGTAAATAGTAAAAGCTTTGTGCTGATTTATAAGTTAAAGCTGAGTGTTGTTGTCTTTTAAATAATGAGGTCTTATAGTGCAATTAGACCATATTTAATGATAATGGAAGGTTGATGGACATTTATAACCATCCATAATAAGCTTTAATGTTTATTTCATTAAGGGTATAGTTGGAAATCAATTTTAAATGTTATAATGAACAAATGAAACTAAAATGCTCATCTTTAACATGTATTTTCCACTGAAATTTGAGAAAGAAAAGAGGGTTTGAAGCTTTCATGGTTTCGACAACTTCAAGCTTCAATTAGTAAGTGTTTTGTGTTTGATTTTTGATAATTTCTACGTTTTTGTGATCGTTGCTTTGTGCTCTGGCTAACCCATGCTTAAATTTTAGAAAATGATGGTGATTTTGAGATATGCCATTGTTGAATATATGAGCTTTGTGATGATAGTTAGTGGAATATAGAAGTTTAATGTTGGGTTAACATAGTTTGTATTTGAAATTTTGGTGAAATTGAGTAATTTGAGCTAAATTGTGAAAATGAGAAATTGGAGGATTAAAATGTGAAGTAAATGAAATATGTGGACTCCTATGAGACTAAGGAGAATTCGGCCTAAGGAAAGTGTAATGAAATTTTAAGTATTTGATAATTTTGTGAGATAGAGACTAAAGTGTCAAAATGTGAAAATGTGAGGGCTATTTTGTAAAATGCCCTAAATATGTGTGTTTGGATTAAAATGAACGAATTGATGATTGAATGAATTGAATTTGAATATGTATAGACCAAGAGAAGAGAGGTTCAGATCGAGATCGAGGAAAAGATAAAGTGCTCGATTAATCGACCGTATCGATAGTTCAACGTCCGAGGTAAGTTCGGATATAATACATGTATTTGAGATACGTTTTATCGGTATGAAATGAATATGTATATGTATATGAAAGTGAGTTACTATGTGCATGATTTTAATTTGATGGCACTAAGTGTGCGAAAGTGAAATCGAGATAGAAATGAATGACAACTTGTAATGCGATGTGATGAAAGCTTGGTTTATTCTTTGTGGCCTTGTGTGTGCGATGTTATGAAAGCTTTGGTTTATTCTTTGTGGCTTTGTGTATGCGATCTAGGATGAGTTGGTTAAAAGAATAGGCGATAAGTGTGCGATATGATTATGAGTCGGATAAGTATGTGGCAATGAGTGTGCGGTTAAATTAAAGAATGATCGGCAAATAATATCGAGCAATGAATAGCTTGGAAATTTAATAGCCTTGTGTGGTTAAGGTACGTATTGAACCTTTGTGGTTGATGAGTAAAATTAAGCTTTGATTGAGGAAATGAGCATTGTGGCTATGGATGAGAAGGCACGAATATGAGACAATAGATCTAAGTGAATTTTTATTTTTGCATCGATTTAACTTGATATGATAATTGTATTGTATATCAAACTTACTAAGCTTTGGAAAGCTTACGGTGTGATTTATTTCTCTGCCTTGCAGTGTCAGTAAAGCTAGCTCGGATCTGGGATCGTCATCTTCTAAATCACACTATAGGCATTCTATTTTGGTACTTTTTGGAAAGATGTATATTGCTAGAATATGGCGTGTATAGGCTGGTAAATTGAATCAAGTTTGAGATTTGTAAGTAGCCATGAGATGTGGCTAGATATGTGATAGGTTTGGCATGAATGAATGTGGTATCTAAATGATGCATCTTTTGGCATGATTTGTAGATTGATAAATTTGCTATTGAGTGGTAACTTTCTGTTGATAAATGCTAGTAGGAGTAGTGAGATTTGGGAATGAATTATGCTTGTGATAGAATAAGTATTGGTATTGAATTGGGTATGATTAGAGTTGGCATTGATTGTATGTTTTAAATTCCTAAATTGGTATGCTTTTAGATGGCAATATGTGCATGAGATGTTTGGTTGATTGGCTTGTAGGTTTGACCGTAAGTGGGTGGCATGTTGGCCTTGTAAAGATGGCCTATAATGTCGCACGGTTGGGGCACACGGGCGTGTCTCAGACCGTGGGTAAATTGGTAGAATGTGGCATAAACTGCACATGGCCATGGCGCGGGAGTGCCTACAGGTCATGCGAGAAATGGTAGTATATGACCTTATAGGACACGGCCTTATCACACAGGCGTGCTTGTTAGCCGTGTTGGTTTTGGCAGTATGTAACCATAGGGAGGCCGCACGGGTGTGTCATATAGCCGTGGGAAAGGCACGGCCTACCCCCACGGGCGTGTCCCCCTTGTATTCTAGAAAAGTTTCAATTTTTTTATGAAATTTTATATGTGTTTCGGTTTTGTCCCGACTTAGTTTATAAGCATGCTTAGGGTCTTGATGACTCGTTTAAGGGACACTATGATTGTATATGAATGTGTTTGATGATGATTAACTTTCTGTCGTGAATGCGATGTAAAATGATCCTATTATTCGGTAATGCCTCTAAACCCCATTTCGGCGACGATCTAGGGTTAGGGGTGTTACATGAGTGTGGTGTGGTATTTTTAGGCGAGGTTGAGGGTGAAGTTTTCTAAAAATAGGGATTGGAATCCTTCCATCTTTTCCATTGCTTGGCCGGCCACTAAATGTGGAAAGAGGGGAGATTTGGTTACTTATTTGGAGCACAAAATCATGCTATAATTAGGCATAAAGTGGACGGTTTCAAAGGCAATCTTTCAAGGATTTTTTTTGATTAAATTGCAACTGTAGGGACCTCCAATAAAATATCGCAAAGTTGATTCTTAGGCAGCCATATGCTTTTCTCAAAATTGGGCTTAACTCCCCTTATTGGACGGTTTCATGATCCAATAAATAATCAGACATGTCCACTTTGTAACAACACTTTAGTTAGGTAAAATTAACATTCTTATGACCTAATTTTGCATGGTTTTGTCTTCCAAGTAAGGTGGATGTGTTCATGTCCATGCAGCTTTATGATAATCCCATCTTCCATGGACCCAATACATAATAATAATTGACATATTAATAATTAACATGAAAATAATATAATTTATGCACAAAATCATGTAATAAAGCATAATTTCACATACTTTATAAATTCATGTCCTATATTAACATTTAAACAAAATCAACTTAATTTATTAACAATTACTCAAGATTAATATAATTATTAAGTAAAAGGTAGTAAAATTGCTAGAAAAATCCTATATAATTTCTAGTTTACAGAGTCTAACATGATGGACATGGCAGATCTGAAAACATTAGCAAGCATGTTAATAAGAGGATCTGCAAAAATGCTAAGGTAATAGGTGAAAGAAAAGGGTATTTTTTTGAGGAATTTGTAAATAAGTATTGGCGATTAAGAGTCTGGCAGAATTGATGTAGAACCATCATTAACAAAGTTTTTACGGAATGGTTTATCATATTTGAGATTCTAGGTGGTAATTGATAAAGAGATTGCCAGAAAAGTGGGAAGTTCACCAAGGACCACTTTGAAAGGAATGTTTGCCTGAAGTTGACTGATCAGTAAAGTCCACCATAGACTAACAATGAAAGAAGATTTTCGTAAAGACTTTCTAGCGTAAGGAAGTCCACTTAGGACTAAAAACTATGGAAGTCCATCAGGGACAATATAGGAAATAGATGGTTTGTGTGTCACACCCCGAAAATTAATGGATCCAAGAAGAGGAGTAAGGTAGGTAGGTAAACTACTAGGTGTGCTGTGGTAACATAATCCACCATCATGTTGGTTTGATGACGAGTTAGAGTATTGACGCATACTAGCGTTAAAACATACACCCTTTTGGCGGTATATAAGGAATTAATCACAGAGAGTTTTCAAGTGAAGAGAGATTGCGCCAATGAAAATCATGCTTATTAAAGAGTACACCCCAAAGTTTTGTTTAAGCATAGGCCAAGTGTATGAGGAAGCTATAGGAAACTTAATTGTCTTTAAGACTACACCAAACATGAGTCTTCACTAAGATATAGTATGCTCAATTTACACGAGTATTGTTCAATTTGATCTTATATCAGGTTTAGTTTGGAGTTCGTGAATTCTACAAAAACAAAAGTAGAGATGAAAGTAAAGAGCAAAGTAGCAATATGTGTGAATGATTGCTTGTATACTAAAACAAACCAACTAAACAAATCATCACTAGCAGCATGGCAGGCAATTTCTCAATATGAGTCAATTAGATCGATTTGACCCTCCTCATGGCTGGTCAAAAAATAAGGTTAACCATTGTCGAATTTTCTTTTACCTACCCTTGGTTTAGACATTTCAAATGGTTTTTCTATCTGCTTAATGTTCGGTTTCTTCTTTTAAACCTCAATAGTCTCTTCTTCTTCTTCATTAGGATCGGACTAAGATCTTGTCTAATGAGTAGATGATTGTTCCATCTGGTAAGTATTACTTTACTTCGCGTTACGATTATATAAGGGAAAAGTGAAACACTCCTAACCCGTATTAAATCATAGGAATAAGGTTACGAGGTATTATTGATCAATTCACAACATATAGCATACATTCTCATGAATCATTCAATACAATCACATTGTCCCTTAAAAAGGGCCTACGAGGCCTTAAACATGCTTTAGAAATGGTTCAGGACTAAACTGATAACATACAAAAATTTTAGAAAACTTAGAAATATTTCAACCATACATGGGTCACATGCCCATGTGAATAGGCCGTGTGCCTCACATGGCTCCAGACACGCCCGTGTTTAAGGCCGCGTAGAAACAGGGCATACATACTGACTTGGGTCACACGGCCAACCACACGCCCGTGTGTCTAGCCCGTGTGCCCTTCGAAGTGGCCACACATGCCCATGTGCCAGGCCATGTGCTAGGTTGTACCACACCTATAGGGTATACTAACTTATGCAACATGGCTAAGTCACACATTCGTATGCTGAGCTGTGTGCCAATTAGAGAGTATACTGATTTGTACCACACGGCTGATCACATGCCTGTGTGTGAGACTGTGTGGAACATTCTGACTTCAATTCAATTTTAGCACCAGGGGACACACGGCCGAGACACAAGTTCGTGCCTCTACCCGTGTGGACAAAAATAGGCCATTTGCAAGGCTAATTCCCCACCCCAACTCATGCTCACTTAAATAACCAAAATGGTACCATTTCATCGTAAGGGGAAGCCCACTAACGAAGTCCATGGTGATTCTCTCCCACTTCTACTGGCACCCCATGCAACCTTACAATCTCTGCCACATACAGCTTAGCTAGCTTTTGCAGGGGATAGTCGACACGAACATACAATGAAATAGCCAAAATCATCAACCAAATGTACAATTCATTCTATATACATTTCGACCAAATTCAATGCCATTTACCTAATCAAATAATTATCAACTTAAATTCTAAAATCATACTCCATCAAAGCATTTCCCAAGCATTTATACTCCACAAATCAATTAACTGTTTGAGCAACTATAAAACCATAACCATATTCATACCAAACATGCCAAAATAAGCCATCACTCATGACTATATATACAAACCAAAACGTATATATTTACAAGCCATTTATATTAGCCAAACACACATCAAAGTTAACATCATTTACAAGCCAACTCTCATGGCTATAATCACAACCAAAATGCCACATCTATCCTATACATGCCATATACCATATATGTATAATTCAAAAGTACCAACTTAGATGTTTGATAGTGCGATGATGTTCTCGATGACTCCCGGATCCGAGCTAGCCTTGATTCACTATAAAACATAGGAAAATAACACAAAGTAAGCTTCATAGCTTAGTAAGCTCGTATGTGAATAACTTAATTCATTGAATAAATGAAAATAAACCAAATACGCATGAAAAAACCATATACACATTAACTACAAACCTTTCTCATGTCTCAAAACATGATCAATTGCAATCTTATCAAACTTTCACTATTTAATACTCGAATAGGTTCTGCATTTACTTAGATAGCCTCATACTAACCTTTTCTCAATCACACCATCCATTTACCCATTGAACCAGTAGGAATATAAATCAGATATTCAATGATCTCAATTGATAAGTACCTAGACCATGGCACGAAAACAAATCAAGGTATAACTCGCACTTGAAGTGTCGATATCATGGCCCGAAGCCAACATAATAACCTACTTGTAATAGCCTGATTTAGGGCCTAGTCAAACTAGTGGTTACAAGACCATAAATCTGAAGTAGAAATATATGTTTTATGATTTCTATAAGGCTTATAATGTGTTTGCATGATTGTGTGAGAATTTCATGAGGAAATTTTATTTATTAGCGATCAATTTGTCCATTAGGACTAAATTTCAAAGATTAGAAAACATGAGATTCTAGAATATTTAAGTATGAAATAGAATTATAAAAATTACTAGAGGTCCGTATTTAGCAATTAGACCATTAAATGTCAAGATGGACAAAAATAGACATGGGAAGGAAAAATCTTAAGAAAGAGGTCTTAAGGGTATTTTTGTCATTTGGTAAATAAAAGATTAAAAAGGGAAAAATAAGTCAAAATTTAGTTCATCTTCTTCTTCCATGGCCGAAAATCACTAAGGAGCCATAGCTAGGGTTTCTTCAACTTTCGAACTTGATTGCAAGTACCTCCTAGCCCCATTTTTAATGTTCTTCATATTTTTGAGATCCTCATAGCTCAATTTAGCTATTTCTAGCTATATTTTGAGCTAGGGTTTATGTTTAAAAATTTACCCATGTATGATATGCATGTATTTTGATGTTTTGTGGAAGAATATGAAAGTTTGATGTATGCTAAACATCTTTTTCTAAGTGATTTTCATGAAAAATGCATAAAAGGATCAAATTGTAAAAGTTATAAAAATGGTCATACATGAGTGAAATAGTGGAAATTGGGGGCTGTTGTAGTTATGAAAGTGATTCGGCTAGGCTTAAAATACAAGAAAGTTGAAAGAAAATCATTTTACGAGCCTATGAGCAAAATCATAATTTTTCCAAAGTATGATTCATGAGTCAATTTAGTCAATGTGAGTGTTAAACAAGTGAAATTGTTCTTATAGATCAAGAAACACAAAGCCCGGACCAAAACCGAGGCAAGAACAAAGTTGTGGACTAAATCAAACATCTACACCTATTTTGAGTACCGAGGTAAGTTTATGTGAAATTAAGATTACATATGTTCATGAGTTAAGTTTATGTTCAAGATAGCGTAAGTGCTAAACCATGTGATGAAGTGATACAGGTACCCATGAGTAAAATCTGAGTTATGAAACCGTAATGTGATATGTGATGGGTAAGAGTAAGTACGTCAAAGTACTTGAGCAATTGTGTTGTTAACGTTCAAGGAGATGAATGGTTTTTATTATGAGCCCTTATGTTGCTATTTTAGTTCATGCAAGCTTACTAAGATATATGCTTACCTCTCTCTTATTTTCCTTTTCTTTATAGTATCGCCAAGCTAGCTCGGGGATCGTTGAACGTTGGAGCTCGGATCACACTATCAATCATTCTTTTGGTATAGTAAAGTTAAATTGTTTTGAGTATGGCATGTATAGGAACTTGGTCATCTTGTGTTATATCATATTTGAGTATGGCCATTGGGAATTGGCCAATATTTTTCAAGCATCATATTTTAATGATGATGAGTTTTATGAAGTGAAAGTTCATGCAAATGATGGAGTAAAATGTAAAGTGTATGAATGATGACACACGAGTAGACACACGGGCGTGTGTGACACACGGTCAGCCACATGGGCGTGTTGACAGGCCGTGTGTCCCCTGTATCAAATTGCTGGAATTTGATTCGTCACATGGGCCAACACATGGGCATGTGCCTAGGTCGTGTTCCCTTAAGAACTTACTGATGTCATAAACAGAATACCCAAGCTTTTCACGCACGGGTAAGGACACGGGCGTGTCTAGGCCGTATGAGGGACACGGGCACCAGCCACGGGCGTGTGTCCTAGCTGTGTAAAAACCCATGTAGGTTCAAAATGAAAAATAAATTCCACAAGGGATAGGAACATGGGCGTGTGTGACCACACGGCCTGCCCATACGGGCGTGTGGCCCTGTTTTAGGCAATAATTTTCTAAGTGCGTAAAAGTTTCTGGGTTGTTCCCGAACCCTTTCGTATGTATATTTAGGGCCTTGCAGGCTCATAATAAGGATGTTATGAATATGAATGAAGAGTTTTAAGTTGAAATAAATTTTTATAGCCCGATAGTGTATGTTCAAGTAAGGTAAGTTCGGTATTGCCTCGTATCTGGTTCTGACGTTGAACACGGGTAAGGGGTGTTACAGTTAGTGGTATCGGAGCTACGATTTAGTCGATTCTTAGACTAATGTAGCTTATGCATGAGTCTAGATATGCATGCCTTACATATGAGTATTTATGTAATGATAGTGTGATGACTCTTGACATTTAAATTGTGTTTTCATATAGTATATGGATCCCGATAGAGCTGTAGAGGATGCTGTAGAAAATAATGCACCGGCTCCTGCTGAAGGGACAATGCCGAATGAGAATGAGAATAGACTAAGGACTGTAAGTCAGAAGAGGAGGAGGAGAGGCTAGGGAAGCCTTTCTTCACATGATGAATGCATGGTATACGGAGTTCATTCATACAAACTCGAATGCGCAACCCTCTCCATCCCCGCCTATTCCTCAACCTACCCCTGTGGCTCCTTAAGCGGTAGAAGTGATAAGAAGAGAAAAGCCTCCGATTGATAGAATTCAGAAACAATGAGCCGAGAAATTTCAAGATAGTAAAGATGATGATCCAGAAAGAGCAGAATTTTGGCTTGAAAATTTCATCAGGGTATTTGGTGAATTATCTTGCACACCTGAAGAGTGTATGAAATGTGTGGTATCTCTCTTAAGAGTTTCTGCTTACCAGTGGTGGAACACCCTTGTGCCGGTTGTTCCAAGGGAAAGGATCACATGGGAGTTTTTCCAAGAAGAATTCCGAAAGAAGTACATTAGCCAAAGATTTATTGATCAGAAAAGAAATGAATTCCTTGAACTGAAACAAGGTAGGATGATAGTAACTGAGTGTAAGTGTGAGTTCGTAAGGCTCAGCAAATACGCTCGAGAGTGTGTGCCCACTGAAGCCATTATGTGTAAAAGGTTTGAGGACGGATTGAATGAAGATATCAGATTATTTGTTGGTGTCCTCAAGTTGAAGGAATTTGTTGTGCTAGTGGACAGGGCTTATAAAGTTAAGGAGTTGGTTAAAGAGAAAAGAAAAGATGAGATGGAGTCTCGTGACTTAAGAAAGAGACAAATGAACAAGTCATTTCAATCTTTATCCAAGAAGTTTAGAGACTTCCCTACCCGATCAACTACTTTAGTCGAGTTTTCAAATAGAAGTAAGAGTAAATGGTACTCGGGGATTAAAGCTCAAAATACTTTAGTTGCTAGTGTTGGGAACACTCGATCTAATAGACCGGAATGCCCATAATGTGGCAGAGTCATCCCGGTGAGTGCCGAGCACATGAGAGAGCCTATTTTAAGTGTGCTTCCCAAGATCATTTTATCAGAGAATGCCCTGAGATGGTTGAAAAAGAGAAAATTCAGAGTGCAAGATCAGGAAGCACTACTAGAAGGAGAAATAGAGAAACCCGGGAAGTGGAACGAGTAGTAAGAGTACACCCAAAGAGCAGGCTGCGAAATCTGAGGGTAGAGCGTCTGCGAGGACCTATGCCATTCACGCTCACGAAGAGGCGTCATTCCCTGATGTAATTAACGGTACATTTTCTCTTCATGATACTAATGCTATTGCTTTAATTGATTTTGGATCTACCCATTCATATATTTGCATGAAATTAGTATCTACTATGAGCATGCCTGTAGAGTCTACAGATATTGTGATAAAAGTGTCCAATCCTTTAGACAAAAGTGTATTAGTTGCTAAGGAATGCAAAGATTGCCCATTGATGGTTAGAGGTCATTATTTTAAGGCAAATCTCATGTTATTTCCATTTGATGAATTCGATATAATTATTGGTATGGACTGGTTAACAGCTCATGATGTGATAGTAAATTGTGGAAAGAAATATATTGAATTGAGATGTGAAAACGGCGACACTCTTAGTGTTGAATCAGATGAACAGGACAGATCGCCTGTAGTGATTTCTCACATGACTTTCCAGAAATATGTAAGAAAAGGGTATAAAGCCTGTCTTACTTTCATTATGAATGCTAAAGAGATTGAGTTAATAATTTAATTAGTACTGATAGTATGTGAGTATTCAGATGTATTCCCAGAAGAGTTGCTAGGGTTGCCTCCAGTTAGAGAGGTTGGATTTGGCATTGAGTTAGCTCCTGGTACTGCACTGATATCGATTGCTCCTTATAGAATGGCTCCAACTGAGTTGAAAGAATTGAAGGCACAACTGTAAGAGTTAACGGACAAAGGTTTCACAAGACCGAGTTATTCTCCATTGGATGCTCCAGTGCTATTTGTGAAAAAGAAATATGGTTCTATGAGATTATGCATAGATTATCGGTAGCTTAATAAGGTAACAGTGAAGAACAAGTACCCATTGCCAAGAATCGATGATTTGTTTGATCAGTTGAAGGAAGCCACTGTGTTCTCTAAGATAGATTTGAGGTCGAGATATTACTAGTTGAGGGTCAAAGACTCAGATGTGCCTGAAACTGCATTTCGGACAAGGTATAGGCACTATGAATTTTTAGTCATGCCTTTCTGTTTAAAAAATGCCCCTGCTGTGTTTATGGATTTAATTAATCGCATATTTTGGCCATACTTGGATAAATTTGTTGTGGTTTTTATTGATGATATGCTGATATATTCTCGTGATGAGAATGAGCATGCCAAACACTTGAAGACAGTTTTATAGATTTTACGAGATAATCAGTTGTATGCCAAGTTTAGAAAAAGTGAGTTTTGGCTCAAGTGGTTGGATTTTTGGGGCACATTGTCTCAAGTGATGGAATCCGTGTTGACCCGAGCAAAATTTCGGCCATTTTCAATTAAAAATCGCTGAGAAACGCATCAGAGGTTAGAAGTTTTTTGGGTCTAGCTGGCTATTACAGACGGTTTGTCAAGGGATTTTCTATGATAGCTACACCTATGACGAGGTTGTTACAAAAAGATGTGAAGTTTGAGTGGATGGAAAAGTGCCAATAGAGTTTCGAGAAACTAAAGACATTATTAATTGAGGCTCCAGTTCTAGTGCAACTTGGACCAGGAAAAAATTCGTAATTTATAGTGATGCATCATTGAATGGATTGGGCTATGTGCTTATGCAATAGGTCAAGGTAATAGTATATGCCTCTAGAAAATTAAAGTCGCATGAGAAGAATTACCCGACACATGACTTAGAGTTGGCTGCCATTATGTTTGCACTGAAGATATGGAGACACCATTTGTATGGTGAAAAATGTCGGATATTCACTGATCATAAAAGCCTAAAGTACTTGATGACTCAAAAAGAATTGGACTTAAGGCAACGAAGATGGTTAGAGTTGATAAAGGACTATAAGCTAGTAATTGACTACCATCCAAGAAAGGCGAACGTGGTCGCCGATGCTTTGAGTAGAAAATCCTTTTTTGCATTGAGGGCTATGAATACACGGGTGACTTTGTCAAGTGATGGTTCTATTCTAGCCGAGTTGAGAGCTAGGCCGATGTTTTTCCAAGAGATTTGCGAAGCTCAAAAAGATGATAGTGACTTGCAAGCCAAAAGAGTTCAGTGCGAGTTAGGTGTTCAGTCTAACTTTTAGATTAATTTTGATGGATGTTTGATGTTTAGAGGCAGAGTTTGTGTACCAAAGAATGATGAGCTTATTCGAAAGATTTTACATGAGGAACATAACGAATGTCTATCTATACATCCAGGCAGTACAAAAATGTATAATGATTTGAAGAAATGGTATTGGTGGCTGAGTATAAAGAAAGAAGTTTCTGAGTTTGTATCAAGATGCTTGATTTGTCAGCAAGTGAAAGCTGAACACCAAGTACCTTCGGGTTTGCTTCAACCTATCATGGTTCTCAAGTGGAAATGGGACCGTATTACTATGGACTTTGCAACGGGCTTACTGTTGACACCTAGCAAGAAAGATGACATATAGGTTGTGGTAGATAGACTTCCAAAGTCGGCCTATTTCATACCTGTGCAAGTTTATTTTTCACTTGATAAGTTGGCAGACTTGTATATTTCAGAGATTGTAAGGCTACATGGAGTGCCTTTATCGATTATATTGGATAAAGATTCGAGAATCACATCACGATTTTGGAAAAAGTTGCAAGAAGCTTTGGGCACAAAATTGAGTTTCAGTACAACTTTTCACCCACAAACAGACAGACAGTCGGAGAGATTAATACATATACTTGAGGATATGCTCCAGTGTTGTGTTCGTGAAAGTTGGGAAAAGTACCTACCATTGGTAGATTTTGCTTATAGTAATAGTTTTTAGTCGAGTTTGAAAATGGCTCCTTATGAAGCTTTGTATGGGTGTAAGTGTCGAACGCCTTTGTATTGGACTGAACTCGAGGAAAATCAGATTCACAGGGTTGATTTGATTAGAGAAACCGAAGAGAAGGTAAAAATAATCCGTGACAGTCTAAAAGTTGCTTCTGATAGACAAAAATCTTACTTAGACTTGAAGCGAAAAGAGATTGACTTTCAAGTTAGTGATAAAGTGTTCTTGAAAGTGTAACCATGGAAGAAAGCTCTCAGATTTGGCTGGAAAGGCAAATTATGTCTGCATTTCATCGGACCATATGAGATTATTGAGAGGATAGGGCCGGTAGCCTATTGATTACCTTTGCCATCTAAATTGGAAAAGATTCATGATGTGTTCCACGTATCGATGTTACGTCATTATCGATCAGATCCTTCATATGTGGTTACACCAACAGAGGTTGAAATTCAACCCGACATGACATATGGCGAAGAACTAGTTAAGATCCTAGCACGAGAAGTCAAACAGTTAAGGAATAAAAGTATAGCTCTTATGAAAGTACTATGGAAAAGACATGGGGCAGAAGAGGCTACATGGGAGCCCAAGGAGGCTATGAGAAACCAGTGCCCAAACCTTTTTGCTGGTAAGATTTTCGGGGACGAAAATCCCTAAGGGCGAGAACTGTAACAACCTGATTTAGGGCCTAGTCAGAATAGTGGTTACGATACCACAAATTTGAATTAGAAATATATATTTTATGATATCTATAAGGCTTATGATGTGTTTGCATGCTTGTGTGAAAATTTCATGAGGAAATTTCTTAGCGATCAATTTGTCCATTAGGACTAAATTGCAAAGATTACAAAATATGAGATTCTAGAAGATTTAAGTATGAAATAGAATTATAAAAATTACTAGAGGTTCTTATGTAGCAATTAGACCATTAAATGCCAAGATGAAAAAAAATAGACATGGGAAGGAAAAATCTTAAGAAAGAGGTCTTAAGGGTATTTTTTTCATTTGGTAAATAAAATATTAAAAAGGGAAAAAGAAGTCAAAATTTTGTTCATCTTCTTCTCCCATAGCTGAAAATCATTAGAGAGCCATAGCTAGGGTTTCTTCAACTTTCAAACTTGATTGCAAGTACCTCCTAGCCTCATTTTTAATGTTTTTCGTATTTTTGAGATCCTCGTAGCTTGATTTAGCTATTTCTAGCTATATTTCTAACTAGGGTTTATGTTCAAAAATTTACCCATGTATGACATGCATGTATTTTGATGTTTTGTGGAAGAATATGAAAGTTTGATGTATGATAAACATCTTTTTCTAAGTGATTTTCATGAAAAATGCATAAAAGGATCAAATTGTAAAAGTTATAAAAATGGTCATACATGAGTGAAATAGTGGAAATTGAGGGCTGTTGTAGTTATGAAAGTGATTCGGCTTGGCTTAAAATACAAGAAAGTTGAATAAAAATCATTTTACGAGCCTAGGGGCAAAATCATAATTTTCCAAAGTATGATTCATGAGTCAATTTAGTCAATGTGAGTATTAAACAAGTGAAATTGTTATTATCGATCAGGAAACATGAAGCCCGAACCGAAACCGTGGCAAGAATAGAGTTGTGGACTAAATCGAACATATACACCTATATTGAGTACCGAGGTAAGTTTGTGTTAAATTAAGGTTACATATGTTATTATGTTTCAATTACTTATTATTATGAGAAATGCAAATTATTTCCATAAAGTTGATTTATAATACCTCGATGACAAAATGATGCGAATATGCTAAGTTGAAGTCTCGGTTGAAGATTCAGAATAACGAGGATACCTATGTCACTACATGAGATAAGGAAGGTCCCGTGTAAGACCATGTCTGGGACATGGCATCCGCACCGAATAAGGAAGGTCACATATAAGACCATGTTTGGGACATGGCATTGGTACCGAATAAGGATGGTCCCATACAAGACCATGTTTGGGACATAGCCTCGGCACCAAAGGAAGATCTCGTGTAAGACCATGTTTAGGACATGGTATCAACATCGAGCTAAGAGATCCCATGTAAGACCACACTTGGGATATGGCATTGACATCAAGAGGTGACCCCATGTAAGACCATATCTAGGATATGGCATTGGCATTGTGATACATGTATGATAAGATTGAGTATCCTCCAATATTACGAATAGTTCAATAGGCAAAGAGTTACATTTAAGTGAAGGATGATCATGAGTTAAGTTTATGTTCAAGATAGCATAAGTGCTAAACCATGTGATGAAGTGATACAGGTACCAATGAGTAAAATATGAGTTATGAAACTGTAATGTGATATGTGATAGGTAAGAGTAAGTAAGAGTAAGTACGTCAAAGTACTTGAGCAATTGTGTTGTTAACGTTCAATGAGATGAACGGTTTTTATTATGAGCCCTTATGTTGCTATTTTAATTCATGCAAACTTACTAAGCTATATGCTTACCTCTCCCTTTTTTTTCCTTTACCTTATAATATTGCCAAGCTAGCCCGGGGATCGTTGAACGTCGAAGCTCGTATCACACTATCAGTCATTCTTTCGGTATGGTAAAGTTAAATTGTTTTGAGTATGGCATGTATAAGAACTTGGTCATCTTGTGTTATGTCATATTTGAAAGCCAAAGTGTTGGCTACTAATGTTATACACTCAATTTTGTATATGGCCATTGAAAATTGGCCAATATTTTTCAAGCTTCATATTTTAATGATGATGAGTTTTATGAAGTGAAAGTTCATGCAAATGATGGAGTAAAATGTGAAGTGTATGAATGATGATTAGTGATTCTTCATAATGTATTATTGCCATGTTATGTGTTGATTGTGTTGGTATATGTGTGTTTATGTTTCAGGGTGGAAATTGGCTTGGAAAATAGCCTTCTAATTGTCCACACGGGTAGACACACGGGCATGTGTGACACACGGTTAGCCCCATGGGTGTGTTGATAGGCCGTGTGTCCCCTGTATCAAATTAGAATTCGATTCGTCATACGGGCCAGCACACGGGCGTGTGCCTAGGCTGTGTGTCCTTAAGAGCTTGCTAACGTCATAAATAGAATACCCAAGCTTTTCATACACGGGTGAGGACACGGGCGTGTCTAGGCCGTGTGAGGGACACAGGCACCAGACACGGGCGTGTGTCCGGCCATGTGAAAAACCCTATAGGTTCGAAATGAAAAATAAATTCCACACGAGATAGGAACATGGGCATTTGTGACCACACGGCCTGCCCACACGGGCGTGTGGCCCTGTTTTAGGCAATAATTTTCTAAGTGCGTAAAAGTTTCTGGGTTGTTCCTGAACCCTTCCGTAAGTATGTTTAGGGCATCGTAGGCCCATAATAAGGATGTTATGAATATGAATGAAGAGTTTTAAGTTGAAATGAAATTTTATAGCCCGATAGTGTATGTTCAAGTAAGGTAAGTTCGGTAATGCCTCGTATCTGGTTCCGGCATTGAACACGGGTAAGGGGTGTTACACTACTGACTTGTCTTTAGCATCCTAACTATTCCTAAGGTTCAACCGGGATTTCACGCTTGTTGAATCATCATCGAACGTATCCATAGAGTTGTATTCACAATTCAAACATTATCCGTAATCTCGTAATCATATTTTATGCAATATCAAAATCATAAATATACATTTATAATGAAATTACCACATACGAACTTACCTCGTATTCAGAATTGACGGATCGGATCGATTACTCGATAACCTTGTTTTTCCCCGATCTAAATCTGAATTCTTTCTTTCTTGATCTTAATCAAGCTAGGAGTGTTCTGAATTCAAGAACCCTAAAATGCCTTCTTTTTCTCTTCAATATTCGGCTATGGTGAAGATGATAGCCTTAAAATTTATGTTTGTTTTATTAATATTAACATTAGTTATCAATCACCAAAATTAACCTTAATGAACATTAATAATTTCAAATTTACCAAGCCACTATCATCCGCTATCATGTTATTGGTCTAATTTCAACATAAGGACCATAAATTTAAGGTTCTATAGCTATTAGACACTTTTAGCTAATAGAACACAAGTTTTGCACTTTACGTGATTTAGTCATTTTTCTCTAATTTACCATTTAAACGATAAAATTAGTTCATGAAATTTTCACACATGTCAAATAACATGTTTTAAACTCATAAAATAAAATTAAAATAATTTTTTGACGTCGGAGTTATGGTTCCGAAACCACTATTTCGATTTAGCTAAAACCGTACTATTACAAAATGTGTTACAAGAAGGCCCTACATGGGGGTCGCATGTAGTTGAAATGTTAGTAAAATGTTTGTAATGAGGATTCTAATGGAAAAATTATGATATTTTATATTTTTGCTACTCTTGGATTAGGAAAGACAATTGAAACATAAACTCCAAGTATATAATAGTTCGTTTTTAGTAAAATTGGAACAATGGTTTCAAGACCACAAATTTGATGTCGACATATATTTTTTTTTATTACCTACAACATGATAGTAGTATTGTATAAAAAATTCATTAAGAAATTTTACCGTTTACATGCTCAATTTGATAAAAAGGACTAAATTACGTGAAGTGCAAAAGTTGAGTTCTAGTAGTTAAAAGTATTAAATAGCTGTAGAACCTAAAAGTAAGGGTTATTATATGGTAATTAGACCACTAATGAAGATAGTTGAATGTGATGGTTTGGCATTATTGAAATTTTGATTAATTTTTATTGTTAATTAAGTAAATTGTAAAATAATGATAATGTTAAAAAATAAAACAAAACTATCATCCATATTCATCATCATCAACCAAATTTAGAAGAGAAAATAAGCCATTGTTGAGCTAGGGTTCGGCCACCTTATTTGCTTGATTAGGTATTCATTTTTGTCGCTTTTTTATTGATTTCTGCATTTCCAGGTTCGTTGCAGTTTAATCTAACTAGCCCGTGGACTAATTTGTGAAACTGTTAAACTATTAGGGTTATACCATTAATAAATATACATGATTTTTGATGTTTGATGATAGAAAATGGATAGTTTTTGATAGATAAACAACTTTTGTAAAGAGATTTTTGATGAAATTGTCAAATAGGGATTAAATTGAAAATAGAAATTTTACATGGTGAAATTGTGAAATAAATGAAATATAAGGCTTGCTAGGGACCTAGTTGATATTCGGCCATAGTGGGTTGGGGTGGAATTTCATGAATTTTCATTTTTATGAGCTAGGGATTAAATTGTAAAGAAATTCAAAGTATAAGGGCAAAATGTTAATTTTTCCAAAATATGATTGTGGGTTAAATTGAATGAAAAATATATTTATTGAGTTAAATTTATCTTTATAGATCAAGACAAACCTCGTACGACTTTAGATCGGGGCAAAAAGAAAGTCTCAAATTAATCACCTCTGTATCTACATATACTCGTCGAGGTAAGTTCGTGCAATTAAATTGTGAATATATGATTTTGATTGAAATATACTTGTGTTGTGAATTGCTATACATATATACCAATTGCATATCCAACGACGTACGACTATTACCAAGCCCCGTTTGAACCTTAGGAATTCGTAGGATACAAATGATATGTCATTAGGGTTTACATTATTCGGGGGCTGGTCCTGAACGTCCTACCGATGACTGGGGCCTAACATGTGTTGCAAATACTCCACAGCTCGTGTGAGAAGTATCACGTAGCTATGTTCCTACCCACAGCTCGTGTGAGCAAGCCCATATTCACAACTCGTGTGAGCATTCTGATTCACAACTCTTGTGAGCATACATGTACAAGATTTGATGGATTACAACACACTATGTGTGATCTATCTCGGGTATCCAATGGTATTCTAAATGGTTCAATGGGCAATTTTCTGATACGAAATAGTAAGAGTTCGATACGGACTATTACAGGGATACATATGAATTGTATGGAAATATTGTTACTTGGTATATGGAAAATTGAATTGGATGATACATGTATATGAAACTTAATCAATTTTTGTGCTCATCCATGATTTTTGGTTTATATATGTACTTACATGGCTAACATGGTTGGTGTATATGTGCTTAGGCACTTGGCCAAATTATGTTGGGCTATGCTATGTTTATTTACATATTATATGACTAAATGGTAAGTTATATTCTATGCTATACAAACTTACTAAGTTTAAATGCTTACTTTATGTTATTTTCTATGTCTATAGTGTGTCGAAAGCTCGTTCGAGTTAGAAGCTTGTCGAAGCTATATCATACTATCCATTGGCTCTTTTGGTACTTTTGGCTAATATGATTTTGGTTATAATGGCATGTATAGGTATTTTGGCTAATTTTGGCCTATATTTTTTTATTGTTGAAATGGCCATTCGGTTTGGCTTGAGTTATGGTATCGTGGTGTTCAAATGAATTTAGTCTTGGCATGTAAATAAGGATATTAATATGTTTAATGTTTAGCTTGTTTTATTTGAATGTTAGAAGATGGAATGAAAGCCTAAATATGTATATGGAATATGTGCCTTGTAATATGTTGAACATGTGGTGAATTGGTATCTTATTATGTATGATCTATATGATTAATTGATGCTAGTTATGGAATGGCATTTTGGTACCAAATGGTTTGTGTTTTGGTAAGTAAATCTTATTATATATATTGATGTAAATCTAGTTGGAAGTTAGTTGATCATTTTGACCCAAT
The DNA here is from genome assembly GCA_025506655.1 of Gossypium rotundifolium. Taxonomy (NCBI): domain Eukaryota; kingdom Viridiplantae; phylum Streptophyta; class Magnoliopsida; order Malvales; family Malvaceae; genus Gossypium; species Gossypium rotundifolium. The sequence continues at coordinate 65,020,737 of CP106723.1, read as the reverse complement.
TGAATACATGGTTATACATATTTACATGTTGTCATTTGAGGTGCCTATGGGCATATTGGTTGTATGTTATTATACCTTGTGTTCATAGCTTGATTTTGCATGATTTTGGTGCCTTGTTATGGCTTGTATATATGTGCAATTTTGGGTGTAGGTACATGTCAAAATGGGTGAGAAAAATGGCTTGTAAAATGGCCTATTTTAGTCCACACGTGTAGAGAAACTGGCGTGTGTCTCAGCCATGTGTGAAACATGGCTAGTTAACACAGCCGTGTGTCCCTTATAGCTTTTAAAGGGTTGCAAGTCAGGTTTTTATACGGCTTAACACACGGCTTGGCACACAGGTGTGTGTGGTTACTTCGAAGGGTACACGACCTAGCACACGAGTGAGTGGCTTGGCTGTGTGACCTAAGCCAGTAAGTTTCACGGGCACAGACAGGGGCTAGGACACGACCATGTTTCCCTACTTTGAATGCCCACACAGCCTAAGACATGGGCGTGTCTCTAGGCCAAGTGACCCTTGCAGCTCTGAAAATTGTCACTATTTTTTGAAAAATTCTTTGAGTTTCCGTTATAGTCTTGACTTGTTTCTAATGTCTTTTTAGGGCCTTGTGGACTCGTATAAGGGCCTTATGTTTGATTGAAGTGAAATTTCTGGTAATGCTCTGTAACACTGTTCCGGCGATAGATACGTGTTAGGGGTGTTACAAGGTCAAAGGAAAGACAGGTCTCTGGTGAGCCTCAGAGCTTGACTCCTATATGTCATTTTGTTGATTATGTTATGGTTGATGTTTTTTTAAACAAGTATGTATTTTTGTCGACTGATGTAAATATGTGTACGTGTGTTTTTTGAGAAGTATCTGCAAGTATGTAAATGAAGTGAACAATATGTGATATACGTGTACAGGGAAATATGTGTTACAAAGTATGATTCCTTTTTAAATATGAATAAGAATTACTAGTTGTCTTTACCATGATGAGTTGGCTCACAGAGTTTGGGTAGGTGTGATAAGTTGTGTTGTAGGAGTGAGTATGATCATTGTCTAATACCTTCTTATTATATGATTCCAATACTAACAAATCTAAGTCATGAAAATGTAGAAAGAAGATTTGTTTGTGATGCCTCTGTTAGGATAGTTTTCTTACAAACTGAACTGGTAGATCATAGCCCAATCTTGCGAGCGAATACAATATATATGTAAGACCATGTGGGTGAGGCCCATGTGATACGGCCACGCCCGAGAACGGCCTTGGAACAGCTCACCAAGTGCGGCTTGCAAACTCTTGCAAGCTGACTTAGTTTAATTCCAACTCAATGGAGCTCAATTTAGCTCGATTCAGCTCGATTCTAGCTTATTGAGCTCAATTTTATCCTTTTAAATTTATTCATTTTAGTTTATTTTAGCTTGCATGTAACACCCCAAACCCGGGCTAGACGTTACGACCGAATCTGGCATGTCACATAGAAAGGTTGTTAAAGGATCTACGCGTTCGTTAAAAATATCAAGTTTTGTTGCTTGTGAAAAATCCAATTTGTTTTATAGTTCTCTTTGCAAAAAAGTTTTCGTTGCTATTTCCGATGATCTTGTTTATAATTAATCCAACTCAATGAGTTTTAGAAAAACGACATTTAAATTATTGTAGGCATGCGATATTTTGAAAAGAGTTATCAACGTTAAGAAAATCCAGAGTTTTATCCATTATACTTTGTAAATCATGTATTAATATTATAGAAAAACTGTTATTAATGTTTTAGAAAATCCCAAATTGAGCATTCAAAATTAATAAGCAGTAACCAAATTAAAAGCTAAAACCAAAACAAAATACCAAATGACTTATTACAAAACAAAAACCCAAATTTAAATAAAATCTATAGTACCACAAAATGAAATTTATTAAGCTACGATGTATGACCACCACAGAGTTCACCTTGGCTCCAAATCCGCAAATCTAGGAATTACCTGCAAAATTAAGCAGAGGGGTGAGTTACAAGAACTCAGTTTGTAAATCCCCTATGTCACATAAATGGCTCGGGGCCCACAATCGCATATTGGCTTTAGCCCACTCAAGATGACATAAAAATAAATGAGTGCATTATGTCCCAGCCCAGCCTAGTTTTTCCATCCTCTACATGCCACTCCGTAACAGTCCATCACACCGTGGGGATTTCTACAATCAACCCTCCATTCACTACACACCACTTTGACAGTCATGCTGTCAGTCATAATACTCAAGGACCAGATAACGTGGCTTAGCCACTGGTCACTATGTAACCAAATATAACTTTAACGTGGCTTAGCCACCGATCACTATGTGACCAAATCACCGATATGATAATGTGGCACCAAGCCATCATTTGGTGTGACATTGTCACTGATATATGTGGCAGAGCCACCGAAATAATAATATAATTGGCACACAGCCCTGGGTAAATATGATTGACACAGAGTCATCAATAACTGCATTATGCTTGGCACATAGCCATCAGCGACGGTAATATAACCGTCACACAGCCTTGGGTAAATACGATTGGCACAAATCCATAATCAAGATGGCACGGAGCCATATTTAGGTTGGCATATAGCCATTATACAAAATGTGGAAGAGCAACAGATATATAGTTCCCCGATCATTAATATCCCAACCCCATGAAATATGTCGTGTATGTCATGCTCAATCATTACATGTGTATGCAGAATGCCCATGCTCAATAACAATCATTTAAACATGTAATAAAAGCATATCAGTCATACAACCATAGCCAAACCAGTCATATCATAGCACAAGCTAATCACTTGCCTACAAGGGCAAATTAGTCATTTTACCCTGTAAGGGTATTTTGGTAATCCTACCCTTCATGGGTAGTTCGGTAATTCTACTCATATCTAATTCCTGTATGTAGTGTATCTCAAACATAATCAATCATACAATTAACACATAAAACGCTAGTACTACCACGAGGGTATAATAGTCATTTTGTCGTTTAGGGGTAAAATAGTAATTTTGTAAACCAGGGGTATTTCGGTAATTTCACAAACTAGGGGTATTTTAGTAATTTCATAAATTGAGGGTATTTTGGTAATTTCAAAAAATAGGGGTATTTCGATAATTTCACAAATCGAGGGTATTTCGATAATTTCACAAACCGGGGGTATTTCGATAATTTTACTAATCGGGGGTATTTTAGTAATTTCACAAATTGGGGGTATTTCGTAATTTCTAAGCTGGGGTATTTGGTAGTTTCAAAGCGGGGTATTTCGGTAATTTTACAAACCAGGGGTATTTCGATATTTTTGTAAACTAGGGGTATTTCGGTAATTTTACAAACTAGGGGTATTTCGATAATTTCACAAACCAGAGTGTTAACGACCTAACAGAAGGTCCATTGTCGCCTTGAACGACTCAAGTATTTTAAACAGAGATAATGATGCGAATGGGCCTAAGGGGCATTCTTGGCCTAAGTGGGCCTACACACTCGTGTGGCCCATTCAGCCCAAACCTAGCCACATATATGAGATTCACATGTCTATTTCACTATCTACTACTTAGTCATACAATTTACTCATATGGGCCCTTCGGGCCCACTTGGCCCCTTTGGGGCCATCGTGGCCCAACAGCCCACACCCACAAGAACACTAATGATGGCCTCAACTATCGCGTTGAAGCTCCACACGTGCCCTCATACGCTCGTGTGACTGGCTTATTGGCATATGCCGCTCTATAGCTAGAGTAGAGAGAATTCACACTTGATAGGAATCTGAAGCCACTAAACCGCGCTCTGAGCACTCCTACGTCCAACGCCAACCAGGCATGCTCCTTCTCCTCCTAGGCAGCTCTATTTATAGCTAGCTTCTCACCTTCCTTCTTTGTATCTTTCCAATGTGGGATCCCTTCGTTAGTAGAGTTTAAATCCAACTCAAACTCTTCCCATCCAATCCGTAAAATAAATACTCCCTTGCTTGTCATGAGATTCGAACCCAAGCTTCCCTATAGCATAATCCACGCTGCTAACCACTAGGCCACAAGCTCCTCTTGTGTCTAAAACCATACGCAAATAAATATAAACCTATGGCCAAATTCTAAAGTCCATATAAAAAGAAAACCAAAATGCAAGAGCCAAGACATGAACCTTGGACCTCCTTCCTTCCTTTTGGCATCACCCCCTTGTCTCTTATGTAGCGTCACTTTGCCACTACACCACACTCTCCACTTGTGTCTTTTTCCTCCACATTTTATCCTTAAAGCCTACCTACTAACTCCCAATGTTTTATTCACCTAAAACCAAAATTTTTCCTAAGGCCTAGCTTGAACCCGGGACTTCATAGAAGCCCCCCAACTTTCCAAAATCCCTCACCTACTAGATCCAACTCGCATTAAAGTCGTTCTCTTATTCTCAAAAATTTTAACCGCTACTACGCCCAAGGCCCATTGGGCCCAATTCTACTAGGCCCAAATTTGAGATGTTACATTGCCCATTATTTTGCTGTATTAAAATATTTAATTTGCTTTAGTTAATTTAGTTATTTATTTGAATTTATTAAATGTGTCGTAATCTGAACATTTTAAATGCAGGTTTTAACTATGTCTTATTTTAGTACATATTAAATAGGCGTTTTAATGTGTCTTAGTTTTAGACATCTTTAATACATGTTGTAAAAAATATAACGTCGGTAATGACAATATATCACAAAGAAAAGAGAAATAACAATTAAAGAACACACATATTTTACGTAGAAAACCCTTTCGAGTAAAAACCAAAAGCGAGGAGAAGAAAATTCACTATGTCAAATTTGAATAATTATAAGAGGAATAGACTATGTCTATTATAGGCTTGTAAAACCATATTCTAATAAGAGTGTAGTAAGATTGAAACACCTTATTCTAATCAATATCAAATAGATGGAGTTTAAGAAAGTTTAAAAACCTTATTTAAAATAAAATAAAGAAGTGGAGTTCTAAAAGGATTCTTCTTTTATTTTATTTTACCATTGTATTTTATTTAAATATGGATTTTGGTCACTTAATTCTAACAATCTCCACCTTGACACGGATTCTCAATGAACAAGTTCTTCATCGCGAACTCTCAACGAACAAGTTCTCCACCTCTTCCATAAAACCCTTTAAGGGTTTAACTTCAACAATGAACACCAACCAAGTCTAAGCAATGCTCAAACTTGGTTATAGGAAGTGACTTAGTCATCATATTTGCAGGATTTTCATGAGTACTAATTTTGCTCACAACAATATCACCACGAGCAAAAATATCACGAACAAAATGATACCGAACATTAATGTGTTTTGTCTCTCATGAAACATTTGATATTTTGTAAGGAAGATGGCACTCTGATTGTCACAAAATAATGTGCTGATTTGAAGGTCTTCATTGAGCTCACTAAAGAGTCCCTTCAACCAAATAGCTTCTTTACAAGCCTCAGTAATCGCCATGTACTCAACTTCAGTGGTAGACAAAGTGAATGTAGTTTGCAAAGTAGCTTTCCAACTGATTGCACAACCTCTGATTGTAAAGACATAACCAGTGAGAGATATTCTTCTATCAAGGTCTCCAACAAAATCAGCATCAACATACCAAATGACTCCATCTCTAGTTCTTCCTAACTGTAAGCAAACATCAGTAGTACCTCGTAAGTATCTTAAAATCCACTGAACTGCTTTCCAATGTTCTTTATCGGGATTCACCATGTATATGCTAATTGCACTGACTGCATATGATAAATTTGGACGTGAACAAACCATAGCATACATGAGAGATCTTACTGCACTAGAGTATGGAACATGTGACATGTACTCAATCTCATCATCTGATTATGGAGACAAAGCCATTAAAGTATGAAATGGGCTACTAAATGAGTACTAACAGGCTTAGCACTCTGCATATTGAACCTACAAAGAACTTTCTCAATGTACCCCTTCTGACTTAGGTATAATTTACTTGCTTTTCTATCTTTGAGAATCTCCATACCGAGTATCTTCTTTGCTAGTCCCAAATCTTTCATCTCAAATTCTTCACTTAGTTGGGTTTTTACCTTTCTTATCTCTCATTTATCTTTTGCTGCTATCAACATGTCATCAACATAAAGAAGTAGATACACAAAAGAACCATCACTGTTTTTCTTAAAGTAAACACAACTGTAAAAACTACTTCTTTTAAAATCATGAGAAGTCATAAAGGAATCAAACCTCTTGTACCACTGTCTTGGTGACTGTTTCAAATCGTAAAGGGACTTTTTCAGCAAGCAAACATAGTCCTCTTTACTGTTACTATAAAACCCTCTAGTTGTTGTATGTAAATATCTTTCTCAAGTTCTCTATGCACAAATGAAGTTTTTACATCTAACTGCTCAAGCTCCAAATCATGCATGGCCACAATACCAAGGAAAGCTCGTGTAACACCTCTTACCTATATTCTACGTCGGAATCGGGTATGAGACGTTACCGTACCTAACTCACATGGTCACACAACTTTGGGTTACCAAATTTCATTCCCAATTTAAAACTCTCCAATTCACATATCTAACATCCTTATAATGGGTCTACGAGGCCCTAAACACACTTTCGGAAGGTTTCGAAAATAAATCAAAAACTTGCACGCACTTAGAAAAATTTATAAAGAGAATGATCGAACCTAGAAACTAACTCTGACAATGATTTAAGGCAAGTGCACCTATCGAACAGTAGTACAGCTTAGGCAAGATCGGATTGTCGAACCCAAAGGAACTAAAAGTACTAATACTAACCCTCTTTCTATTATTTAGCCTAAATATTAAGTGATTGGTTGTTTAATCTAAATTAACTAACTACTAAGCTAAAGACACAAAGACAAAAAGAATGAATTGGGGAAATAACTTTAGGAAAACTCAGTTGACTAAGACGATACCCTTAGGAAGAATCCACCTAGACTTCAATTGTCGTCTAACACTGAACCAGACGATTTATTCACTTGACTTGATCCATAGGGTTCCCTAATTTATATTAAACCCTCTCTCGAGGCGAATAACGTCTAACCCTAGGTTGATTAATTGAAATCTCTTTCTAATTAAAACCCCTAGAATCACATTAACTTGATCTATGGACTCCCATATTAGGTTTCACCCTAATCCGGAAAAATCTCATCACCCTATCTCTAGGCGCGCGATCAACTCCACTTAATTATGCTAGATCTACTCTTAGACAGGGACTTTTGCTCCACCACCTAAGCACATTTGACTTGAATCAATATTCCAAAAATATTAACACAAGAATTAAGCTCACATAATTAAGAAAAATCAAGTATTTATCATATAGTTTAGAAAACAATAACAAGATCCATCTTAGGTTTCATCCCCTTCAGGTATCTGAAGGGTTTAGTTCACAACAATAAAAGAAAATATCTCAGAAGAAAAGATAAAACAAAACATAAGAAATCCCTAAAACTCCCTGAAGGAATTGAAGGAGAGATTCGTCGTCTTGAGTATAATTTTGGCTTCTTGAGATGGATCAACTAGGTATCTTTGAGTGATTCCCACAAATCTGACCTTTCTGGCTCGGCTCCTTGGCCCAACTAACCGTAAAAGCCCTGGCAGAAGGTTTCTTCCGAACTCCCCCTTATGTTGCCCCCTAAGGTGTTTATATAGACTTTGAGATGCTTTACTTGGCCTCTACATATCCTAATTCAAGTAAAATTCCTACTAGGGTGTTTGAATAGGCTTTGGAATGTGCTTCTTTTCCTCTAAGTATCCAAATTCAAATAGAATTGCTCTTTCTGCAGCAGGGACACGCCCTAGGGAACACGTTTGTGTGTTTCGTGGCCAGGCCGTGTGCGAGCCTATTGATGAGGTACGGCCGTGTGAATCATGGTCAGGCCGTGTTTGGACTTCTCTAAAGAGGCACGGTCGTGTGGGCTTAAGTCCAGGCCGTGCCGATTTCGTGATATGGCCCATTTTGGCCTGTTTTAGGCCCGTTTCACATTCTTTTCATCCTCCGGTGCTTTCATGAGTATAAAACATGAAAAGAAAGGATTAAGAGCACCTTTTTACATAAATCAAGGGGTAAATCATCCAAAAGTATGATAAATGTGGGATTAAAATATGTTACTTTTATGGTTTATCAAACCTAAACAGGGGCCACACACCCGTGTGAAATGGGACACGCCTAGGTTGCATTGCACACGCCTGTGCTTTTCACCGTGGTCGACACTGACTTGCATCACAGGATCAGCCACATGCCCATGTGCTGTACCCGTGGTCGACACTGACTTTTTCCACACGGTCTGCCACATGCCTGTGTGCTTCAACCATGTGGCGATTTAAATTCCAAATTCAAGGTATAGTCTTTACACGGCCTGGGTACATGCCCATGTCCGTGGCCGTGCCTCCCACACGGCTGAGACACACGGCCGTGTTTCTACCTGTGTGTTTACTACTAAGCTTACTGACTTGCAATTCTAACATGCAAGGGGACACACAGCCTACTCACACACCCATGCAACTAACTGTGTGTCACACACGCCCGTGTGCCTACCCGTGTGGACAAGAACAAGGCTATTTTCCAAGCTCTTTCACCACCCTAACTCAATCATGCATTTTCATAACCAAATAAACCAATCATATACTCTACACAATCATGAATAACCTCTTCTTATCATTGATTGATAGTAAAGATCCATTTACTATGGCAATATACAAAAGATTTCATATATAAGAAGCCAACACATTTGGCCAAATTAACAAAACAATTTACCTAGTCTAGCCCCTATACATGCCATTTCCATACTCAAAATGCTAGTTCTAAATATACTGAGATGAGCTGATAGTGTAAGTGATCTTACAATTATCTCTATATCCTGACCCAGCTTGTTGACACTATAAAATAAGGGAAAAGAAAGGGAGTAAGCTTAAAGCTTAGTAAGTTTACATGTAAACAATAAACATCATACTATATGCTAATTAGTAAATAGAATTTCACAATTCAAGATCATGCTTACTCATTCATCTCTTACCACATTTTGACCATATCACAATATAATGCTCACATTCATTAACATATATTCCTACACTTATTACCACAAGATCACATGATACAACACATAACAATTTCACAATAAATCATTCATACATTCGGTGGTTTCTCACTTAGCCCACCATTAATCTTTAACCGGGTGGTATCATACATAGCCCACTAATAAGAATATTTACGGTGGTATCGCACAAAGCCGACCAATAAGAATATTTTCGGTGGTATCGCACATAGCCCACCAAATGATATTATAAACGATGGTATCGCACACAACCCATCGTACATGAATAATATGATGGTATCACACATAGCCCACCAACAAGAATAATTAAGGTGGAATCGCACACAACCCACCATTAATTACTATGGGTAATATTCCACACTTACATATCTAATTCAACTTTCATAGGGATATTATTCTTTATCTACCAATTCAATTTATTTGAATCACATATATATATTCTCAATCTTACAATGCACCAATAAGTAACAACATGTATATTGCAAATGCACTGTTTACACATAAATTTGCCTCTGTGCAAAACGTGTTAGTTTGCGGTTAAACCAAAACCTTGCCTTTTCCCCGATCAAGTTTAATTGCGCTCTCTTCTTGATCTATAACATAAAAATTTCACTCATTCAATCATTTTATAACCACATTACATCATAATCTCTACTTAGGCAAAAATGACCATTTTGCCCTTGTACTATGGCAAAAATTACAATTTTGCCCCTAGGCTCGTAAATATTTTTTCATGACATTTTCTCATTAAACAAGCCTTAGCTAAAAATTTATTACTCTTACAACTACCCATAATTTCAACTATTTCATGCAGTTATTACACATTTTTAATCTTTGCATTCAAGTCCTATTTAGGTGTTTTCATGCTAACACCTTTCACAAGAGTTGGTTCTCATTTCACTAACATCCATTTTATTCCATAAAAACTTAACAAACATCATGAACACTCTCATGGAAAGTCCCTAGACTTTCAACCATATTGCACTTTAGTCCCCTCATTAGCTATATTAAGCTTTGGGGACTCCAAAAATACAAAAATCATCAAAAATAATCATCAAAAGGACTTACTTGCAAGGATGAGTGATCGTCTAATTACCGAGTTTTAAAATTTATAAAGAGAATGATCGAACCTAGAAACTAACTCTGACAATGACTTAAGGCAAGTGCACCTATCAAACAGTAGTGTTGTTTAGGCAAGACCGGATTGTCGAACCCAAAGGAACTAAAAGTACTAATACTCACTTTCTTTCTATTATTTAGCCTAAATATGAAGTGATTGGTTGATTAAATAAAAAAACTAACTAATTACTAAACTAAGACGCAAAGACAAAAAGAACAAATTGAAGAAATAACTTTTAGAAAAAATCAGTTGATTACGATGATACCCTAGAAGGAATCCACCTAAACTTCACTTATTATCTAACACTGAACAAGATAATTTATTCACTTAGCTTGATCTGTAGGACTCCCTAATTTATATTAAACCCTCTCTTGAGGCGAATAACATCTAACCCTAGGTTGATTAACCAAAATCTCTTTCTAATTAAAACCCCTAGAATTGAATTAACTCGATCTATGAACTCCCATATTAGGTTTCACCCTAATTCGGCAAAATCTCGTCACCCTATCTCTAGGCGCATGATCAACTCCGCTTAATTATGATAGATCTACTCTTAAGCAGGGAATTTTGCTCCACCACCTAAGCACATCACACTTGAATTAATATGCCAAAAATATCAACACAAGAATTAAGCACACATAATTAAGAACAAACTAAGTATTTATCATACAGCTCAGAAAATAATAAGAAGATTCATTTAGGTTTCATCCCCTTCAGGTATCTGGAGGGTTTAGTTCATAATGATAAAATAAAACATCTCAAGAGAAAAGATAAAACAAAACATAAGAAATCCCTAAAACCCCTTGAAGGAATTGCAGGAGAGATCCGCCGTCTTGAGTAGAATTCCAGCTTCTTGAGATGGATCAACTGGCTATTTTCGAGTGATTCCTACAAATCTGGCCTTCTGGCTTAGCTCCTTGGCCTAGATGACGGCCTAACTGACTGCCCTCTTTCAGGTTACGCTTAGGGTCTTTATATAGGCTCTTGGAATGCGTTTCTTTCTCCCTAAGTATCATTTTTCGAATGAAATTCCTCTTTTCCACGACAAGGGCACGGCCATGGCACACACCCGTGTGAATCGACTTTAGGCCATGTTCGGGTCTGTTGATTGAGGCACGACCGTGTGAATCATGGTTAGGTCGTATTCTAGTTAATTGTCAAGGCACGGTCGTGTGGCTTGAAGTCCAGGCTGTTTTGATTTCCACTTTGGCCCAAATTGGCTAGTTTAAGCCCGTTCCTCATTCTTTTCGTCCCTAGGTGCTTTCCTAACTATAAAACATGAAAAGAAAGGATTAAGAGCACCTTTTTACACAAATCAAGGAATAAATCATCCAAAAGTATGCTAAATGTGGGCCTAAAATATGTTACTTTTATGGTTTATCAAATACCCTCACACTTAAGCTTTTGCTTGTCCTTAAGCAAAATTCTCAACTTACAATTAAAACGAACTTTCCACAATTCATAACTCCTATCAATAATGTCTCATCATAATTCATCGATAATTTATACATGGATAATTTAACTCAAAGACTCCTAAAGATTCAAACAATTCTAAGTCATATATTTGTAGCATGAAAACATAGGTGTCTCCCCTTATCTAAATAATTACCTTTAATTTGAAACCGACAAGGATTGAAATCCTCACTAAAGATTCACTCAAAGCACTCGAAGTGTTTAAGGTTCAAGAATAAGCACTCATAAGTCTAACCTAAAAAGTTAATCCTATAAGCTTGCCTAAAAATCAATTCTCCACCACTGTAATATGAGATGATACACAAATCAAAAGGTATTTTAAAGGTTGTAACGGGGCTTAGGTTAAAGGTGTGGATAAAAGGCTGAATTGGAAGGTTAAAATCGAGATTGAATTGACAAGTTACCTAACTTTAGAAAAAATGAACTAATAATCGAATAATTACATCACATGAAAATACTAATAAAACGAGCTTCTTCTTCAAGATATTTAAATCAAACATATAAGCTCATGTAATTATAGAACTAACAATGAATATACTTAATTTATTATTATATATATATTAGAACGAACTAATAAATACATAATATAAGAAAGAACTTTATCAAGCTGAAATAAAGTAATTAGGCAACTGGTCAAATCAATTCTTAATATAAGGGTAGTCAAAGGAATGGTGATAACAAATACGAGCGGGATTTTGGGTTAATATTAATGGGTGAATCAATAAAAGGGTTGTTAGGATCAACGGGGTTCACTAAGGGTTAATTATAAAGGTAGACTTTTTAGTGGAGTGAATGGGTTAAAACCTAGGTGCCTTTATCATCTCAGTATATCAAATCAAAAATGCGGTCTCAACATGTATAATCGAGGCAAGTTCTAGAATAACAATCCAGTGTTGACACACTCATAATCAATAAAGTGAGCATGAAAAGAAGTATATGCTCTATAAGGTTCAAAATCTCACAAAAATTATTGGTTTTTGATATCAATCCCTATAAATTTCAAACTTCGGGTAATATTCAAATTTAGTTCAACAACCTTGAAAATTTTTATTCTTGAAAACTAGACTCATCATGCTTGATTCTCTAGTATCTTAAAATTTAAATTATCAATACACAATTAACTATGGCTTACTCAAAGACATATCAATAAAAATCATAAATCATCGAAATTTCATCCTAATTAGTAATATGAGGAAATTACTTAAAATTAGATATAATTCAGGATTTAAGAATAATGCAAAAAGTTAGGCACTTTTACCCCCCACAGTTAAGATGTACATTGCCCTTAATGTACAAAGATAGATAAATAATGACGTGATGCTGAAATCAAAAGAGAAGGGGAGAAGTGAAACTTCCTGAATTTTTTTGGGATCACTATTCCCGGCCTGTTTTGGAGGAGGAGGCGGTGGTGCTGTGGTGGATGCCAATAGTCACTCTGCTAGATGAAGAAATTGGAAAACACGTGACGTATTAGCCATGAACTAATAAGAAAAAATAATAATAAACTAATTATGTATTTAAGGACAAGAAAAATAAAGAGAAGGAGACTAAGAAGGAAAATAAAAGTAAAAGAAAAGATTAATGGACTGAAAACTCCTTATTGTTGGATGGTTCACGAGGTGGGTGTGATTTCCAAGGTTGTGTTGAGCCGGTGGTCGTGGTTTCGGTATGATTCCCTAGTAGCCTTTAGAACCTAAAACCAAGAAACTAGAATAAAATAAACTAAATTAAGCAGAAGAGAAGTAAAGATAAGGAAATTGAATCAAAAGAGAAAAGTAGAATAAAAGTTAAATGGTCTCAAAGACCCTTGCCTTGTTGAGTAGCTGAAACTACCGGCATGAACTCATGTGAATCGGTCTCCTTTGAGGAGACTTGTGGTTGGCCTCTTATGCTTCTTTGACATGATGTAGCTTAAGGTTCTAGAGAATTGGTAAGGAGAAGAGAGAAATCTGGTAGAGGAGAGGAAGAAGGGAAGAAAAGAGGTGGTAAGTAGATGAGAGGAATTGAGAGGGTGGTGGGTTTAAATAGAGTCTTGAAATTTGATGCTTTTCCACGCCCGTGGACTGAAGGTGTGTCGATTCACACGGCCATTTTACACGGCCGTGTTGTGGGTCTTATCGCCCGTGCTGGATAAGTCAGTGTCAACCACAGCCATGTCGCATGGCTCTATCTTAAGGTGTGTTGTTTACCCCACACCCGTGTCCAAATTTCCACGCCCTTTTCTTGGAAGTCAGTATCGACCACTGACGCGTCACACAGCCGTGGGGTGGTGGTTGGGTCTGTGACTCTAGGGAATTGATTCCATCTGATTCGTACCTCTCTACCATGTCAATACGATGATTCAGAGTACCCATATGGCCAGGGCCAAGGCCGTGTGCTAGGCCGTGTGGTCTGGGAATCTGCACTTTTGATTTATTAAAATTCTAGAGAAGGAAAATAAAAAATAAAAAAATAGAAATAAAAAGAAATAATAGAAATAAAGAGATAGTGTTAGTCCCCGGGTTGCCTCCCAAGAAGCGCTTGTTTAAAGTCTTAAGTTAGACTTTTGTCGCATTCGAAAAATTAGTGTGGTTTAAATGTTTGAATATCCTCTCTCATGCTATCAGTTTTATTTTCATGATAAATTTTAAGTCAGGAAGCATTTACCTTAAAAGTGCCGAAAATGGGATTACTTACCTCGACTGTTCCGTATGGGAAGATATTTCGTACCTCAGGAGGGATGTTTGCGTTTGAATTCAGATTTGGTGTGGTGGTGCGAAGATCTTCTTTATCTAACCATACCTATTCTCCTATTTTGAAGTGATTTGATGTCCCTACGAGCTCTTCTGAAAGTTTTTTCAGTTTTTCTTTGTGTGGTTCTAGTCCTTCTTTAAAGCGGGTCTTCCACTCCCTTAGTTTGTCGACCTCAAGGCATCGTTCCTCATATATTTCTTCTTTGTTTGGATGATGTTTATGATCCGGCTCAGGTTTGTAGCATTGTGCTTTTTCTTGTGGTGAAATTTGAACAGATTTGTTGTCAAATAATTTACTTTCTCACCTTCATCATTCGATGTCCTGGCCGAGTCAAGAGCTTGTAGTCTGATCAATTCATCACCTACACTAAGTATGAGTTCTCTTGCATCAACATCAATTTTAGTTTTGGCAGTTACTAAAAAGGGTCTTCCTAAAATTAAAGGAATCGAATTGTCTTTATCCATGTCTAAGACAACAAAATCTACTGGGAAAACGAATTTATCAATTTTTATAAGAACGTTTTCGATACTACCTCTAGGAATTCTAACAGTTTTATCAGCTAATTGAATACTCATCCTAGTTTGTTTGGGATTCCCTAGACCTAGCTGCTTAAACAATTTATAAGGCATGACATTTATGCTTGCCCCTAAATCAGCTAATGCATTATCAATGGTTAGTCTACCAATTAAACATGGAATTGTAAAACTCCCTGTATCTTTTAACTTTCGTGGTAGTTTATTTTGCAACATTGCTGAGCATACTGCGTTTAATTCCACATGAGGCTCCTCGTCTAACATACGCTTGTTCGTCAAGAGTTGTTTTAAAAATTTCTCGAATCTGGCATCTAAAAAAGAGCTTCAAGAAGCGGTAAGTTAATATGTAATTTCTTTAAAAGTTTAAGAAACTTACCGAACTGATCCTCTGTATCATCTCTCTTTATTTCTTCGGGATAAGGTATACGAGGTTGGTACTCTTTGATTATCGTTTTTAGCTTTTCTTGTGTTATCTCTACCTTACCTTCTTCTACCTCGTTTTCTTTTATTATGTTGGGTTCATCTAACCCTGTAATATCATGAGCTAAGATGGCTTGGTTTTGCTCCTTCGGGTTTTTCTCAGTGTTGCTTGGTAGACGCCCTTGTGGTCGTTCAAAAATCTCTTATCGAATTTCAGAAACTATCTTATTAAGTTGACCAACTGACTTAGTAAGTTCTCCAACTTGGCTCTCGATCCTGTTGATTGATGCTTGTTGATTATCGAGCGTTGTCTCGGTCTTTTGGAAACGAGTTTCTGTGGCTGCCATGAATTTTGTCAGCATCTCTTCAAGGTTTGGCTTCTTTTCTTGTGGATCGGGTTGATTTTGAAAATTTTGAGGAGGTTGTTGTCTTTAATTTCCTTGATTTCCTTCACCTCTCCATGAAAAATTTGGGTGGTTTCTCCAACCTGGATTATAGGTATTATTATAAGGGTTATTATTAGATCTGAAATTGTTACCTATATAGTTCATCTGTTCGCTTTCCATGATCGGTTGGTAGGGTGGGTACTCAGGATTCGCCACACTTCCACTTGCGTCGCATTGCATTATTGGTTGTACCTGCAAAGAACACAAACTATCAAGCTTTTTATTCATCATATCTACATGTGTTAATAGTATGGTTACTGCGTCGAGGTTGAAAACTCCGGCTAATTTTGTTGGTTTTGTCCTTGTAACCTGCCACTGATAGTTATTCAGCGACATCTCTTCAATAAACTCGTATGATGCTTTAGGAGTTTTGTCTTTCAGAGTTCCACCGGCGGCTGAATCAATTAGTTTCCTCGTTGAGGGATTCACACCATTACAGAAAGTTTGGACTTGGAGCTACAAGGGTAAACCATGGTGTGGACACCTTCTTAAGAGATCCTTGAATCTCTCCCATGCGTCGTATAATGTCTCTAAATCTATCTATACAAAAGAAGAGATATCATTCTGTAATTTGGCCATTTTGGCTAGTGAGAAATATTTTTATAAAAAATTTTCGGTCATTTGATCCCATGTAGTGATTGACCCTCGTGGTATCGAGTTTAACCATTGTTTAGTTTTATTCCTTAATGAAAAGGGAAATAACCGAAGATGTATGGCATCATCAGAAACGCCATTTGTTTTGAAGGTATCACAGAACTCTAAAAAATTAGCTATATGAGTATTTGGGTCTTCGTCCTGCAAACCATCAAATTGAACAAATTGTCGAATCATTTGTATAGTGTTAGGCTTTAATTCAAAATTATTAGTAGCTATAGCAGGCCTAACAATACTAGATTCTGCTCCTGTTAAATTAGGTTTAGCATAATCATACATAGTATATAGAGCATCTGCCACATCTCGTGGTGGATGATTCTCATCCATCCCTTCAGTAGGATTGGATTCGCCTTGTTGTTGTTCTTCTCAGTAATTTAAGGCTCGCCTGATTTCTCTGCGATTCCTACGCGTGGTAGCTTCAATATCACTATCGTATACTAGAGGTCCTATCGGGTTCCTTCTAGTCATAAACTAGAGGTACCTACTAGGAAAAGAAAGAAATAAAATTAACAAAAACAATAAAATAAAATAATTTGTGAAAATAAAAAAAATTAAAATAATGGCTAAAGTAATAAAAATAGAGCTTTCTTAATAATTTAGTTCCCTGGCAATGGCGCCAACAACTTGATCGTCTAATTTTTGAGTTTTAAAATTTGTAAAGAGTGATCGAACCTGGAAACTAACTTTGACAACGACTTAAGGCAAGTGCACCTACCGAACAGTAGTATAGTTTAGGCAAGACCGGATTGTCCAACCCAAAGGAACTAAAAGTACTAATACTCACTTTCTTTCTATTATTTAGCCTAAATATGAAGTGATTGGTTGATTAAATAAAAAAAACTAACTAATTACTAAACTTAGACACAAAGGCAAAAAGAACAAATTGAAGAAATAACTTTCAGAAAAACTCAGTTGATTACGACGATACCCTAGAAGGAACCCACCTAAACTTCACTTGTTATCTAACATTGAACTAGACGATTTATTCACTTAGCTTGATCTGTAGGACTCCCTAATTTATATTAAACCCTCTCTTGAGGTGAATAACGTCTAACCATAGGTTGATTAACCGAAATCTCTTTCTAATTAAAACCCCTAGAATTGCATTAACTCGATCTATGGACTCCCATATTAGGTTTCACCCTAATCCGACAAAATCTCGTCACCCTATCTCTAGGCACGCGATCAACTTCACTTAATTATGATAGATCTACTCTTAAGCAGGGACTTTTGCTTCACCACCGAAGCACATCACACTTGAATTAATATCCCAGGAATATCAACACAAGAATTAAGCACACATAATTAAGAACAAACTAAGTATTTATCATACAGCTCAGAAAACAATAAGACGATTCATTTAGGTTTGATCCCTTTCATGTATCTGAAGGGTTTAGTTCATAATGATATAATAAAAAATCTTAAGAGAAAATATAAAACAAAACATAAGAAATCCCTAAAACCCCTTGAGGGAATTGAATGAGAGATCCACCGTCTTGAGTAGAATTTTGGCTTCTTGAGATGGATCAACTGGCTATCTTCGAGTGATCCCACAAATCTGACCTTCTGGCTCGGCTCCTTGGCCTAGCTGACTGCCTAACTGACCGCCCTCTTTCGAGTTACACTTAGGGTCTTTATATAGGCTCTTGGAATGCGTTTCTTTCTCCCTAAGTATCCTTTTCTGAGTGAAATTCCTCTTTTCCACGACAGGGGCACGGCCATGGCACACGCCTGTATGAATCGAGTTTAGGCAGTGTTCAGGTCTGTTGATGGAGGCACGATCGTGTGAATCGTGGTTGGGCCGTGTTCTAGTTAATTGTCGAGGCACGGCAGTATGGCTTAAAGTCTAGGCCGTGTCAATTTCCACTTTGGCCCAAATTGGCCCGTTTTAAGCCCGTTCCTCGCTCTTTTCATCCCTAGGTGCTTTTCTGAGTATAAAACATGAAAAGAAAGGATTAAGAGCAACTTTTTACATAAATCAAGGAATAAATCATCGAAAAGTATGCTAAATGTGGGTCTAAAATATGTTACTTTTACGGTTTATCAATGAGATGTAGCTGAAAATTTCAAGCTTCCAAACTCTTAAACTTGCTGATATTTTCAGTGGGAGAAGAAAAGAAAATGAAAAGATGATAGGTTTTGTTTATTTTATCTTATTTTATTCATTTAGTCAACTAATGTCACCAACCCTTGTCAAATTTTTAATTCCCTTGTCCCCTTGGCCGGCCATCACCTTTAGGAAGGCATAATTGCACTTTAAGGACCTCCATTTTATATTCTATAACTATTAACCACCTTTAGCTTGTAATTTGAAACTTTTTTACTTTATACGATTTAGTCCTTTTTCGCAATTAAGCCTACAATCGCTGAAATTAAAGCACCTAAATTCTTATGCATCATTATAAACATGTTATAACACATAAAATATTATCAAAATAATTTTCCTCAACCTCGGATTACTGGTCCTGAGACTACTGTTCCGACTAGCCCCAAAATCAGGCTGTTATAACTCGAATCGAACTATGCTTCACAATTGGGGAGAACACATCTGTGAAGTCCACTCCTGGAATTTGACTGTAACCCTTTCCAACAAGCCTTGCTTTATATGTGGGTTCTTCAACTCCTAGAGTCCCTTCTTTCTTTTTAAACACCCATTTACAACAACCTTTTTACCTTTAAGAAGTTTCACAAGATGCCATGTTCTATTTTTGTGTAGTGATTCCATCTCTTCTTTCATAGCAAGCATCCACTTTTCTGAGTTTTCATAGCTATCCACCTCAGAATAATTAGACGACCCTTGGTTTGCATCTATATCTTCGGCCACATTTAAAGCATAAGTAACTAGATCAACCTTGGCATACTTCTTTGGAGGTTTAATTTCTCTTCTAATTCTATTTTTGGCGATAGAGTATTGTGGTGAAGAAGCAACTCTATTCACAATTTTTGTACTGGCTTGAGGAGTCGACTCTATATTAATCTGATGCTCCACCTGCTTTTTATTTTATTTATTGGAAGAGTCTTTAAGAGATAAGTTAGGTAGCATAGCAGTTTCATCAAAAACAACATCTCTGCTAATCACAACTTTTCTATTTTCAGGACACCATAACTTATACCTTTTTACACCATCTTTATAAACAAGAAAAACACATTTAATGGATCTCGGTTCCAATTTTCCATTATCAACATGACCATACGCAGGATACCCAAAGATCTTTAAGTCAGAATAATTAGCAGGATTACCAGACCATACCTCTTGTGGAGTCTTTTTCTCAATGGCAACGAATGGATATCGGTTGATCAAAAACCATGCAGTAGAGGCTGCTTTGGCCCAAAACGACTTTGGTAAGTTGGCATTTGACAACATACATCAAACCTTCTCCATGATCGTTCTGTTCATTTGTTCTGCAACGCCGTTTTGCTCTAGAGTATGACGAACTGTCAAGTGTCTCACGATCCCTTCTGACTTGCACAGTTTATTTAACTCATCAGAACAAAACTCTAAGCCATTGTCTGTGCATAGGTGTTTTATTTATTTTCTCATCTTTTTTTCAGTCATAGTTTTCCAAGACTTAAATGCAAAAAACGCATCGCTTTTCTGGAAAAATCATCAATAAAAGTTAGCATATAATTAGCTCCACCTCTTGAAGGCACTCTTGATGGCCCCCACAGATCAGAATGAATATACTCCAACATTCCCTTCATCTTATGGATTCCTCTAGTGAATCAAACTCTCTTTTGCTTCCCAAAAACGCAGTGCTCACAGAACTTCAGTTTGCAATTCCTTGCCCATCAAGAAGTCCTCTTTTGCTCAATCCTGCCATGCCATTCTCACTCATGTACCCTAGGCGCATATGCCAAATTTTAGTAATATCATCATCTGACAAGGAAGAGGAAGCGACAGATATATCACCAATAATAGTAGAACCTTGCAAAACGTTTAACTTGGCAATCTTTCTCTGCCCTTTCATCACAAAAAGGGATCCTTTAGAAATATTCAAAATCTCATTTTTAGTTGTGTATTTGTACCCTTTTGAATCAAGACTACTTAACGAAATTAAATTTCTTTTCAATTCTGGAACATGTCATACATCACTAAGTATTCTAACAACTCCATCAGACATCTTAACTTTAATTGTTCAACACCTGCGATTTTACACGAAGCATTATTTCCCGTCAAAACAAAACCTTCAGACACTATTTCATAATTTGTAAACCAATCCCGATTGGGACTCATGTAGAAGGTGCAGCCCGAATTAAGGATTCACTCATCCCTCACTTTATAATTGTTAACAAAAGCGACTAAAAGTTCACCATCACTGTTTTACCTCCGTTTGAAGACTTTGATCTACCCTTAGATTTACCGTGAGGATTCCATTCCTGTGTCCTTCCACGATTATAATCAGCATTCTGATCTTGTCTCCCACGAACAATGAGACCCTATCCTTGAGAGCCAGTTTTAACCACAAGATACTTCATCTTATCATCCGAGGTTAAAGAATCATAAACCTCATCAACTGTAAAAGACTCGCAGCTATATAAAATCGTGTCTCTAATGGTTGAATAAGATGGGGGCAATGAACAAAGTAGAATCAACCCTAGATCTTCCTTATCATACTGAACCACCATGGCCTCCAAGTTTGAGAGAATTTCTTTAAACACTGTTAAGTGTTCGTGCACAGACGCACCTTCCTCCAAACGATGAGCATAAAGACGTTGCTTCCTGGTTAGAGTTTTTGACATACATATTTGTTCTAGCCTCTTCCATAATGCAGCGGCGGTCTTCTCCTTCATCACTTCCTACAAAATTTTGTTAGACAAATGCAGATGTAACTATGTTAATGCCTTTCGATCCTTACGCTTCTTCTCTTCCTCTATCAATGTCAAAGGCATCTTATCTACCTAAAGGGGCTTCATCTAAATCCATCTGTACAAGAACTACCTGTATCTTTATCTTCCACAATGTGAATCTGGTGTTGCAACCCAACAACAGAATTTCATACTTCAAAGACGCCATTACCGTGATCGAGATGAAAAATTCGGAAGCTCTAATACCAATTTTTTAAAAAATATAACGTCGATAATGATAATATATCGCAATGAAAAGATAAATAATTGAGTCTATTGAATTCGTGGTTAACGTATCAAACCCCCTAGGCCAGTATGTGATGGTGGATAAAATTTGTAAGAATTGTCCGTTAATGAAATAGGGTTTCTGTTTCCTTACTGATTTGATGTTATTACCATTTGATGAATTTGATGTGATTCTGGGTATAGATTGGTTGACTCAACATGATGCTATAGTAAATTGTAAACAAAAGCATATTGTGTTGAAATGTCAGAATAGTGAAATACTCTATATTGAATATGATAAATTGGATGGGTTGTCTAATGTGATATCAGCCATGTCAGCATAAAGATATGTTAGAAAAGGTTATGATCCTTATCTTGCCTATGTGTTGGATACTAAAGTGCCTGGAATGAAGATTAAATCAGTGCCAATTGTCTATAAGTATCCTGATGTGTTTCCAAAGGAGTTACTCGGATTACCACTTGTCAGAAAATTTGAATTTTCTATAGATCTTGTTCCAGGGACAACACGTATATCTATAGCACCTTACATAATAGCTCCTACTAAATTAAAAGAGTTAAAAATGAAATTTCAAGATCTAACTGGCAGAGGCTTTGCTCGACCAAGTTTTTCACTATGGCGTGCACCGATTCTGTTTGTTAAGAAAAAGAACGGATCATTGAGATTGTGTATACACTACCAACAGTTAAACAAGGTGACAATCAAGAATAAGTATCCACTGCCCTGTATTGATGACTTGTTTGATCAGTTAAAAGGTGCCACAGTGTTCTCAAAAATATATATCCGTTCTGGTTATTATCAATTACAAGGGAAAGAATTGGATGTGCCAAAAACAACCTTCAGAACCTGGTATGGACATTATGAATTTCTTGTGATGTCATTTGGCTTGACAAATGTACCTACAGTGTTCATGGATTTGACGAATAGAATTTTCAGACCATATCTGGATAGATTTGTTGTTGTATTCATTGATGATATTTTGGTATACTCCCAAGATGAAGCCGAGCATGCTAATAATTTGAGAATTGTTCTACAAACCCTGTATGAGAAAAAACTGTGTTTGAGAATTGTTCTACAAACCCTGTATGAGAAAAAACTGTGTGCTAAATTTAGCAAATGTGAATTTGGGCTTCGGGAAGTTTGTTTTCTTAGACATAAAGTGTCTGCTGAAGGCATTAGAGTGGATCCTAATAAAATTTCAGCTATTGTTAATTGGAAACTACCGAGAAATGTATCTAAAGTCAGAAGTTTTATGGGATTAGCTGGTTACTATCGGAGGTTTGCGAAAGGGTTCTCGACGATAGCGTCACCGATGACACGACTATTGCAAAAAGATGTGAAATTTGAATGGTTTGATAAATGTCAGAAATGTTTTGATCAGTTGAAAGCCTTGTTGACTGAAGTATTAGTTCTGGTTCAGCCTGAATTGGGTAATGAACTTGTTATTTACAATGATGCATCATTGAACGGTTTAGGATGTGTTTTTATGCAAGAAGGTAAAGTAATAGCCTATGCTTCTAGGCAGCTTAAACCACATGAAAAGAATTAATCGATACATGACTTAGAATTGGCAGCTACTGTTTTTGCACTGAAAATTTGGCGATACTATTTGTTCAGTGAAAAGTGTCATATATTCACCAATCATAAAAGTTTAAAGTATCTGATGTCACAAAAAGATTTGAATCTTAGACAGCGCAGGTGGCTTGAATTGTTGAAAGACTATGACTTGGTTATTGATTATTGTAACACCCCTTACCTGTATTCGACACCTGAACAGAGTACGAAGCATTACCGTACTTAACTTACTTAATCATGAAACATCGATTCATAAAATTTCATTTCAAATTAAAACTTTTCATTGAAGACCTTAATGTCCTTCTTATAGGTTTACGAGACTCTAAATTTGCACTGGAATGATTCGGGACCAAACCGGAAACTTTTGAACACTTAGAAAAATCTGACATAAAATCGGACCACACGCCAATGTAAAGGTAGGAACACGCCCATGTGACACATCACATGCCCTTGTTTCACACTCGTGTGGATTTATTTTCCACTTCGAACCTACAGGGGTTTTCACACGGCCTGACACACGCCCGTGTTCATAGCCCGTGTCCCTCACACGGCCATGGCACGCCTGTGTCTTTGCCTGTGTGTGAAAACCTTGACATTCTATTTATGATGTCATCATCTCAATAAGGTCACACGGCCAAGGCACACGCCCGTGTCCTTAGACTGTATGTCGAATGGAATTCCTAATTTCAGGTGCAGACTTCACACGGCCTGGGCACATGCCTGTGTCTTAGGCAGTGTCTCTCACACGGTTGAGACACAGTAGTGTCTCAAATTTCGATGTGTTTACTACTAAGCATACTGACTTGCCAACCTAGCATGCATGGGGACACACGACCCATCAACATGCCCATAGGCTGACCGTGTGTCACACACAGCCTAGACACACGCCCGTGTGTCTACCCGTGTGAACATTTGTAAGGCTATCTACCAAGCCTAATGCCACCCTACAAAGCAAACCTACTTATACCAATTCAATTCAACATATATCATGACCATAAGTCACTTCTAAGAACTCATAATCAAGACATCAACACAAGCATACACTTCATGTATTTCATCATCATTGAATATATAAACTTGTCAAGTATTGGCCCATTTCTAATGACCACTTACAAAATGAATTTCACAACATTAATAGCCAACACTTTGGCTAACAAATATGACATAACAAAATGACCAAGTCCTATACATGCCATACTTAAAATAAATCTAACTTTGCTATACCAAAGAGAAGTTGATAGTGTGATTTTTGAACTCCGACGTTCCACGAATTCCCGATCTAACTTGGCAATACTACAAGGAAAAGGGAAATGAGAGGGGTAAGCATAAAGCTGAGTAAGTTTGCATGAAATAAATAGCAACGATAAGGCTCATAATGTCATCCATTATTTACATTGAGTAAAAACACAAAGTCTCAAACACATTGTCATGACTTACTCATGCTTACTATTACCAAATACATGTCATGTTACATTTCGTAAACATTTCTCGTGAATTACTCACATGTACTTGTTCCACTTCATCACATAGCTTTAACATTAATTTCATCTCTAACATAAGCTTAACTACTTATCTCGATGAATCACTTAGAATATCCAAGAATACACAATCGTCATCATACATATAAACATGACGCTAATGCCATATCCCTGATATGGTCTTACATGAGGACATATCTTGTTGCCGATGCCATATCCCAGATATGGTTTTATACGGGATCTCGTAATATCGATACCTAAAACACCCAAAACCTGGCCTACAGCCTCGACCAGATCTGGTATGTTCCTCGAGTAAAAACAGTTCAAATTCGTGGGTTCTTAGAAAATCTTTAAGTGATTTTTGGGAGAAAACTCGATTTGGGTTGGGCTCAAGTTGGAAACCAGTTTGTCTTTGTGAAATATAAGTTTTTATAAAAATTCTTTATTAAGTCCCAAAACATTAAGTAAAAGATATGTCGATTTAATTTTAAAGATTTTTCCTTTGAAAACATTTGTATTTAGATGTCATAATATTTACGAGTTTATTTAAAAAAATTATTACTTAACTTTAATTTTGAAAACATTCGAAACATAATATCGTAGATTTAAATGCATGCATAATTTGTTCATACTATGGCCTTATTACATCAAAATATACCCAAAATAAATTGAAAGTACTTAACTAAAAGTAAATGTCAAATCATAAAATTTCTTGCTGAGCATGGCCACCACTAAGCTCTTGCCGGCCCGGTCCATTACTGTGCGTCACCTGAAAAATGATTCCACAACGGGGTGAGTCAAATAGACTTAATGTGTACACAAACACTAAGTCCAAATAGATTTAGGCATATCAAGTCATACACATTCATATCAAAATATACAATTAATGATGCATTCCCAAGCCCAAGCCTAGTTACCAACCGCTACTCATCACCCGTACCAACCTGCACACCGTGGGGACTACTAAGTCAACCCTCCATCCGCTACACACCATCGAAGGCAGTCACTGCAGTCGACGTGCTCATCGCCCTTATAAATTCGTGGCATAGCCACCATATTAAATAATTGTGAACGAAGTCACCACATTCAGATAATTGTGACCGAAGTCACCACATTCAGATAATGTGACAATAGTCACCACATTCACTTCCCCTTTTCATAATATCCCATATGCCCCCATCTATCATATACATTATGCAATATCATGCTTTAACTCTTATTCTTATCATACTCACATTCATGGCATAACAAACCATATCATACTCATAGTAGGAGTAGGAAAACGTACCTTAGTACTTTGTACCATTGTATGGTACTCTAGCCGTACTTTTCGCATTCTTAATATCGTATATATATATTAAACAAGCCATAAAACTTATTAAGAAATAGTGTGGGGTACACACCTGACACACTTAGCAGTTTACTTAAATCCCGAAAAACTCGATCTAAAGCCTTAGATCCCTTAGTTCCTATAATCGGCCATTAGTAGACATATTAGTAAAATCTATTCGGCTAGATTATTAAATCCCGAAGGACTTTTGAAACCAAAACTTACCATTTTGCCAATTGGGTTATCAAACAAATCTCGAAAATGTTGTGTTGGTTCTTCATGCAATCGGCCTATACTAGATCACCTAAAGGATTAGTTTCGGCTTTTTAATCAAATAAGGAATAGAGATATGGCCTTGGCCGATTGTACTTATGCACTTACCTTGCGATTTCCAAATCCCGAAAAGTATCCCTTGCCTCAGGTGTCTGTCGAAATCCCCATGGGTACATGTTAGATCAATTTCTAACATTTAAACACATTAAGAATGGCCTATGGCCGAATATCATGTTACCTTTAATCTTAAAAGAAATCCCGAAAGATCTTTTCTTGAAGTCGACAATAGGCAAATCCCGAAAACTTTTCCATAGTTTCGGCCAAAGCACATATATGGCGTTAGAATCTTTGATTTCGGCTTAATGAAAATAAATAAATTGGTAACAATAGATCCTTACCCTTACTACTATTGTTGACGGCACCCTTGCTTTGATCTACAGAGTATTCGGCTATGACTAGATGTTGTTCACTTAAGTTTCGGCTTTTGATCAAGTGAAGGAATCGGTTTTAACAAGAAAAAGGAAAGAAAAGTATAGGACTTAGGGAAAATCGGCAAGACTAGAGGATCCTATTTTCGGCTTTTGGAGAATTGAAAAGAAAAAGAGAATGGTTTGCAGAGAGAATTCGCCAGAGGCTCAACTTGGAAAGAAAAGAAAGTAAATGGCCTTGCTCCCTTCCTTGGAGGAAAATATCATCTAAAAGAGTCCTCTAATCGGCCAACTCTCCTTCCCCCTATCTCATCCCTTCCTTTCCTCCTATTTTCTCTTCTTTTGGCTTATCAAAATAATTTAAAATAAATCCCCATTTATCTACTACTTTAGCCGAATTTTAAAAGAATAAACCCAGCCTTATCTCATCCTTTTGGAAGTCCACATGCCGTCCACTGCTGCTCCACTATGCAGTAGAATAAAATCTCCCTTTATTTACTTTCCTTGTGACTCGAACCTAGGCCCTTCCCCCTTTGCTTGTGGCGTCACTTACTAAGGCCCTAAATGGCACCTCCAAGCCACTTAAACAAGCCCATTTTTGTGTTATATTTCACATACAATTTCTCTTAAGGCCTCCTCTGCCTAGCTTCCTCTTTTAAACTTAAAATCTAATAATTTCTAAAGCACTCTCCTATTTCCTAAGGTTCACTAAATTCATGCAACACATTCAGAATATTCATAAGCATGCTATTTCACACAATTAAGCATAAATGCATAAGCCCATTTTCAAGATATTACGATTCTACCCCTTAAAATAATTTCATCCTCGAAATTACACGGCTAGAATAGGTGGGGGTATTGTCGTCGCACGCTTCTTCTGGCTCCCAAGAAGCTTCTTCCGATCCATGATTGCGCCATAACACCTTAACTAAAGGTACTGATTTCCGTCGCAACACTTTCACATCTTATTCTAGAATCTGAATCGGTTCTTCCTCGTAGGATAAATCTGTCCTTAGCTCTACCTCTTCAACCGAGGCTATATGAGATGGATCCGATCGGTAACAGCGTAGCATGGACACATGGAATATGTCGTGCATCTACTTCAACTCCGGTGGCAACTCCAACTGATATCCTATAAACCTTGGGCTTAGCTTCCCTTTCCGACCAAATCTCATCACCTTCTTCCAAGGCTAAACCTTAAGGAATACTTGTCTCCCACATCAAATTCTATTTCCTTTCGTTTGAGATCTGCGTACGACTTTTGTCTATCAGATGCTTCCTTTAACCGTGCTCGAATTATCTCAACCTTTTCTTCGAATTCTGCCACTAACTCTGGACCCAAAACTTGACGTTCTCCCAATTCCATCCAACATGTAGGAGTTCGACACTTCCGACCATATAGTGCTTCGTACGGTGCCATCTGAATACTGGCTTGGTAGCTGTTGTTGTAGGCAAATTTCGCTAGAGGCAAATATTCCTCCCAACTTCCTCTGAAATCCATCACACAGCCCCTCAACATTTCCTCCAACACTTGGATTACCCGTTCGATCGCCCGTCCATCGTGGATAAAAAGCCGTAGTAAAATCCAACTTAGTGCCTAAAGCCCGATGTAACGCTTCCAAAACCGAAGTAAACCTTGGGTCCCTATCCGAGATAATCGACACGGCACTCCATGCAACCCACGACTTTCGTCACATACAACTTTGCCAACTTCGCAAAGAATAATCGACTCTCACCGAAATAAAGTCGCGGACTTGGTCAAACGGTCCACTATTACCCATATCGAGTCCTTCTTAGTAGGCGTAAGGGGAAGCCCACTAACGAAGTCCATGGTAATTTGCTCCCACTTCCACTGCGGTATCATTATCGATTGAAGTAATCCTGACGGAACTTGGTGTTCAGCCTTAACTTGCTGACACGTCAAACACTTACCGACAAATTCAGAACTTCCTTCTTGCACTGTGCCACCAAAACTGTTCCCTTAGATCTCTGTACAACTTAGTGCCTCCAGGATGCATAGCATAAGGGCTACTATGCTATTCCTGAAGAATTCTTTGGCTAAGCTCCTCGTCCTTCGACATACAAATCTTACCCTTGAAGCACAATACTCCCTCGTCATTAACATTATAACCCTCTAATTCTCCATTCTGCACTTGCCGTAACTTATCACTTAAATCAACATCTGCCAACTGTCCCTCTTTCACCTCGTTCAACCACGTCGGCTTGACTTGCAACTCTTCCAACAGGCTTCCATCATCATACAAACTCAAGTGTGCGAACATTGCCCTCAGATCCGACACAACTTTTCGGCTTAGGGCATCCGCCACTACATTTGCTTTGCCTGGGTGATACTCTATAGAACAGTCGTAATCCTTTAGTAACTCTACCCACCTTCGCTGCCTCAGATTCAACTCCTTCTGAGTCAACAAATACTTGAGACTCTTGTAGTCTGTGTAGATCGTCGACTTTTCACCATAAAGGTAGTGCCTCCATACCTTAAGATCGAAGACCACTGCTGCTAATTCCAAGTCATGCGTCGGGTAATTCACCTTATGTGACCTCAACTGTCGGGACGCATATGCTACTACCTTCCCGTCTTGCATCAATACGCAACCCAACCACGTATGGGAAGTGTCACAATACAATCGTAAAATCCTTTCACGCCTCATTTGAATCAACACTGGAGCTTAGTCAATACCCTCTTAAGTTTTTCAAAACTCTCCTTGCTTATCCGCCCATACAAAGGGTACTTCTTTCCTTAACAACTTTGTCAAAGGCACGGCTATTGACGAGAACCTTTCTACAAACCTTCTGTAGTAGCCTGCCAATCCTAAGAAACTACGAATCTCTGCTACAGACCTAAGTGGTTTCCAATCCAACACCGCTTCAATCTTTCTAGAATCCACCCTTATTCCTTCAGTAGACACCACATGCCCTAAGAAGGTAACTTCCCTAAGCCAAAATTCACACTTGCTGAATTTGGCATAAAGCTTCTTCTCCCTCAATACCTGCAGCACAATCCGGAGATGCTCATCATGCTCCTCTTCAGACTTGGAATACACCAGGATATCGTCTATGAGCACAACAATGAATCGGTCTAGATAGGGTTGGAAGACCCGGTTCATCATGTCCATAAACGCGGCTGGGGCTTTTGTCAACCCGAACGGCATTACTACAAACTCATAGTGGCCGTATCTTATCCTAAAGGCTGTCTTATGGATATCCGCCTCCTTCACCTTCAACTGATGATATCCTGACCTTAAGTCGATCTTTGAGAACACTGCCGCCCCCTTAAGCTGATCGAACAAGTCATCAATCCTAGGCAAAGGATACTTGTTCTTGATGGTCAGCTTATTCAATTAATGATAGTCTATGCACATACGCATAGTTTCGTCCTTCTTCTTCACAAACAGGACCGGTGCTCCCCATGGAGACACACTGGGTCGGATAAACCCACGATCCAGCAATTCTTGGATTTGAGCCTTGAGCTCCACCAACTCCTTTGGTGCCATTCTGTACGGAGCGATTGACACAGGAGCTGTTCCCGGCAGCAAGTCAATTCCAAACTCTACCTCCCTGTCTGGGGTATTCTTGGTAATTCCTTCGGAAACACGTTTTCAAAATCCCTTAGCGTTCGAACTCCACTAACACCTTCTTCCTTTCCATCTAACGCACTTACAAAGGCTAAAAATGCCTTGCACCCTTTACGAACCATCTTTTCAGCCTTTAGCACCGAAACTACATTAGACAAGTAGTTTCTTCTTTCTCCTATCATAATGACCACCTCATCCTCCGGGGTCCTTAACTCCATTCGCTTGGCTACACAGTCCAACACAGCCCGATGGTCCACTAGCTAGTCTATTCCAAGAATGAGGTCGAACTCTCCAAAGGGAAGTTCCATCAGGTTGGCAGAAAATACCACGCCTTGAATTTCTAAAGGTACACTTGAAAGACCTTATTCACCACTACGTTTGACCTAGTGGGCTTACTACGATCATCTCCCTACTAGAAGGTTCAGAGGCTATGTCTAGAGTTTCAACTACTCTACATGCCACATAAGAATGGGTCGAGTCCACATCAATCAAAGCATAATAAGGCTTTCCAAATACAAAAGCGCATACGATTATGACGTCCGACGTCTCCATCCTCCCTATGGCGAACCGCATAAACCAAACTCTACCGCTTTGCCTCAAGATTAGCAAAGACCTCATTTCGGTGTTCCACGTCCTCTACCAGCACCATTTCCTCTATTATTCGGACCACGGCCCCACTGAGGCTGCTGTCCACCTCTACCAGTCTGATTAACATTCTGAGTTACTAGTCGATTCCCATCTAGTCTTATCGGGCAGTCCTTAATCATATGGTCCTTTGACCCGTATTTGAAACATCCACCTGTCTTCTTCCAGCATTCGCCTAAGTGTTTCTTCCCATACTGCTCACAAGTACGATATTGCCCTCTAGTACCAGTTTGCTGACCTCGCGACCCATCAACTCTAGGTGTTTTCTGAGCATTCCCAGATGATCCAGACGACCCAAATCCTCTCTTCTGTTTATCTCGGTCCGTGTTCTGCCTTACAGAGTCCTTAATTCCTTTCGCTATCTTAGCTTTCTCTACTAAAGCAGAAAACTCCCACTCCTGATGTGGAGCGACTATCAACCTCAGGTCATCCCTTAGTCCGTCCTCAAACCGGACACACCGCTCATGCTCTGTAGCCACTACTCCTCGAGCATACCGGCTCAACCTCAGGAATTCAGCTTCATACTCTGCTATGGACTTGTTCCCTTGAACCAGCCCCAAAAAATGCCTTCCTCTACTCATCAATATATCGTGTGCCGACATACTTTTTCTGATATGCCACCTTAACATATTCCCAGGTCAGATCCTCAGCTGTGGCACCATCCCGAACTGTTAACCACCATTGATACGCTTCATCGCGTAGCAATGCCACCATCCCTTTCAACTTCTCCTCAGGAGTCAGATCGAGCTCATCCATAATGCGCTCGGTTGCTTCCAACCAATATTCAGCTGTACTGGGTGCCACACCAGATATTCCACGGAACACTTCAGCTCCGTTGGCTCGGAGTCGCTCGGGTATAGATTTCTGAGCTCCCATATTCCCTCCAGCACCAGCCACCATTTCAAGAACTCACAAAGCCTGACTGCGATCAAACATCTTCTCCCGTCGATCTTTGCTCAACACCAACGACTGGTGGTGGTGGTGGCGGTGGTACCTCATTCTCAGATCCTTGACCCGATCTAACGAGTTCTGACACAGTCATTCTACCTCGACCGCGTCCTCGTACATTGCGACCACGTCCCCTGGTGCTCATTTCTACTACCACTTTTTAATCTGATTAAGAAATTTTATGCATTAGCCATGGTTTCGCTGATTATCCGCGAAGAAGTTTTATGAGAAGAGTTTAGTAGCAGTTCTTTCGATCAATCAAAGTTTCAAGTTTTCTATCCTAATTCACGAAAAGCACATCCATTCCATAGTATCTCCCATACACATTCACTCTTGGACATTTCGTAGTTCCTATCCTGGGGTATTTTGTAATTTGTCCCTCTGGGTATTTTTGTAATTTGTCAAAATAAGGTTCCTTGGTGATTTTTTCAATAAAGGTATTCTGGCAATTTTTCATTCTCGAGGGTATTTTGGAAATTTTGAAATTCGAGGGTATTTTGGTAATTAACCCGAGTAGATTTGTAAATCTTAATAAATTAAGGGTATTTTTTTGGAATTTACAAAACTTGGGGGTTGTTTTGAGAATTTGTTTTCCAAATCAGTGTTGTTGCAGAAATTTTTGAAAATCGGGGGTCATTCTGGTAATTTTATATCTCGGGGGTATTTCGGTAATTTGTAGGTTAGGGGAAATTTTTGAAATTTTTTTTCGAAATCACGGTATTTTGAAATTTTGTAAATTTAGGGTTTTTGAACAAAGTAATGAAATTTTGATAAGAACTGTGGGTAATTTGAGTATTTTATAAACCAAGGGCATTTTGGTAATCTTACCACTAGGGGTATTTTTGTAAAATTTTTTTAAAAAAATGTCAGAAAAAATTTTATAGAATATTTTTTACAAATCAAAAAGGGTAATTTAGTAATTTTAGAACTAGGGTTTCCATAAAAATACGGCTAGTCCCTTTCGGGTTTTAGTTAGGGGTTTAGCAGTGAATAAGTCCTCTTGGTTAGGGTGAGCCGAGGCTACGCTCAGTGGGATTCAGTGGAGAGGAAGTGAGTCACACTGACCGCTTAAATACCAAGCTCCCACCGAAATCAATCCTAGACATGCGCACCATGGTTGCCACACCCTAACTCGGCGACTTAATCATGGGTTTGTTTAGTTAGGCATTTAAGTCTTATGTAATTGTTGGGGTAACTAGTCCTAGGGTTCAAGTACTTATCATGCTAATTTACGTTCCATTCCATTTCTACCCTTCTACAAGTCATAATATAAATCACACAAGAGATCGGAGTACTTACCTAGTGGACTTCGGGTCGGAGACTTAGTGTGCCATGCCAGAAAAACCTACTTAATTCACAAAATTCCTTTTGGGCTTAACTTTGAAAATGTTTTGGGCCTTAAACCCAAGGCCGAGAGTTCAAAACTGGGCTCTGATACCAAACTGAAACACCCCAAACCTGGCCACGAGCCTCGACTAGATCTGGTATGTTCCTCGAGTAAAAACGGTTCAAATTCATGGGTTCTTAAAAAATCTTTAAGTGATTTTTGGGAGAAAACTCGATTTGGGTTGGGCTCAAGTTGGAAACCAGTTTGTCTTTGTGAAATATAAGTTTTATAAAAATTCTTTATTGAGTCCCAAAACTTTAAGTAAAAGATAAATTTGATTTAATTTTAAAGATTTTACCTTTGAAAACATTTGTATTTAGATGTCATAATATTTGAGTTTATTTAAAAAATTATTACTTAACTTTAATTTTGAAAACATTCAAACATAATATCGTAGATTTAAATGCATGCATAATTTGTTCATACTATGGCCTTATTACATCAAAATATACCCAAAATAAATTGAAAGTACTTAACTAAAAGTAAATGTCAAATCATAAAATTTCTTCTTGAGCATGGCCACCACTAAGCTCTCTTGGCCGGTCCATTCTTGTCACACACAAAAATGATTCCACAGCAGGGTGAGTCAAATAGACTCAATGTGTACACAAACACTAAGTCCAAATAGATTTAGGCATATCAAGTCATATTAATGATGCATTCCCAAGCCCAAGCCTAGTTACCAACCGCTACACATCACCCGTACCAACCTGCAAGTGGGGACTACTAAGTCAAACCTCTATCCGCTACACACCATCGAAGGCGATCCTTTGCAATGACGTGCTCATCGCCTCTTATAAATTCATGGCATAGCCACCAGATTAAATAATTGTGACCAAGTCACCACATTCGAATAATTGTGACCAAGTCACCACATTCGAATAATGTGACAATAGTCACCACATTCACTTCCCTTTTCATAATATCCCATATGCCCCAATCTATCATATACATTATGCAATATCATGCTTTAACTCTTATTCTTATCATACTCACATTCATGGCATAACAAACCATATCATACTCATAGTAGGAGTAGGAAAACGTACCTTAGTACTTTGTACCATTGTATGGTACTCTAGCCGTACTTTTCACATTCTTAATATCGCATATATATATTAAACAAGCCATAAAACTTATTAAGAAATAGCGTGGGGTACACACTTGACACACTTAGCGGTTTACTTAAATCCCAAAAAACTCGATCTAAAGCCTTAGATCCCTTAGTTCCTATAATCGGCCATTAGTAGACATATTAATAAAATCTATTCGGCTAGATTATTAAATCCCGAAGGACTTTTGAAACCAAAACTTACCTTGTTACCGATTGGGTTATCAAACAAATCCCGAAAATTTTGTGTTGGTTCTTCTTGCAATCGACCTATACTAGATCACCTAAAGGATTAGTTTAAGCTTTTTAATCAAATAAGGAATAGAGATATGGCCTTGGCCGATTGTACTTATGCACTTACCTTGCGATTTCCAAATCCCGAAAAGTATCCCTTGCCTTAGGTGTCTATTGAAATCCCCATGGGTACATGTTAGATCAATTTCTAACATTTAAACACATTAAGAATGGCCTATGGCCGAATATCATGTTACCTTTAATCTTAAAAGAAATCCTGAAAGATCTTTTCTTGAAGTCGAGAATAGGCAAATCCCGAAAACCTTTTCCATAGTTTCGGCCAAAGCACATATATGGCAATAGAATCTTTAATTTTGGCTTAAAGAAAATAAATAAAATGATAACAATATATCCTTACCCTTACTACTATTGTTGACGGCACCCTTGCTTTGATCTACAGAGTATTCGGCTATGACTAGATGTTGTTCACTTAAGTTTCGGCTTTTGATCAAGTGAAGAAATCGGCTTTAACAAGAAAAAGGAAATAAAAGTATAGGACTTAGGGAAAATCGGCAAGACTAGAGGATCCTATTTTTGGCTTTTGGAGAATTGAAAAGAAAAAGAGAATGGTTTGAAGAGAGAATTTGGCAGAGGCTCAACTTGGAAAGAAAAGAAAGTAAATGGCCTTGCTCCCTTCCTTGGCCGAAAATATCATCTAAAAGAGTCCTCTAATTGGCCAACTCTCCTTCTTCCTATCTCATCCCTTCCTTTCCTCCTATTTTCTCTTCTTTTGGCCTATCAAAATAATATAAAATAAATCCCCATTTATCTACTACTTTAGTCGAATTTTAAAAGAATAAACCCAGCCTTATCTCATCCTTTTGGAAGTCCACATGCCGTCCACTGTTGCTCCACTATACACCAAAATAAAATCTTCCTTTATTTGCTTCCCTTGTGACTCGAACCTAGGCCCTTCCCCCTTTGCTTGTGGCGTCACTTAATAAGGCCCTAAGTGGCACCTCCGAGCCACTTAAACAAGCCCATTTTTGTGTTATATTTCACATACAATTTCTCTTAAGGCCTCCTCTGCCTAGCTTCCTCTTTTAAACTTAAAATCTGATAATTTCTAAAGCACTCTCCTATTTCCTAAGGTTCACTAAATTCATGCAACACATTCAGAATATTCATAAGCATGCCATTTCACACAATTAAGCATAAATGCATAAGCCTATTTTCAGGATATTACAATACCATATCCCAGATATGGTCTTATGCAATTTTCATATTCAATGCCGATGCCATATCCCAGATATGGTCTTATGCGGGATCTCAATTCGGTGCCGAGGCCACGTCCAAGACCATCGGGACCTTACCAATCTCGCGTCTCGATGATGATATCCTTTCACATCTTAAAGTCCAATCATGACTTCAACATCACAAATATCAAACATTTAAAAACTTAATAACATGATGTTGAATTTATTATACACAAACTTACCTCGATACCAGAATAGGCCAATTTGTCAATCTAGTTTGAAACCTTGCCTTTTCCTCGGTCAAGGTTAATTCTTCATTCTTCTTGATCTATAATAAAAAAATTAGCCCATTTAATTACCACATTAATCAACACATTTCAATAATCATACTTTGGCAAAATTACCATTTTGCCCTTAGACTTTCTCAAAATGACTATTTTACCTCTAGGCTTGTAAATCGATTCTAATCAGATTTCCTCCTTTTACAAGCCTAGATGAACATTTATTACTCTTATGGCAACCCTCAATACTCATTATTTCACACATTTAAGACTTATTTTATAACATTTACAAAAAGGTCCTTTTAGGTGTTTTCATGGTAACACCTTTCACAAAAGTTGTTTATTTAAAAACAAAGACTCATTTTCTTCCATAAAAATGCAGCAAACAACATAAATGCTCACATGGAAAAACTCTAAACATTTGACCATTTTGCAAAATAGTCCCCTCTTTATCTAGCTTAAGCTTTAGGGGTTCCAAAAGTACAAAATTTATCAAGAAATGATCATCAAAACACTTGTAAGGAGAAAAGCTTGCTGAAATTTTTGTGCTATCAAACCCCTATTTTGCTGCTAATTTTTGGTGGAGAAGAAGAGAAGAAAAGATGGTATCTTTTCTTTCTTTATTTTATTTTATTTCTAGATAATTTATCACCTAATCCACCAACTTGATCAATTTTGAAATCTTTTTGTCCCCAATGACCGATCAACCATTACTAGAGGGGTAAATTGCACTTTAAGGACCTCCAATTAATATTCTATATGTAACATCCCAAACCAGGTCTAAACGTTATGACCAGATCTGGTATGTCACAGGGAGAAAGGTTGAAAAGAAACTTTGAAATCCTGATGGAAACCGTAAGTTTGAAACTTTTTATTTCAGGTGATGTTTTGAAAACAGTGGTTTGCAGCTTAAGAAAAATTTCCAGGTAGGATTAACCGTTCATTTACTATCTATGTTAACACTTGTGAGAAAAACAAATATTTTAGGTTGCAATTATTTAGAAAAACTTCTTTTTAACAACTAAGTTTAAGTCATAAAATAATGTTGTATCAAAGTGGAATAATAATGTAAAACCAAATAGTAATGAAAAGGCCTTATTACATCAATTAAAACCCCAAATAAAAACGTCTTAAAAAGAAACTAAGATTACTGAAAATAACAAGCTATGGCCTCCTCGAGTCTCTCCGGCTCCTAAGTCCACGTCTTACTGATCACCTGCAAGGTTAAACAGAGGGGGTGAGTCACCGAGACTCAGTGCGTAAATCCCCCCTTAAGTCACATAAATGGCTGCAAGCCATAGCCACATATTCGGCATTAGCCCACTCAAAGATAGCATGTACAAGTATGGATGCAATGTACCGGACCCAAGCCATGATTTCCATCCTTTACACACCACTCGTACTAGCGAATCACACCGTGGGGATTTCTACAATCAACCCTCCATCCGCTACACTTCATATATGGCACCTAGCCACTGGTGACAGAGTCACAAAGTATCATATATCGGGCCGATCCACTTGTGGTACCGAACCACTAGTGACAATCCCGAATAATCATATATGTGGGGCAAACCCACTGTGGTACCAAACCACTGGGACGAGTCACGAAATCATCAATATGTGGTACCAAACCACTGGTGGTTCCAAACCACTGAGACTTAGTCACGAATCAGGAATATGGGGCCAACCCACGTGTGGTACCAAACCACTAGTGACAGTCTTACACTTCCCCTTAAACATCATATCCAACCCATGCATACAAGTGTCAAATGAATGTAGCAAGCTGTCAAGTGCACAATATCATTATGGCATACAATCATTAGTGCATACATAAACAACAGGGTACTTACCTGGTATTTCAGTCATGCCCATTGTGGCATAACGTCGATTCATCTAACCATTTCGACTTTTCAGCCCAGATATTTAATAACACATAATAATATTAAAGTGTGTGAATTTTACACACCTGGTTACCTGCAACACTATGCTATCTTTGTCAACACTATCGCTTTCAGAAACTACTGCTATCTGCCTCCTATTTTGCTTAGAAGCTGGCCCACAACCCGGTGGCCAATCCTGAACAGCAGATACCGCACGCTTCTTGAACTTAGGGGCTGGGACTACGGGTCCAACCCCTCCTTTCGCTTGGCTGACATTTGAGTCCATGAACAAAACCTTGGTCACTAGACCGGATTAAAGTAGTGAAATCGAACAAAAGAGAAAAACACTCAAGGCTAAGGGTCCTTACCTAGATCAACAAATCTCAGAGATCAAGAAGGTTTAAATCTTGCACCGCTCGAGTACTTAAATCGACTACAACCGATTATCCCTTTAAACACTCCAAACGCAGACCAAAAGCTAGAAGAACACGAAGATAAAACCCCTACAATCAGCCAATAGTTAAAGAATATGACTACTGCCTTCAGCACTCTACTAAGAGAAGAGATGATTGAACCGAAAAGAAAACACTTACCCCAAACACTAGAGAAACCGATTGGGAAAGGAAGAAAATAGGTAACAGCAATCCACTGAAACAAGAGCCGAAAGAAGAGAGTAAGAATGTTAGAGGGTTTTGGCTAACCAATCAAAATAAAAAAACTTCCTAAACAAAAATAAGTTTCAGCTTCCTTTAAAAAGAAATCAAAAGAAGAAAATAAATGCAAAGATAACTAGAGAGATTCGGTGTAACATCCTTAAAGTGGGCCTATGCTTTCATATGATAGTCTAATATGTTAAATTGAGATTGTAAAGGTTGGGGCTGACTTTTTGATTAAATATTTGGATTAGGGTTAAAGTTAGTGCTCTGGGTAATTTAAAGTGAAATATTGGGCTTTAAAAATTTGGGTTAGGTGGCTAATAAATGGTGTTAGCTTATAATTTAAGAAGATGGTTAATTAAGTGACAAACTGGGCTTGTGGCCCAAAGAATTAAAGTGCATTAAGTGGGCATAAGGTGGCGCCATAAGGGGGAGGAATTTGGGCCCTTGTATGGTCGATTGGGCCTTAGGAGATGGATCAAATTCGGCAGTTAAATGGGAAGGGGGTGGACGACATTAGGCTATTAATTAAGGAGCTTTATTTCTTTTATTTAAGTGATAAAGGATGATAAACAAGGAGGGGGAGTTGGCTTTAGTGAGGGCTCTTCAAAAGGGTAAGATAAGGATTGAGGTTATCAAGTGAGATGAAGGCTATCAAGAGGGAAAGAGTTGGCAGAAACTCCAACTCTGTGTATAGGTATGATATGCCGAAATTGGGAGGCTAGATATCATTTTTTTTTTCATTTGGTTTTTCTCACTTTCTCATCTATTCTCCTCAACCGAAAATTCTTTCTCTTTTGTACCTCTATTTCTTTTCAAAATCGAAAACTCTCTAGCTCTTCTCTTTTCTCTTAGATCCCTTCTAAAAGTCGAATACTCTTAGTGCCTATCTTCTTCCTCTATAGCTGAATCTACAAGGGAGATCTCTGTTTTCCCGAATGTGCACTGTAAGCCGTTTACTCCTTAGTAATCCGATGAGTTTCTGGATTTCTCCTTTTCTGTGATTCCTTTATTTTATCAAACTCCTAACCTAAATCATTATTTTTAAGGCCTTGTCAATTATACTCTTTACCCTTGAAGCCAAAACTATCCCATTAAAGCCGATTTGGAGGAAAAATCGAAGGAAGGTAGTGGTAAGTGTGGCCGAATGGCCTTCCATGATTTTTTGTGCTTTGGCCGAATACTATGTGGGGTTAGGTTGAATGTGTGTAACGATTGGTTTGATATTTAGTTGATGGTCGAATGTAGGAAGGTTGGTGGTGACAATTTCTAAAGGATATTCAGGATTCGGCTAACTAGGTAAGTGTTCGTTTTAAAGGTTACATTTAACTAATGAGTTAGATCTCATCGTTATTTGGTTTAGTGATTAAGGGATTGTTATGGACTCAACTAACAGTCAAGCAGAGAAGGTTGGATCTGTAAAATCGTCACCCAAATTTAAGAAGCGATCTGTTTCGGTAGTGCGAGATTGGCCAACGGGGTGTGGGCCAAAATTAAAGTCAGATCGTGGGCCAATAGCAGTTGTTTCAAGTGATAGTAACGTAGATATAGCAAAAGCACTAGTACGCAAATCAGGTGTGTAATACTTCCCTGCCATCTAGATCTGATTAATAATAAATATATATGTATATGTGTTCATAAGATTTACATGTTACATTAAAAAGCCGAAATCTCAGATTTAAACGACGGACCCTCAGGTTAGTAAATAATTTGACTATATGTTACAAGTAAACTGTTGTACATGTTTTAAATTATTGTGCATGCTGCATGGGTTGGGTGATGAAAGGAGGAAGTTATATGTAAATGTATATGAGTAACGATTTTTACCGTGAATTACTGTAGCGGCTAATGCCGTGAACTATTATACGAGCTTCGGCCATTATATGTTATAAGGGCTTCGGCCAATATATGTTGATGAGCAGCATGACTACCATCTTGG
Organism: Gossypium rotundifolium; assembly: GCA_025506655.1. NCBI lineage: Eukaryota > Viridiplantae > Streptophyta > Magnoliopsida > Malvales > Malvaceae > Gossypium > Gossypium rotundifolium. Next base: position 64,980,224 of record CP106723.1, on the reverse strand, counting down.
AGAGTAGAAGTGTGGGTTGATTGTAGAAATCCCCAATGGTGTGTTGGTTGGTACGGGGGCGTGTAGCGGATGGAAACCTAGGCAATTGGGTTGGGCTTTGCATATTACTTGTTATCCATGTAAATGAAATTGTTGCTATGTTGTATGAGGCCCAAATCTAGTGGTACATGAGGGTTGCACACTGAGTCTCGCGACTCACCCCTTTAAACTAACCTTCGGTGAAAATTAATTACAGCAGACGGTAGGAGTGAAGCGCAAGGTGGCGAGCAAAGAAGGTGGATCCCATGACAAGTTTCCCATATTAGTTTTTTAAAGTATTTTATGTTATGGATTTAAACTACATTGTAATAAGGCCATGGGCCATTAGTTTACATTTTAGTTTTATTATGGGCCTTTATCATTTATTCTTGTTTTAATTTTTTTTCAAGGACATGTAATCTAGTTTTGGGCTTTTGCTTATTAAGGCACATTTTATGTAATTTTATTTGGGCTTTTTGTCAACACGATTTGTTTTACTAAAATTTTCTTAGTGACAAACCGGATCCGTAGTAGTGTTTTAATGAGTTTAGGTGTTACAAATTGGTATCGAGTCAGGTTCAAAACTCACTTTGGGATTTTGGGCCCAAAAGATTTTCTAAAAATGGGTTTTTAAAACATGGATTTTTATTAGTAAAGGCTTATTAGTTCAGCATGGCACCTGCGTCTCCGGCCAAGTTCGCCAGGTAAGTATACTAAACTCCTGATTGTGTGATATAAATGTGGGCTTAATGGGCTTATGGGACGTAGACTAATAAGTTAGAACTTGATGGACTCTAAGCTTAGACAAAGAAATTCTTAAAATCCATAAGACTTAACTTCATTAAACAAAACCTGTAAACAAGTCACAAGACTAAAGTTTGGTAACAAGCATATGCATGTCTAGGAGTAGATCCGAAAGAGCTTGGTATTTAAGCAGTCTGAGTGACTCATCTCCTCTTTGCAGGAATCTCACCTGGTGCATAGTGATTGTTCACTTTAGCCATGACAGGGTGTGGCAATAGGCATATGCATGTCTAGGAGTGGATTCAGGGAAAGCTTGGTACTTAAGCAGTCCTAGTGACTCACCTCCTTTACACTAGAATCCTACCTGGTGCGTAGTTACTATTCACCCTAGTTATGAGTACGTGTTGACAGGCCAAAACTACAATTAAAACCCGAAAGGGACCAGCCACCTGTTTTTCTCACAAAAATTTTTAGAATATCCTTACTTTGAAAAAAATTACCTATGATTTGCGGATATACCCCAATTTACAAAGCCAACAGAATCTTTCCATAGAAAACAACAACAACAGAACAACAACAACAACAACAACAACAACAACAACAACAACAAAATATCCTTGAATTGTAAAATTACCAAATTACCCCTGAGTTGTAAATGACCAAAACACCCTTAATTTGTAAACGACCAGAATACCTCTGATTGGCAGAATTACTAAAATAACCCCAAATTTGCAAAATTACCGATATACCCTTAAATTTGCAAAATTATTAAAATACCCCCGTATTGGAAAATTACCAAAATACCCTTATTTTGCCAAATCTCTCGAAACCTTATTTTGGAAAAATTACGAAAATACCCTCAGAGGATAAAATTACAATAATAATTTCATGAGGATAAAATTACAAAATACCCTCATGTAGCAAAATGACGAAAATACCCATAGGTAATGAATGTTACTTGTATGAACGATGTGTGCATAATTCCTAGAATAGGAAGACCGAAAGCGTAGATAGGTTTGAATTGAAAGAATCACTTTTAAACTATGTTTCATAAGACCATTAGGGATAATTAGTGGAAACAATTAATGACTCATAAAATTTTTAAATCGGATAAGCGTGAACTAGAAGAATGAGTACAAGAGGTCGAGCGACGCCCGCCACGGGACTTGGTAGAGGTAGGATGACCGTGTCAAAACCCGTAGGATCGAGTCATCGGTCCGAGAAGTGAGATCTGGGTTCCACCATTTCTTTGAAGTGGAATTCGAGGACGCACAGTGGAAGGGCGTGGTGTCTCGAGCCCATCTTGGGTTTTAGAAAGAGTGGCTGAGGCTAGTATAGGCAGAGGAGCCCGAAAATCTGTGCCTAAAAGGTTGAGGAGCAATGGGGCCGAAGTATTTAGGGGAGTCTCTAGCGTATCCCCAAGTTCCGTTGAATATTGGTTGGAGGCAGTGGAACGTATAATAGATGACCTATACTTCACAGTGGAGGAGAAGCTGATGGGGGTCATGTCTCTTCTTCGAGACGAGGCCTACCAATGGTGGCTCACGGGGAAAGAGGGTACCGCATGGACTGATTGATGGGATTTCTTTAAGGAGTTATTCGAGGAAAGTACGTTGGGGCTAGTTATATGGATGCTCAAAGGAAAGCATTCACGAATTTGGTGTGAGGAGTAAGTGCTGTGGTGAGTATGAGGTGAGTTTCTATGCCTGAGTCGTTACGTTCGGGGAATGGTGTCAACGGAGTATGAATAATGCGTTCAGTTCGAGGATGGGCTAAGAAATGAGCTAAGGGTTTTGATCGTGCCGCAACGAGAGAGAATTTTTGCGGTCCTAGTGGATAAAGCTAAAATAGCTGAGGAAGTGAAACGAGTGGAGAAACAAGAGAAGGATAAGGATCGGGGTAGGAGTAAGAGGAGTTTTAGACCCTCTAGAGCAATTAGAAATTTTTAAAAGAGGCCTAGGACTGATGGGCCAGCTCGTGCTCCATCGGGCCAGAGTCAAGCATGTTATATATGTGGGAGAACCCATTATGGGGAGTGTAGAGTGAAAACCAGTAGATGCTTTAGGTGTGGATCCACAGAACATTTGATGAGGGACTGTCCTCAGGTGGATCGTGGGCAGCTAACGGGTCGAGGTTCTGATCAGACTAGGAGGGGTGATCAGCCTAGACCAAGGGGTAGAGGTACAGCTGGAGGAAAAAATGGACCCAGTCGGGGTCGTGGAGCACCTAGCAGAGGTACAGGCAATACGAATGCAAGGCAGCTAGGTTTAGTTTATGCAGCTCACCGAAGGGAGGACGGTGACGCACCAGATGTTATAACCGGTACGTTTCTTATCGTTGATAACCCTTTTCTTACTTTAATTGATATTGGATCAACCCATTCCTATGTTGCATGCTCAGTATCTGAGACTCTAAGTATAGATTATGAGATAACCACTAGGAAAATGACCGTGGTTAGTCCCCTAGGACAATCTAAGGTAGTTGACAAGCTGTTTAGGGAAGTACCTTTAGAGACTCAAGGGGTAGTGTTCCTGACAGACTTGATGGAATTGCCATTTGGAGAGTTTGACCTCATCTTGGGAATGGATTGGTTAACTAAGCATCGTGCCAAATTGGACTGCGAGAACAAGCGTATGATGTTGGGTACCCCTGAAGGCGGGGAAGTGGTTGTGTTAGGAGAAAGGAGGAATTACTTGTCCAACATGATATCCTCCTTAAAAGAAATTAAGATGATTCAGAAGGGATGTAGTGCATATCTGTCTTTTATTAGTGCGTTGGATGCTGAGGAGGTGACTGTTAATGAGGCCCGAACAGTTAAGGAGTTTGCGGATATTTTTCCGGAGGAATTACCAGGATTATCCCCAGATCGCAAGGTGGAATTTAGAATAGACCTACTTCCAGGCACAGCTCCAGTATCTATTGCTCCTTATAGAATGGTGCCAAAGGAATTGGTGGAGCTCAAGGCTTAGATTTAGGAACTATTAGATCGTGGGTTTATTCGACCGAGTGTGTCTCCATGGGGAGCGCCGGTCTTGTTCGTGAAGAAGAAGGACGGATCCATGCGTATGTTCGTAGACTATCGTCAATTGAACAAGATGACGATCAAAAACAAGTACCCATTACAGAGGATCGATGACCTGTTCGATCAGCTCAAAGGAGCATCGGTCTTTTCTAAGATTGACTTAAGGCCTGGATACCATCAATTAAAAGTTAAAGAAGGGGACATTCATAAGATGGCGTTTCAGACTCGGTACGGGCATTATGAGTTCTTGGTAATTCTGTTCGAGGTGACAAACACACCAGTAGCCTTTATGGATATGATGAACCGGGTATTTCAGCCATATCTTGATCGGTTCGTGGTGGTGTTCATCGACAATATCCTGGTTTACTCTAAGTCAAAGGAGGAGCATGACGAACATCTTCGCGTGGTGTTGCAAACTCTAAGAGAGAAGCAGCTGTTTGCAAAGTTTAGTAAGTGTGAGTTCTGGCTGAAGGAAGTGACTTTCTTAGGACATGTGGTTTCGGCCGAGGGAATCAGGGTGGACCCTCGAAAGATAGAGGCTGTATTGGATTGGAAGCCACCAAAGTCTATGGCAGAGGTTTGGCGTTTCTTAGGTTTGGGTGGTATTACCAAGGTTCGTTGAAGGTTTTTCTCTAATAGCGGCTCCTCCGACTAAGTTGTTGAGGAAAGGAGTATTATTCAGTATGGACCGACAAAAGCGAAGAGAGCTTTGAGAAGTTGAAGAGAATCGACTAAGCATGAGATTAATTCAACCGAGGCGTAAAAGGAATTTATCGTCTCATCGTGATCGTCGCGCATAGGTTTAGGGTGTGTCTGATGCAAGAAGGAAAGGTGGTGGCGTGTCGTCTCGATAGTTGAGACCGCATAAGTTGAACTACCCTACGATGACTTGGAGTTGGCGGTGGTAGTGTTTGCCTTAAAGATTTAGAGGCACTACTTATACGGGGAGAAGTCGATAATTTACACCGACCATAAAAGTCTGAAGTACCTCCTTACCCAAAAAGAGCTGTATTTGAGACAACATAGGTGGATCGAGCTCCTAAAGGATTATGATTGTTCGATCGAATATCACCCTGGTAAGGCGAATATGGTAGCAGATGTGTTAAGCCGCAAGATAGTATCGGAGTTAAGAGCCATGTTTGCTCATTTGAGTTTATTCGACGATGGGAGTTTGCTGGCTGAGTTGCAAGTAAAGCCAACATGGGTAAGTTAGGTTAAGGATAAGCAGTTAAGAGATAAAGACTTGAGTGCTCGACTATTGCAAGTAAGGGATGGTGAAATGGAGGGCTATAGTCTGAACAAGGATAGAGTTCTGTGTTATCGTGGGAAGATCATGCCTAAGGATGATGAGCTAAGACAAAGGATTCTTCGGGAATCGCATAGTAGCCCCTATGCTATACATCCTGGAGGAGTTAAGATGTATCGTGATTTGCGAGAACAATTTTGGTGGCCAGGTCTGAAGAAAGAGGTAATAGAAGTTGTAGGAAAATGTTTGACGTGTCAGCAGGTCAAAGCTGAACACCAAGTGCCATCGGGATTGTTGCAGCCGGTGAAGATTCCCCAATGGAAATGAGAGAGAATCACGATGGATTTTGTTAGTGGGTTACCCCTTACACCCACTAAGAAGGATTCAATTTAGGTGATTGTTGACCGACTGACAAAGTCTGCTCACTTCATACTGGTTCGGGTGGACTTTTCTTTACAAAAGCTGGCTAAATTGTATGTGGCTGAGGTTGTAAGATTGCATGGTGTGCCAGTGTCGATCATATCAGATAGGGACCCTAGGTTCATGTCACGATTTTGGAAGGCTCTTCATCAAGCAATGGGAACAAGGTTAGACTTTAGTACCGCTTTTCACCCACAGACTGATGGCAATCTGAGAGGGTAATTCAAATCTTGGAAGATATGCTAAGGGGTTGCATCATCGACTTTCGGGGCAGTTGGGAAGAGTATTTGCCCTTGGCGTAATTTATGTATAATAATAGTTATCAAGCTAGCATTCAGATGGCACCTTATGAAGCATTATATAGAAGGAGATGTCGTACTCCAACATGTTGGACGGAGTTGGGTGAACGTAAGGTGTTAGGTCCAGAATTAGTTTCAGAAATCGAGGAGAAAGTGAAGTTAATGCAGGCTCGGCTAAAGGAAGTGTCAGATCGACAAAAGTCTTACGCAGATTTAAAGCGGAAGGAGGTGGAATTCGCGGTAGGTGATCAAGTCTTCTTGAAGGTGTCTCCGTGGAAGAAGATAATGAGGTTTGGTCGAAAGGGGAAGTTAAGTCCACGGTTCATTGGGCCTTACCGGGTATTAGAACGTGTAGGCCCAGCAGCTTATCGGATGGAGTTGCCTTCAGAGTTGGAGCAGATACATGACATGTTCCATGTCTCAATGCTGAGACATTATCGATCTAACCCATCGCACGTAGTGCTGGTAGAAGAGATAGAAGTATGGCCGGACTTGTCCTTTGAGGAGGAACCCGTACAAATTCTGGATTGAGATGCGAAAGTATTGAGAAGGAAGTTTATTCCGTTGGTTAAAGTTTTGTGGCAGAATCACAACGTAGAAGAGGCAACGTGGGAGCCAGAGGATGTTATACGCCAGCAGTACCCCATCTTTTCTGACTAGGTAAATTTTGAGGCCGAAATTTATTTTAAGGGGGTAGAACTGTAACATCCTTAAAGTGGGCCTACGTATTTATATGATAGTCTAATATGTTAAATTGAGATTGTAAAGGTTGGGGCTGACTTTTTGATTAAATATTTGGATTAGGGTTAAAGTTAGTGCTCTGGGTAATTTAAAGTGAAATATTGGGCTTTAAAATTTTGGGTTAGGCGGCTAATAAATGGTGTTAGCTTATAATTTAAGAAGATGGTTAATTAAGTGACAAGCTGGGCTTGTGGCTCAAAGAATTAAAGTGCATTAAGTGGGCATAAGGTGGCGCCATAAGGGGGAGGAATTTCGGCCCTTGTGTGGTCGATTGGGCCTTAGGAGATGGGTCAAATTCGGCACTTAAATGGGAAGGGGGTGGACGACATTAGGCTACTAATTAAGGAGCTTTATTTCTTTTGTTTAAGTGATAAAAGATGATAAACAAGGAGGGAGGAGTTGGCTTTAGTGAGGGCTCTTCAAAAGGGTAAGATAAGGATTGAGGTTATCAAGTGAGATGAAGGCTATCAAGAGGGAAAGAGTTGACAGAAACTCCAACTCTGTGTGTGGTTATGATATGCCAAAATTGGGAGGCCAGATATCATTTTTTTTTTCATTTGGTTTTTCTCACTTTCTCATCTATTCTCCTCAACCGAAAATTCTTTCTTTTTTGTACCTCTATTTCTTGTCAAAATCGAAAACTCTCTAGCTCTTCTCTTTTCTCCTAGATCCCTTCTGAAAGCTGAATACTCTTAGTGCCTATCTTCTTCCTCTATAGCCGAATCTACAAGGGAGATCTCTATTTTCCCGAAGGTGCACTGTAAGCCGTATACTCCTTAGTAATCTGGTAAGTTTTGGGATTTCTCCTTTTCTGTGATTCATTTATTTTTATCAAACTCCTAATCTAAATCATTATTTCCAAGGCCTTGTCGATTATACTCTTTACCCTTGAAGCCGAAACTATCCCATTAAAGCCGATTTGGAGGAAAAATCGAATATAGATAGTGGTAAGTGTGGCCGAATGGCCTTCCATGATTTTTTGTGATTTGGCCGAATACTATGTGGGGTTAGGTTGAATGTGTGTAACGATTGGTTTGATATTTGGTTGATGGCCGAATGTAGGAAGGTTGGTGGTGACAATTTCTAAAGGATATTCGTGGATTGACTAACTAGGTAAGTGTTCGTTTTAAAGGTTACATTTAACTAATGAGTTAGATCTCATCGTTATTTGGTTTAGTGATTAAGGATTGTTATGGACTCAACTAACGATCAAGCGAGAGAAGGTTGGATCTATAAAACCATCGCCCAAATTCAAGAAGCGATTTGTTTCAGTAGTGCGAGATTGGCCAACGGGGTGTGGGCCAAAATCAAAGTCAGATCGTGGGCCAATAGTAGTTGTTTCAAGTGATAGTAACGTAGATATAGCAAAAGCCTTAGTATGCAAATCAGGTGTGTAATACTTCCCGACCGTCTAGATCTGATTAATAATAAATATATATATATGTATATGTGTTCATAAGATTTACATGTTACATTAAAAAGCCGAAATCTCAGATTTAAACGACGGACCCTCAGGTTAGTTAATAATCTGACTATATGTTACAAATAAACTGTTGTACATGTTTTAAATTATTATGCATGTTGCATGGGTTAGGTGATGAAAGGAGAAAGTTATATGTACATGTATATGAGTAACGGTTTTTACCGTGAATTCTTTAGTGATTAATGCCGTGAATCGTTATCTGAGCTTCGGCCATTATATGTTATAAGGGCTTCGGCTAATATATGTTGATGAGCAGCATGATGTCATCTTGGAAAGTAGTGTGGGTTGATTATAGAAATCCCCAATTGTGTGTTGGTTGGTACGGGGGCGTGTAGCGGATGGAAACCTAGGCAATTGGGTTGGGCTTTGCATATTACTGGTTATCCATGTAAATGAAATTGTTGCTATGTTGTATGAGGCCCAAATCTAGTGGTGCATGAGGGTTGCACACTGAGTCTCGCGACTCACCCCCTTTAAACTAACCTTTTAGGTGACAATTAGTGCAACGGACCGGGCCAGAGTGAAGCGCAAGGTGGCCACGCAAAAAAAGGTGGATCCGGCGACAAGTTTCCCATATTAGTTTTTTTTTTAAAGTATTTTATGTTATGGATTTAAACTACATTGTAATAAGGCCATGGGCCATTAGTTTACATTTTAGTTTTATTATGGGCCTTTATCATTTATTCTTATTTTAATTTTTTTTAAGGACATGTAATATAGTTTTGGGCTTTTGCTTATTAAGGCACATTTTATGTAATTCTTGTTTGGACTTTTTGTCAACACGATTTGTTTTACTAAAAATTTTCTTAGTGACAAACCAGATCCAGTAGTAGTGTTTAGGCCAGGTTTGGGATGTTACATTTGGCTAAACCAAAAAGAACTTACCAAAAGCCGAAGTTGTTCTACTCTTGAAAAGAAAGATATGGAGAAGAAAGGTGCTATCTACCAAGAGAGATTCGGTTAAGGTGTTCGAAAGAAAAGAGAAGAAAATGATAGAGTTTCTAAGAAAGGTGTGGCTTCGAGGTTTGCTTGATGTTTAATGGCAAAGAAAATAAAACAAAAGTGATGAGTGAAAGGCAATGTAGGTTTTGGCCAAGCACAAAAGAAGAAGAAAATGAGAAGAGGATTAGAAGGTGTTTTGGTTTTGGTATCTGAGAGAAAAGAAAAATGCACCAAGTGGTATGAGGGTGTTTCAGTTTTGACAAAAGAAGAGAACAAAAAAATGCTCTTTGTTCTTTCTAGCTTGCCGAAAATGCTCAACACTCCCCCCTAATGCTATCATTAAACATTCGGCTACCTCCCTAACATCACCAAACCAAACACACACACTCACACACCTCATATTCGACCAAACTCTCTCCCTCTCTCCCAATCCCATGATTCTCTCCACCGATCACTCTCCACTCCCCATTCAAACCTGTTGATCAATTCTTTCTCCTTGAATTGCTCACTTCCTTTCATTCAAATGTGTTGACCCATCCAGCACTCATCCACCAGGGTCCAAGCTGAGAGCAACTCTCCCCCACCTTAGAGTCAAAAAGAAATCCCCAAAAGGGAATCCACGCAGCTCGAACCTGCTCCCTGCCAACTTCCCTGAGGCGTCACCTTCCTGAGCTTTAAGTGGTGCCTCCTTGCCACTTTACTAAAACACTTCTTGTTTCTAACCATACAACCAGCCACCCTTAAGTCCTATCCCATTCAGCTCTCCCTTAAAGTGCCCAAAAAGTAAAATTTTTACTAAGGCTCTGGCTTACCCCTAAGTCATTCCCGGACCCTAAAGTACCCTAGACTAACGTGTTAGACATATCACACACACACACAACACATCAAATGCAAAGCCCCTAATTTAAGATGTTACAGTTCTACCCCCTTAAAATAATTTCGGCCTCGAAATTACCATGTCAAAAGAGATGAAGGTATTGCTGTCGCATTGATTCTTCGGGTTCCCACGTAGCTTCCTCGGAACCGTGGTTACGCCATAAAACCTTAACCGACGGAACCGTCTTTTTACGTAAAAATTTGACATCACGATCCAAAATCTAAACTGGTTCCTCCTCAAAGGATAAATCAGGTCTCACTTCAATCTCCTCCACTGACACCACGTGAGATGGATCCTAACGATAACGTCTTAGCATCAACATGTGAAGCACATCGTGAATCTGACTTAAATCTACAGGCAACTCGAGTTGATAGGCTACCACGCTTCACTATCCGATAAGGCCCGATAAACCTAGGGCTTAGCTTACCCTTCCGTCCAAACCTAAGTACTCTCTTCCACAATGACACCTTTAAGAACACCTGGTCACCCACCTCAAACTCTATGTCCTTATTCTTTAAATCCGCATAGGACTTCTGTCTGTCTGAAGCTTCCTTCAACCGAGCCCTAATTATCTTAACCTTGTCTTCCGTTTTAGAAACCAATTCTGGACCCAACATCTGACCTTCACCCAACTCTGTCTAACAAGTAGGAGTACGACACTTCCGACCATACAACGCCTCATACGGTGCTATCTGGATACTCAATTGGTAGCTACTATTGTACGTGAATTCCGCCAATGGTAAGAACTCTTGCCAACTACTCCTGAAGTCCATGACACAACCTCTCAACATATCCTCTAAGATTTGGATTACCCTCTCTAACTGTCCGTCTGACTGCGGATGAAATGCTGTACTGAAATCTAACTTTATGCCCAACGCTTGATGCAACGCCTTCCAAAATCTTGACGTAAATCTAGGGTCTTTGTTCCAGATAATCGACACTGGCACCTCATGCAACCTTACAATCTCTACTATATATAATTTAGCCAACCTTTGAAGAGAATAGTCTGCTCGCACTAGTATGAAATGAGCAGACTTTGTCAAACGATCAACCACTACCCAAATCGAATCCTTTTTAGTAGGTGTAAGGGGAAGCCCACTAACGAAATCCATTGTGTTCCTTTCCCACTTCCACTACGGAATCTTCACCGGCTGCAACAATCTCGAAGGCAACTGATGTTCTACTTTCACCTGCTGACACGTCAAACACTTACTCACATATTTGGTTATTTCTCGCTTCAGACTCGGCCACCGAAACTGTTCCCGCAAATCCTGATACATCTTACTTCCTCCAGGATGCATGGCGTATGGGCTGCTATGCGCTTCCTGCAAAATCTTACACCTCAACTCTGAATCCTTCAGCATGCAAATCCTTCCACAGAAACATAGAACTCCCTCACTACTCATATTATAATCCTTTACTCAACCATTCTGAACTTGAAGTAGTCGAGTATTCAAGACATCATCTAACAACTATTTTTCTTTAATCTGATTTATCCATGCCGGTTTCACCTGAAGCTCAACTAACAAACTCCCATCATCAAATAGGCTAAGATGTGCAAACATCACCGTCAGGTCCGAGATTACCCTATGACTCAATGCATCTGCCACCACGTTAGCTTTACCCGGATGGTATTTGATTGAACAATCATAATCCTTTAACAACTCGATCCATCGCCTCTGTCTTAAATTCAATTCCTTCTGAGTAAGGAGATACTTTAAGCTCTTATGATCTGTATAAATGACAGACTTCTCCCCATACAGATAATGTCTCTAGATTTTCAGAGCAAAAACCACCGCCGCCAACTCCAAGTCATGCGTGGGATAATTCAACTCATGCGGCCTTAACTGTCGATACGCATACGTGACAACCTTTCTGTCTTGCATTAACACACATCCTAAACCCGTGTGTAACGCATCACAGTAAACCACAAACTCCTTCCTAGCCTCTGGCTGAATCAACACCGGAGCTTCCGTCAGAATCCTCTTTAGCTCCTCGAAACTTTTCTCTGCTTGTTAGACTAAACAAAGCGGAATCCCTTTTGCAACAACTTGGTTAATGGAGCCGCAATCAAGGAGAATCCCTCAACGAATCTTCTATAATACTCCGCTAGACCAAGAAAACTTCTGATTTCATCCACAGACTTAGGTGGCTTCTAATCTAGCACAGCTTCGACCTTCCGGGGATCAACCCTAATCCCCTCAACAGACACAACATGACCCAAAAAGGTAACTTCTTTTAGCCAAAACTCACTTACTGAATTTGGCGAACAGCTGCTTCTCCCTCAGAGTTTATAAGACCACACGAAGATGTGAATCATGTTCCTCCTCCGATCTGGAATAGACCAGGATATCGTCTATGAATACTACAACAAATCGGTCCAGATAGGGTTGGAAAACCCGGTTCATCATGTCCATAAACGCTACTGGTGCATTGGTCAAACCAAATGGCATCACCAGAAATTCATAGTGGCCATTGCGAGTTCGAAATTATGTCTTATGAATGTTCGCCTTCTTGACCTTAAGCTGATGATAACCTGACCGCAAATCTATCTTCGAAAAGACTGAATCCCCCTTCAGTTGATCGAATAAGTCATCAATCCTCGATAACGGATACCTATTCTTGATGGTCAACTTGTTCAACTGACGGTAGTCAATGCACATACGCATTGATCTGTCCTTCTTCTTGACAAATAGCACCGGCGCTCCCCAAGGTGATGCACTCGGTCAGATAAAACCCCGATCTAACAGTTCCTGAATCTGAGCCTTTAATTCCACCAACTCCTTGGGCGCCATCCTATATAGGGCAATCAAAACAAGCGTTGTTCCTGGATAAAGATCAATACCAAATTTCACCTCTTGATAAGGAGGCAATCCGAAACTCTTCTAGGAAAACATCGGAAAACTCCTTTACTGTTCTAACATTCTCCACGGCCAAATCCTTACCTTCCAAGGCACAAACCAGAGCTATGAATGCCTCACAACCCTTTTTCACCATTCGCTCAGCCTTTAAAGTAGATATCACATTAGATAAAGAGTTCCTCCTCTCACCTATTACCACCACCTCTTTATCCTCGAGTGTTCTCAATACCATGCGCCTGGCAGCACAGTCCAGATTCGCTCGATACCTCCCTAGCCAGTCCATGCATAAGATCAGGTCAAACTCTCCAAACGGTAGTTCCATCAGATCAGTCGAAAAAACCATCCCTTGAACTTCTAGAGGTACATCCCTATAAAGTCTGTTCACCACTACCGATTGTCCTAACGGGCTAATTACGGTCATCCCCATTGAAGTAATCTCAGAGTATATTCTTGAAGTTCCAAATACCCCACTAGCAACATAAAAATATGTTGATCCTATATCAATTAATGCAGTACATGGAAATCCATAAATAAGAAACGTACCAGTTATAACGTCCGATACATCCCCCTCCTCTCGACGTCTAGCTGCATAGACCAGCCCAGGTCACCTTGCATCACTACTCCCAGCACCTCTGCCTGGTGCTCCACGTCCAAGACCAAAACCATTACCTCCTCTGACCGGACCATGACCTCTCTATGGTTGCTGACCACCTCTACCTGACTGAACATAACCTTAACCCGTTGATTACGCTCTGCCCCTCTCTTGTTGACAGTCCCTTATTCAATGCTCTGTAGACCCACACTTGAAACAGCCTCTATTACCAACCCAACACTCACCAATATGAAATTTATCATATCGGGCACACCTCAAAGGCCGAAAATCAACAGCAGGTCTCACAACACGATTCGGCCCCTCAACCCTAGGCCTTTTCTGAAACCACCTAATTGATCCTGACGAACCAAAATTCCTCTTATTTCTATTCCTCTCCTGATTCTGCTTTTTGGATAGCTTCACCTCCTCAGCTATCTTAGCCTTTTCCACAAGAATAGCAAATTCTCTTTCTCGCTGTGGGGCTATCAGCACACGCAGATCATCTCTTAACCTATCTTCAAACTGAACACGGTGCTCGTGATCCGTTGCCACAATACCCCGAGCATAACGGCTTAAACGTAGAAATTCTGCCTCATACTTGGACACTGACTTACTCCCCTGAACCAGATTTAGAAATGCCTTACGCTGCACATCCACATAACTTGATCTGACGTACTTCCCCAGCAATGCTATCTTAAAGAAATCCCAGGTGATATGCTCAACTACCGTACCATCCCTAACCGTGAGCCACCACTGATACGCCTCTTCTCGTAGAAGAGACACCACCCCTTTCAACTTCTCCTCCACCGTGAAGTCCAGATCATTCATTATATGCTCACTTGCTTCTAACCAATACTCAGCTGTATTAAGGGCTACGCCAAAAACACCCCTAAACATCTCTGCTCTACTGGCTCGGAGTCGCTCAGACACAAATTTTTGAGCCACAGTACCCATGCCTGCCCCAGCAACTTTCTCCAAGACCCGTAACATTGCTTGAGACACCGCATTATCCCCACCTGTTTGGTCCTAAAATTCTGCTTCCACCGCTGGTGGCATTAGTATCTCACTTTCTGACCCATGACCAGATCCTACTAGTTCTGAAACAGTAGTCCTGCCGCTACCAAGACCATGTACATTACGTCCATGACCTCGTGTGCTCATGACTACGTTTGCGACTTAAGCTGATTAAAAGTTTTATGAGTTAGTTATTTCTTTCACTTTTTAATACTAAGAAATTTTATGGGAAATAGTCTCAGAGAGTAGTTTTCGCAACACATATCAAAGTTTCAGTCTCTATAATTTGAGTCTCCTAGAGCAAACAACCATAATCTCTCACATTAACAATCGTTTCATGTATACACCACCAGAAATTTTGAAACACTTACCTGGGTGAACTGGGTACCGTCGAACTTGGATGCCATGCTCCAACCAAACCATTCCTTCCAAAAATCGTTTAAACCAACTTAATAAAACATTGTTAAGCCCATTTTCATAGCCCGATTTTTGCAACTTAGGCTTTGATACCAAAATTATAACATCCCATACCCGGTCTAAACGTTATGACAAGATCTGGTAAGTCACAGGGAGAAACGTTGAAAAGAAACTTTGAAATCTGATGGAAACCGTAAGTTTGAAACTTTTTATTTCGGTGATGTTTTGAAAACAATG